>VZTA01016606.1:0-38598 GCA_013398855.1 Mohoua ochrocephala
CACACTCCAGCCCCTCCATGTCCGAGGTTCGGCCCCGGCCGCCCCTGAGCCCCCGAAAGTCCGGGGAGCGCGAGGGGCCGCAGAGCTGCGCTGTGGCCGCCAGAGGGCGCGCGGGACCGGCCCGAGGGGGGCCGGGGTCAGAGGGGCTCCGGGAGAGCTGGAGAGGGACTGGGGACAAGGGCTGGGGGGACAGGACACAGGGAATGGCTTCTCACTGCCAGGGGGCAGGGCTGGATGGGGTCTTGGGAAGGAATTGTTCCCTGGGAGGGTGGGGAGGGGCTGGGATGGAATTCCCAGAGAAACTGTGGCTGCCCCTGGATCCCTGGAAGGGTCCAAGGCCAGGTTGGACAGGGCTTGGGGCAACCTGGGATAGTGGACCCTGGCAGGGGGTGGAACGAGATGAGTCTGAAGGTCCCTTTCAACTCAAACCGTTCTAGAATTTTGTGAATTGCATTTCTGTAGGAGATTTCCCCCCTCCCCTCCCTCCCCTTTCTTGGGGGGGGTAAAAGAGACAAACCATGATGGTGCAGCCAAGCAGTGGCTGTGGACATTGACTTTCATAGGCAGTGCAGTGGGGTCTGATTTGGCACCATGTCAGGCTTGGTGCCAGCATAACAACACTGGCCTAATTGGTGTAGCACAGCCTCCTGCTGCACTTGAAAGGTAGAATTTAATAGCATTCTGCACTCCATGAAAAAAATCCCCTATAAAAACACGTCCCGGTTCCTGTGCTCTGCTCCCCCACAGGGTCGGAAGCAGCTCTGCGTACTGTTTGCTTTGTGTGCTTTCCCTTTCCTTCCCCAGCCCTGCTGCACTAAGGGACTCGTTTCCAAGGCGAGGTGAGCAGCAAGTCATGGCTTGGCAAGGAAAATCACTCCTGGGAGGCTCCATGGTGATCCCAGCTGGCTGCAGCTCTGCTCTTAGAGAGCAGATCAACCACCTCTCCTCAGGAAGGCAGAGTTAGGCAGCGATCTGGGGCTGAACCTTGATCTTTGAGAGGACTATAACCAGCCTTTGCCATGATTTTCGTTTAAATTCAACCAAAATGATAAAAAACCTGCCCTCTCCCCCTCCAGCTCTTTGGTCTTAACATTAAATCTTGGAAACTGAAGTGGTGATTAGGAAATTAAACAGGGTCCCTTCCTTTAGGGAAAGCAGGAGTTTGCTCTGCCCAAGCATTGTAGGTTGCAGGGGTTAAGTTACATTTTGCTTTGGGAGAGGAAAGGAAAATCTCTCCAAGTAATTAACTTAAGATGCTGACGCTAATGAAGGGGCTTTCAAGGCTGGGACTGGTGGGGGGGTGATGGGAATCCCCTGCTGAATCAATGACATTATAGCTGTAGGAGTGATTCCGCAATTATTAGGCTGAAATGATGTTGAACATGAAGTTAATCCTGTTATCTCTCAGATACTGAGCAAACTGAGTGCTCTGGATAACTCTAATGGGATTATGTGAGTCAGTCTGGCACCCTTGCCCTGTTCAGGGCTTTTTCTTATTTTCCTTTTCAAGATAAAGTATTGATCAGGCTTCCTAGAGTTAATGTTGGGAGGTGGTGTCTGGGACAGTGTGTTGCAGCAGTGCTGGGTTATTTTTTTCTAAATTAGTTTGATAATGAACACCCTGTGGCCTCCTGAAGCCATTCGCTCCTCCACAGCAAGGATCCCTTAAGCCCATCCCTAAACAGATGTTTAGGAAAAGAACTGAAGAACAAGGACAAGTTTAAAAGGAGACTTCCCTGTGTCACACCTTCCTGCCATCAACGCTCTGCCATTGAGTGAGTTTCTGCGATGGAGACTGTTCTGGGCCATCATATTTGCAGAGAATAATTAGTTCTGGCTTGAAAAATCTCATTTTGCATCTCTGATAGCCTGTGGTGATTGTTCTTAACGCAAGTAGCTGGTGGGGTGCTTAAAAGGGATTATCTCGAGCTTGGTTTTAAGGAGTTGGATAAACTGCAAGGTGACCAGTGTCAGGAAAACCCTGGAACCAAAATGATCCTGTAAGGAGGAGAGAAGAACCATAGTGCATGTTCAGCGGTCATTACAGGTGGGGTTGTTTTCCTGTTGGGCACAGACCTCCAGGCTGTACTGGCCTGACTTCCGTGCGGGGTTTGGATGAGCTGGAACAGTGGCGTTGTCACTGCCAGGTCAAGCTCCAGCAGTGGTGGCAGCAGCACAAAACACAGTGACTCGAGACGACCACGTACAGTGGAGAGGTGAAGTTCTCAGTGAGAACTAGAATTTGGGTTTCAAAGTCATGGAAGATGTTTTTCTCTGCTCAATTAGCACTAAACCAGGCCTCTTGGTTTCAGCATCACCAGAGTACAGAAGTGATTTTTATAACACCCACTAAATGAGCAGATGTTTTTGTGCCAAACCAGAAATTTCCATAAATACAGGAAAGTTCTGTTATTAAAGGATCAGTCAGCTTTTAGTTTCCAAGCTTTGATTCTCTCTTTTTTTTTTTTTTTTTTTTTTTTTTTTAAAGGGATGATCTTGTTAAGAACTGCAGATTTTTTGGTGAGGTTTTATTTTTATTCTTTTCTGTTCCCTTGAGGAAGGTGAGAATTGTTCTGGAAGATCCAAGGAGCTCATTTACTGCAGAAATGAGCTTCAGGGTTGCTAATGACAAAGTGTCTGGGCTGTCTCAAAGAAGGCAGCGAGAGGATGTGGGGGCTGGTGTAGCCAGGGGCCACCTGGGATTTTGGACCAGTTTAAGTGCCCAGAGGCCAGCCAGCCCTGCTGTTGATAAGGTGATGGATTTAGATGGCATCGCACTAGCCTGTAATTCCAGGGACCTCAGGGGATAATTCTTACAGCAAAGGAGTCAGCACTTTGCACAAGCTTTTTGAGATGGGAATTCAGCACAAGAAAAAATCCCTGATTGCAGACCCGAAGTGCACAGAGAAACAGTTTAATATTTGTGTTCATACACCACCGTTTTTGCGCACCATACGCTTGCTCTAAGGGATCCTTGCTATAACTGCTTTTGAAGAATACTCTTACTGGAGCCACTTTCATTCCTGGAACATGGTCTGATAGAGGAGGCACAGACCCTTGATAAATTAGTTAATCCAGATGTTTTCCACTGGTTTTCTCGGTGACTTCTCCTTGAACTTCTTGTAGATCGTGCTCATTCTTCCTGCAGTCTGAAAACCCTTGAACCTGAGTTGTGGTGCTGCTCAGTCTGGTGTGTTCTGGATTTTGAGGAGGGAGATTTTGATGAATGCCACGGTGGGGAGTTTTTACTGATACTTACCTTTAAGATCTTTCTCCCTAATCAGCAGTGTTCCCTCTTTGAGAATTGGGAAGTGCCTCACGGAGCCATGGGATGTAGAGCGGAGCTCTTTGGCTGCCTAATCTCTGCCATCACATCATTCTTTGATCCCAGCCTGTATCTCAAGGTGTTTAACTCAAGTGTGAGGCTCTCAAAAGACTGCCCTGGGCAGGAAAGGGGTGAATCCTCCTCTGTCTGTCCTGCTGGTGTGGGGGTTATCTGCATCCAAGTGAAGGCGGGACTGCAGCTCCCATGAGGCTGGCGGGAAGCTTGTTAGCTGACATACTTGAAATAGTCCTGTGCTATAATTCTTATGCTGCAGAATTTGTCTGGGAGGGTGAGTAAATATTTGAGGAGCTCATTCTTGCTGAGCTCGGGGCCGTTCCAGCGGGCAGGTTTGAGCTGCTGCTTCGCAGCCCATCCTTGATGGTCTGTGGTGGCCGTGCTGGGCTGTGCTCACAGCTCTCGCTGCCCTGCTGTAATCCATTGTGTTTGGTTCTGGTCTTCACAGTGTAATAAAGACAAGAAGCTACTGGAGAGGGTCCAGCGGAGGCCACAGAGATAAGTGGTCTGGAGCATCCCTCTGATGAGCAGAGACTGCAGGAGCTGGGCCTGGTTAGTCTGGAGAAGAGAAGGCTGAGAGGGGATCTCATCAGTGAGCAGCCTGGGATAGTGGGAGGTGTCCCTGCCCAGGGCAGGGGGATCGGGACTAGATGATCTCTAAGGTCCATTCCAACCCCTTAACATTCTGAGTCTATGAGATATCTCCAAGGGGAACCAGAGGATATTGCCAGACTCTGTTCAGTGGTGCCCAGGGACCAGGACAAGGAGCAGTGGCCATAAACTAAAACACAAGTTCCACCTCAACATGAGGAAGAACTTCTTTCCATGAGGGTGGCAGAGCCCTGGAACAGCTGCCCAGGGAGGGCCTGCAGTCTCCCTCTCTGGAAACATTCCAAACCCACCTGTACACATTCCTCTGTCACCTGCTTTGGGTGACCCTGCCTTGGCAGGGGGTTGGACTGGGTCCAACCAGAGGTCCCTTCTAAGCCCAACTCTTCTGTGATTCTGTGAATTGAACCCCATTTCCTGCCGGCAGCAGTGCCTGTGGCAGTGCTCTGACTGCAGCCCCACGTCCAGCCCTGCCACGTGGGAGGAGAGGGGAGCATTATTTGAGAGTCTTGCAAATGGTTTTCAGCTACTGTTTTGGTGTGGTGCTGTTGGTTCCTAAATAAGGCCGCTGCTGGTGCTCTGCAGACACAGGATGAAGGGAACGAGGTGAAATGGGGAATCTGGGAATGTGTGAAGGGTTATGTCTGCAAGAGGGGGAGCAACTCGGGGAGAAACAGCTTCCTACAAGGTTAGGATTAGCTGTAGCTACAGAACTGTCGGTGTTATCTCATCTCTTGACGTTTCCTTTAATTATATGAAATGACCTTGACACTGTAAACAATTCCCATGGCATTGTCCCTGCACTCATGTGAGTCAGTGTGATGCGTAAACAGCGTTTGGTTTGGGGACCCGAGGTCTGTATGGTTTGGGACACAATCATCCTGTCTGATTTTTGTGCCTCGTTCCTGGATGGCTCTTTGTGCCTGTGGCTGCCACCACCTTGTTTTCCCAAGTTCTCTTGGTACTGGCAGAAAACAGGAGCATCTGGGGTTGGGATTTCAGGATGAGCCTAAGGGGGCAGGTGGAGTGCTCTCATTTTGCTTTCATCTCCTTTGGGCCTCCATAATTCTCTCCCCAGTTCCAAAGGGGAAGAAGGGGATGTTACACAGCACGACCACAGCACTGCTTTATTCACATTAGCAGCAATGCTTTACTCATCGTGTTTCCATCTTCAGCCTCACTGCTGCTTGGAGATACATGGTGGTTGAGCAAGAGTCAATATTTGGAGTTGAGGTCGAGGTTCACTCCCTGTCTTGCTGATGGCTCTTGTCTGGGTGTGACCTGAGGTCTGGCCGTGCCACTGTTTAGGGTGGCCCATGGTAGATCTATGAAACATAATTTGGCCAGATGCACTTCCCTAAGCGTTATCTTGTTCCTTAAATAGAGAATAAAGCTTGTATCAACATGAATCACAGAGTTGATAAACTGGAATGGTTCCTCTTGGAGTTGTCTTCTTGTATTGGGCAAATATTTATCCACATTGTTTCCAAAGGCATATTTGTGCAATAGAAGGAGGTCAGACCTGTAATTACCTGTTAGATTTACTCTGGCAGAAATGGCTTGTAAAAACACAGTACAATTGAAAGGAAGCTTTTAAACCTTCTCTCTGTGTGTGAACCTAAAGCTGTGGTTTAAAATTTCAAATTTTATGAGTTTTCAGTTGCAAGGGTACAGAAAGTATTTTTCTTGCTGGATTTAAGTGCTCCAACTGAAACTGATCCGCCCTTTCTTTTAATTCCTGAACTGTGACAGGGAATTTGGGTTTCTCTTCCAACTGTATCTGCGGGAGATGATCAGAAGCTGAGGTTGTGTGCCAGACTTGCCTTGCATTTTAATCAGGAGCTCCTCGCCTAGTCAATAATTAAAGCAGAGCAGGTGCGGTGGGGAAATTGGGTGTTCCCCAAAAACTAAACCAAGGCTCTTTTGTAAGTCTCCCTGAGCAGAGCCAGGCGAGTGAGGGGTGGTAGGATGCCCTGGCACTGCCTGGCTTGTGCAGTAATTTGGAAAAAATGTAACTTCAGACTGGAGAGCTGGAGGTGTTGAAGGATAATTTGGATTATTGGTGCGGCTGCTGCAAGCCCGTTGGGTTGGCAGAACAAAGGTGGTTTTGCTGCAGTTTCAGCTTTGGGTATGAAGAGCAGATGCATTTACTGAGATTTTTGTGAAATGTTTAAAAGAGGAAACAACTTTTACAGAGAAATCTTGCTGCCTTTCTTTTCAGTTACTGTGTGGGCAGAGAGGCTTGCAGCTGAAGTTTGACATCTTGAAGGATTAGAGGTAGGAAGAGAAATTTGGGATCACGAGTCTGTGGACCTTGACCTATACACTGAAGACTAACTTAAGAGTTAAATATAGTCCTACCCCTTAGGGTTAATTGCAATTTATTCTGAATTTAGAGGTTTCACATTTACTGATATTCTCACTGTTGGCTTGCAGTTTCCAGTGTTGTGCTTAACAGACTTTGTCCCATTGGTTTTATAAGTGACATAGATGTACTTACTCTGCTGGAGGACTTGTTTATTTTGGATAATGTCTGCACAAAGCTGTAAAGTCTTATGAGTTAGGTTTGTCCTGTAAGGCTGTTTGTGATGGATGTGACTGTGCAGCAGCCTCTCGCTTGGGAAGAGCACTGTGTGCTGTGCTGGGCCAGCCCTAAAAGCTCGTGTTGGGCAGTGCTTTGGAAGGAGGGGAATATATTTTGATTTTCTTCATCCCCGTGTTTTGAAGTGGGGAGCCTCAGATGATGTCAGTTTATAAGCTTTTCTCTGAGTATCTTGAGTTTTTGCTGCAGGAGAGGGTTAAACGAGAGTTAAGCTAAATGCCATTCCTGTTTCTTCTCTAAACAATGCAATAATTAATGTAATTTTCTTCTCCGTGTTTTTGCTTAATGTGTTCCTAATAATATAGCTGTAAGTGGCAGATGGGTATCCTGCCCCTGAATGCTTCCCTGTTGGGAATATGCTGATGCTTTGCTAATGCCTGATGCTTTGCTGGAATGTATCCTATATGTGTGCTTCCTTTGGCTTCTGACCAGACTTTCTTTTAATGCTGCTTCAAGGTGCTCCAAAAAGTTGTTCATCAGCTTTGGAGTTTCCCTTGCCCCAAGATGGCAAAGCCATGAATCACCATGGTGATCAAGTTAGGGTTAGTCAAGTTAGCCAAGATGTGACTGAATCTTTAATTTTGTCAAGATTACATTCCTCAGCATTCCCTCACTAGTAAACAAGAAAATACTTGGCCTGTGTTGTAATTGCAGGGAGTGGTGAGGAGGCATTGATGGTGAGACTTTTCCAGTGCTGGCTAAAACCTGCTTCCAATGGAAGTTGTATTTCCACTGGAAAACAAGGCTGGGGGGTATTTTTGCCCTAAGATCCTCTGGGCCCAAAGCCCAGTTTAATTTACAATTTTTTAAGCCCATTCTCCGTGACAATGAAGCAATTCCTTGTGTTCCATCTACCTGCTGTGACCGCAGGCCTTTCCAGGAGCGTGGCCTCACCTTCCCGAAGGTGGGGCTGGGAGTGCTGTCAGTCAGCTCCTTGGCAGAGCAATCTCTTCCTCCAGCTGTGCTCCATCGTGGTCGACATCTGGACTGCTGTGGGACATGGCACGCTCACCTTCCCTGACACCCGCACATGGGTGGTGGCACCAAGAGTCCCTGACGTGCTGGACCTGCTGCCCTTTGCTGTCTGAGGTGGAGCACCGTGCTGACTAACTGGTGGGGACACGGGGACTGGAATGCTCTGGGAAATAGGAGTTTCCCTCTTGGAAATGTCACAGGAAGCATGAAGGAAATCATGTGGTGTAGGAGCAGTTAGCTCACATTTGTCTCATCTGAACCATCAAAGTCTGCGGGACCCAAACAATGTGATGCCAGCTGCCTTATAAATAACCCATTTTCCACTTCCACACCAGCTTTTCATTCCATGTGAGGAGAAAGGAAGAGCGTCACGTTGTGTTCGTTTGTTCGGAGTGACTCCCTGGCGTCTCTGCCTGTTCCCCCTGCTCCGCTGCCCTCGTTAATGGCTCCACACGCTCAGCGTCGGAGCACAGCTCAGAAAGGGTCATCTCTGTAGGCAGCCAGAGCTGTTATGTATACATACAAGATTTTTTCATGTTCTTGTTCTTCCAAAGCTGAAAACAAAAACTGTGGTGAAACCAAGTTGATTAGAGGGCTGGAGCGCCTCTCCTGTGAGGAAAGGCTGAGGGGAGCTGGGGTTGTTCAGCCTGGAGGAAAGAAGCTTCAGGGGGACCTAATTGTGGCCTTTCAGTACCTGAAGGGAGCCTGCAGGAAAGGTGGAGAGAGACTATTTACAAGGGCCTGGGGTGACAGGACAAGGGGGAATGGCTTCAAACTGACAGAGTAGGGTTAGATGGGATACTGGGGAGAAATTCTTCCCTGTGAGAGTGGTGAGGGAGTGGAATGGATTTCCCAGAGACGCTGTGGCTGCCTCCCCCTGGAAGTGTTCCAGGCCAGGTTGGACGGGGCTTGGAGCAACCTGGGACAGTGGAAGGTGTCCCTGCCCATGGCAGGGGGGGAAATGAGATAGACTTTAAACCAACCCAAACCGTTCCATGATGCAATGAAACACATCCGGAGTTGTGGTGCTGCCACTTTTTCTCCTCCCTGCCAGCCCTCCTGGTCAGGTGGTCCCTGCGTGAGGATTTTAGTGGGTGCATCTCCCACAGTGAAAGAGCCTTAAAGGCCCTGTAGCTCCTGCTGACTCTTTGGTGATGAGCTCTGAAGGAAAACGCCCGGTATCACTGGTTTTAAATAGCTCCGTCGGCAGGGACGGGATAATGCCGGAGTCCTTTTTAATGTTCCTGTGGCTGAATCATGGAACACAAATGTCTGAGTCACCACGGGTGAATGTAGCATTTCACGTCGGTGTGAACCGAAATGTGAACAGCACTGGCTTTATTAGAGGAGCTAATATTGGGCTCATTATGGCTTTCATTAGATTTTAAAGTGAAACAATCCAGAAGAGTTCCATTTACAATGTATATAAACAGATTATTAACATGGAAATGCCAGGGGTTTAATGGGATGCTGGGCTGGATGGAGAGGAAATGAAACTTCAGAGGAAGGCCATGTACCCCATGTTTGAGTGTTTACTGCCTGTCTTTTTTTATTTCAGCCATCTGCCTCTCCTGAAATCGTGTAAAATTTTCATGGAACTGGGGCTTCTTGGTTACTATATTTTAAAAGAAAATGCTGAAGGGACAATCAGCTGTTTCCCATTTTGCTCTCCTTTAGAAAGCTCTTTGCTATTCCAAGTTTTTAGTCTTAAAAAGGTCTTCACCTGTCCCTGAGGAGTAAAACAGTTGCTCTGGTTTCTTCTGGTTGCTGTGCAGCAAAGTCAGATGGCCTTTCTCATTATTATGGGAATTTTGGACATTTATTACTCTTCCTTGCTTGAAATGTGG
The DNA here is from genome assembly GCA_013398855.1 of Mohoua ochrocephala. Classification (NCBI taxonomy): domain Eukaryota; kingdom Metazoa; phylum Chordata; class Aves; order Passeriformes; family Acanthizidae; genus Mohoua; species Mohoua ochrocephala. The sequence goes on from VZTA01016606.1 coordinate 9,374, forward strand.
GTTTTCCTTTGTCCTGGCTGTCCAGTGGGACGAGGGCAGGTTGCTTTGTCCCGTATTTTTTCCCAGTGGTGAAACAAAGCCCTCTGAAAGCAGAGGGTTTCTTAGGAGCTGCTCTCATGCTCTGACCTCAGGCTGCAGTTGAGGCAGGAACGTTTTTTGGCGTTCTGTTTTCTGGGACAGAATTTGCACCTTTCCTTCCAGAGGTGGAGCTGAAGGATGGACTGATGGGTTTTTCTGGCCAGGAGTACCCTTGAAAATAACGGTGCTGGTGTTACTTTTTGGATTTCTGCTGTTTTGTGCATGTTGTCAGCTGTTTTCTGGTGGGGTTTTGCTTTCTCCCCCAAAAGAGGAGAAGGTTGTGGCTGGTACTCCTGAATGGTGCTTAAGTCCACAACCAGCTGCAATTTGAAACACAGATTTGTATCTCTTTGCTCCTTGGGCACCGCAGCCCTGCCTTTCAGGAGGAAATATTAATGCTTCTGGTACAACCATTGCCAAATCTTGTTAGTCTCTCTGTGATGGTCTTTGAGGCCTGATGAAGGCTACAGAAACGCAAAGGACTTTATTTCACAGCCTGGTGGGTTCCTGTGCAGCACCAGAGCCTGAGTAACTGTCGTGCATCTCTTGGGCTGCAGCCACTGTGAATTTAAATCCATTTATTTAAATATCTTTAATGGAAATTTAGGCTAATGTTTCATGTTTTACTAATGTAGAAATAAAGGGTCAGAGATATGATTGTGCTGCTGTGCTTTAACAATTTACCACCTGTCATCTGTTCTGCAACAGAGCTTTGTGCACTCTGAATTCGCAGCAAACGCCTTAGAAAAGGCAGTGACTTTAATTCCTTAGACGCCAGGCAGGTCTAGAGGAGGCAGCATTCTGTAGCATTCCCAAATGCAGGGATGTTTTTTCCAGACCCCCTTCCAAGCTGGGCAGCTGATTTACAGACGTGGGGAAATCTTCCTGCCTTTATCTCTGACCTTCGTGGGTCTCTGCCAGATGGCAGCAAATATAAATGGCTTTAAAAATGGCTTTTTCTTTGCTTCAAAGCAAAAAGTCTTCAATGAGTTGGAGCATTCCTGGGAATCGGGATGTTCATTGCCCACAGTGACAGCCTGAGCGCGGAGATGTCCATGGTGGGAGTTGGAGAAGAGCAACACTTCCAGGAATGTCCATGTGCCCTGCATGAGGGAGGACAGTGGTATTTGCTGCCCGCCTCCACAGCTCTGCTGATCCCCGGCTCCTCCACCTGCTCCTGCTGTCTGCGGGGTGAGGGTCACCTGCCCGGCACCAGGGATTGAGGACAAGCACGACGCAGGTGGAGAAGGTGCACGAGAGTGCTCTCCTTCCTCCTATGTTTTTACGGCTCTGCTTTGGACGAGGAGTGGATTTGCAAGTTGCCCGATGGCACATTTAGTATGTTAGTGGGGGAACTGAGAGCACCGAGGTCTTCGTGGTGTGTTTGTGGCTCAGGTGAGGTTTTACAGAATTTCAGAACTGCCTCTTGCCCTGTTTTGGGGTATGTTTTTGTAGTGCTGCATCCCACATCCACGGGGCTGGGAAGGGCAATCCCATGGCATTTGCTCTGGGGAATGTGCAGCATTGATTGTTCCCAGCTGCACCAGCCCAAGTCGACAATCTTGGATCCGGTTGTTTCCCAGAAGAGAAGATTTTCCTATTGGGGTTGCTACCTGGGTAGTATTCAGTCATATTGAAGTTCTCCTCTTGCTGGCCCAACAAGGACAGGGACACCGAGTGCTGCAGCAAATCCTGTTGTTTAAAACTTCTCCTACACTGGGGAAAAACCAACCTAGATGTGTCACATGGGGTCCGGTTCCTGATTTTAATCCCTTTTATGCTGCAGCAAATTCCTGTGTATTTTTGAAATTTGCTTTTCCTTTTTCCCTGAACTAAGATTAAGCTTCTGGATGCTTAAAGATTTTCCTGCTCCTCTGTTGTGAGGTGTACAGGGAAAACCAGCTGTAGGTTCACAGAAGTGAACCTAACCTAACCCAAACTTTAATGATAAATTAAGGAATCCAAATGGACATATTTAAACTTTGGAGATCTTTTATTGTGAGGCAGATGGTTGAGGGGGATGTTTGTTACCTTAACCATCAAGCTGTGACACATGAATAGAAACTAAACTTTTACTTTCCTTGTTAAATTTAAATTTTCCATTGTTAAATTTAAATTAAGATAGAAGACACTCTTCCTGGTAACTTTAGCGGAGAGAGGAATTGCCGTGAAATTGTATTTTTATTATATATTTGGCTAGATGCATATCAGCTCAGACTCTCTTTGAAATTCCCTTTGCTCTGGGGTAGCGCAGCTCGCACAGCACTTAGAGAACGGCTGTCTCATCCCTGACTGCCGTAGTTTGTTTAGCTGGCACAGGTAGGCTGTAAATTCCTTAATCCCATTTTGGGAGGTGAAATCCCTTGGTGTGTTGCCGTGCATGGATTCTCCAAGTCCATCCCTGAGAAAAACACTGCTCTCCTTCTCCTCGCTCCCAGCTTTTCTCTCTTCTTGCTAAACTGGATGCGAGGAAGGAGCGAGGGGTGTTGATAATTTGGATTGTGCAGCTAAGTGGCTGGATCGTGGCTGGCTGTCTCCTCCCCTTCCTGAGCTTCGGCCCTAGCCAGCTCGGCTCTGGAATGACAGGCATTCCTGCGTGAAGGGAGCTGGCACGGACACCTATTTATGAGAATCAAGTGCCCAGCCATGGGGGACAGGGAGAGCAGGACCTGTGCTGGACCATCGGACACCGGAGTCGTGGCCTGAGGGTTGGGAGCCGCCTCACTCGCCAGGCTCCTTCCTCATCCAAAGTGTGGATTTATCGTTTTAAAGGATTGAAGTGTTCTCAGCGTAGACTTTTCCTCTCTCCCTCTCCCGCCTCTTCCCGGAGAGCTGCTCTGAACAGAATCTCATGGGGCAGCCGCACTTCTCGAGACCGGTAAATCCAGGTGCTTTTGGTGAGTAATGGAGGGCAGGGGAGACGAGGGAACTTCGGGGCTGCGGCAGGGCAGCATTGCAGGTGAAACGGAGGAGTTGGGAGGAGTGGAATGTGGGACTTGTGTAACCTGCGCCCGGCTGGGGAGAGAAAGCAGAGAAATAACTCCATTTCCTTCCTTTCTCTTACTTATTTCACGTGCAATCACTGTGCAGCGTGATCTCTGCTCTTCAGACGGGCTCCAAGCTGCTGTTTTAAGGGACAGCCTCTGTCTGGCATGGGTTCAGGGATACTACCTTTGCAAAGCACTTGGATAGTGGGAAAGTTCACCTGTGTGGGGTAGGAGTCAGCCCTGAGAGTGAGCCTGGACCAAAGCCACCAAGAATTGCCTCCTTGCGTGTGATGTCACCCAGCTTTTGGGGCAGCTATAGCAGTTTTGGGGGGAGAAGGGCTTGGCAATCATCTCCCTGCTTGTTTTCCCTCTGCACTGTGAGGTATCTCAGTAACAGGCTGGAGAAAACACAGCTGTGTTAAGCTCTAGGAGCAGCCTCACTTCCCGAGCACTGTGTGGGGGTCAGTGTTACTCCAGGTCTGTCATGGGTGCTGTTCCCAGCACTGGGACTGGGGAGGCACTGGCCGTGAGGAGACTTTCCACATCCCGCCGTTGCCTTTCTCTCATTCCCACTTGCTGTCAGCTGGCTGAGCTCAGTTGCTCACCCTCATCTGTAAAATGGAATTATCTGATTTTTAGAGAAGAAATTGACATTGGCACACAAAGAGCACCCTCAAGATACCGACTGTTATTTTCATTATTTTTCGCTTCTATAACTTTGACCCTGTCAAGCATTTCCAGGGCTCAGATGAAAGCAGTGATTCTCTTCCCCACCACCAGTTCACTCCAGCTAGTCTTGTTCAAGAGCTGCTAAAAATAAAGTGATAGAGAGAGTGGAAGGGAGAAGTAAAACTTCAGTTGTCTTTGTACTGTGGAGATTAACAGCATCTTCTGCTTGGATTTATTCACTGTTAGAAGCCGGCCTGGTCAGTCTTGGGCTCTTTCTCTCATCAAACACCAAGAACAGTGGTAATTTCCAGGGGAGTGGGCTTGGTGTAATGATATTGTGCTTTCTGGAGACTGGGGCCAGCAGACCTGGTGTTTCCTCAACTGCTCATTTGCTCTCTGAAGTCTTTTTTTCATGGCACAGCTCTCCCAGTTCCTACTGATTAAATCTGGAACTTGAAGAGATGGTTCTTGCATTAACTGTGGCAGGATGCTGTTAAGGAGAGTCCTGTGCAGATTATGGTGATTAGAAACATACAAAACACAGGGAAGCCGAGGGCTGGGACTATTTGAGGCTGTTTTGTGACCACAACCTTTTATTCCTTTAAGGTCAGGATTCACGTCTTCCCTGGACGATTCAGGAAAAGACACACCAAGTTTTTAAAGCTGTTTTAGGGAAGCTTAGAAACATTTACCTAAAGTGCTTTTTGGATACTTTTAACAGCATTTCCCTCAAGAGAGTGTTTGCTTTTTGAGTTGTTTCCGTTTGGAAGCTTCTCAGATTCTTGACTGCTCTGCTGGACACAGCAGGGCGGGAAAGGAGGGAGTTGCGTTGCTCTCCAGCCTGTGCATCCACACTGTGGTGGCAGCGAGGAGGTTTGTGGCAGTGCCTCGGTGCTGGCTCGGGGCTGCGATGGTCCCGCTGGAGCCGTAGGTACTGATGTATTCCAGGTACCTGAGGTGTGTAATGGGCAGCCACATTCCCAGCAAAACTTCCTGATGCACCTCATGGGCTTGTTGGATGGCAGAACTTCAGGCAAGTGTGTTCCTTAGGGAAATAAAGGTTAGGGTTAGGGTTAGCAGAGTTGCTGCCGTGGCACTGAAGTACCTCATTTGCCCAAAGACAGAAAAGCCCAGCAAGCTCCTTATGAACAGAAACTCCTGGGATTTGTGGAAATCCCATAGTAACTCCTACAAGAAGAGAATGGATCGGGTTCTGGCTGAACTCTGGTTTGTAGATGGAAGGAATCTGGCCCAAGCTCACGATTTACACACTGTGCAAGTCTGTTTACGCATCAAAATAGGGATGTTTCCTCATGAGGATGTCTCTTAATGAAGGTTTGCCAGAATTTACCACCTGAGAAAAGGACCGAGGCAAAGAGCCCATTGTAGTGCAGGGAGGGTGATACCCGACTTCTCTTTGACTGCTCCACCAGCCTTTGGATGTCTGCGGAAATGTTTGGGGGAGAAAAGCAGCTTGTTCTCAGCCTTTTCCTAGCAGCTTCATTCTGCAGCCCTGTTCTGGGGCTCACTGACCCTACATCCTTAAAGGATTGTGCCATCTTCCTCATGAACACTGAAAATCAGTAGTGTTTCTCCCAGGTATATTCAAGATATTATGAACTGTCGTCATCTGAGATGCAATCCTTTGATTTCTTCACAGCCTTCAGCCTTGCTTTGTTGTGGTCTCAGACTTGGATCTGAAGTGATTTTTAGCTTAAAAACAAAATTTCTCCATAGCCAGGGTGACTTTTGAGGATGTGGGGCCTGAGTTAAAACACTTTAAAAACTCACCAGGATTAATTCTGGAATGCCCTGGACTAGATTCAGGTTGGGTTCAATTCTTTGACACTGTGCATCAGAGGTGCCACTATTCCATGTAACTATTGCAGGTATCTTCCACTTGAGAAATGGCCCTTAATGGAAGGAATGCTTTTTAGTTATTCCTGTTGGTCCCTGAAGTCCCTGCTGTGCCCGTTTCCAGGCTGGCAGTGCTTGGCTCTGCAAAAGGGTATTTTGGGGCTTGATCCCTGAAGGTGGGGATTAACTCTCCTTGCTCATGTGGTGGCTTTCCCCCCCTGGCCCATGGTGTGACCATTAAACCATGACATGCATAGGCAGCTGGGGGCCTATGGCTGCCATAGGCAGCCTAAGGGCCAGCTGGGAGCTGCCTGCTGGAGTGTCGTGTGTGCGTGGCCATGGTGTTAGCATGGGGTGTGGGGTTTTAAATTGACCCCATGGATCCTGGCTGTGCCACTTTGACCCACTGAGAGCAGTGGTGGAAGTGAAAGCTTCACCCTGTTTAATGGGAATGGCAGCCCCCAAGCCTGACAGGACCTTTGGGAACAGGTGGCACATCACCACAGCCACTTGCTGAGGGTGTGAGAGACCAATTGTGGGTCTCTAGCTCCTTCCACTGAAATGGTTTCTCTGTTTTGGAAAAAAAAAAAAAAAAAAAAAGACTGGGGTCACTCAACACCACAAGATGCAGTGGGAAAAGAGCTTTTTTTCTGCATGAATTTTAACTGCAAGACTTGAGCAAAAACATGTCTGCAGGGGAGGGTTGGAAGGACCAGCTGGCCAGGCAAACCGACAGGGAGTTGCATCCCAAGCTGCTTGGCACTGCTGGAGCTTTCCTGCCTTCTTGTGTGTTCAGGCTGTGCCAATTTTGTGACGTTTCCCTAGATTATTTCAGTCTAAACATTTTGGGTGAACACAAATCTGCTGTTTTAAACAGCTCAAATTCACCTGCTTGTTTGGATAGAATGAGATCAGAACAGCTTAAGTGTTTGGGAGAGCGGATCTGAAATGGCAGGAGGCTCTGGCTGGGAAGCAGCTGGGGCATCACGCTGTCCCTGGACCAGCTGGATTCTGAGCTCCAAGTGTTCCAGGCCATCTCCCCCGGGAGCAGTGCTGAAGTTGCAGCAGATATTTTATTCCTGATTTTTCCTCAAGCAGGGCTCTGTTGGAGCATTAAGCACAGCATGCAGCTGCCAGGGTGGGCTCTGTGAGGCTCTCCCACCCCCCCAGGGTCACTTTTCCAAAGCATGGACTACTACTTCCAGAAGGGTTAAACAAGGCCCTGCTTCAGCATGGGGTCACTTTGGGGACATGCCAGCTGGGAATCTCTTGACCTTCTCCGGAGGACTCTGCTGGCTTCACCGAGGGCTATGTAACCTCATTTAACCTTTTCCATGTATTTAAAATGGGTTTTCCAGCCTGGCACCATGGTGAGGGTGAGGCTGGTCTCTTGCTGCTGCTGAGCAAGGGACAGGTCGGGTGAAGGCATCAGATTCCTGATGCTTCCCACTCTTCCCTCGAAGTCTGGTTCCTCTTTTTTCTGCCCCGTTTCATTCCCTGAGCACTGCGTTGTGGTTCCTTCCCGGTTTCCCAGTGCATGACTCGGATAAGGAAGGGTTTCCCCCTTGCATTGCAAAGCAGCTTAAGGACCCTCCTGTACCTTGTAGAGCAGAGCAGGAGGAGGCACAGCCTCAGCAAGGTAGATTCTCTGCCTTCCCAGGGAAGAAATGTCCTCTCTGCACCATTTCGTGGAGATTTGAGCTGAAAATGGGCTGTGAATGGAAGGGAAGGTCCATTTTGGAGGGAGTGTGAGCACTATCTAACGTGAACAATCACTGAACAATAAGGTTATTTGAATGCAGATCTGTAAATCTCACCTCCAGCTGCTGATCCACCCGCTCATTAGTCCTCCGTGTCATAATTGCTTCACAACAGACTGCTTTAAATGTCTATGTCCCTGTGGTAATTAGGGATGGGAAAAGGAAGAGTGCTGTGGAAGGGTAGGACAGGCTCTCCTGTCATCTGCCCAACAGGACAGAACGAATCCCAGTGGGGATCAGGGAAGGAATTGCTTCCCTGGCATCGGTGTGACCAGTGGGCTGGAATGGTCTTGGAATGTTTAGTAACATGTCAAGTTTTATTCTACACAGAGCAAAAGGATGGTGGAAATGATTTGGACAGTTTTGTGTTCTAGTGTGCCTGTCTCCCCCTCTTGCCTGGCTGTTTTTGGGCATGGAACCGATTATAAACCAACAAAACCAAGTGTTTCCGTGTTGGACAATAACTGACTCTCAGCAGGAGCCTACGAGCAGTTGTAACACGGCTGAGGGAGCAGTGAGGCAGAGAAGCAGGACTGAGTGACTTGCTCTTGATGTGAAGGTCTTGTGAAACCTCCTGTGTTCACCTGTGTGGTTGCAGTTCTGGCAGTGAGACTCCACCCTGGGATGGTATTTGCTTTGACAGCCGGACCTGGGCTGCAGGAGCTGCTGGAAGAAGTTCTGCCAGGAGTAAAGTCACATGTGGGCTCTCCCCACCCTCTCTGCTCCTAGCTGCTCCTCCTTTGCTCCTGCAGTTTCGGCTCATCCTTTCATGTCCTCTGCTCCTCCCTGGCTGCTCGGAGGGGACTGTGGCGAGGGAATGCTTGTTGTTCTCCCTCTAACTGGAAATGGAGACATCCCAGCGTGCTGAGGGCTCTTCATTAATCCCTGGACCTGATGGTTGAGTTTTCTTTTAATAACTTACTTTGCTTAGTGCAGCGCTCTGACATCTTGGGTGGTAGGCAGCACATAAGTGACATTCCTCAGAGCAACTCAGGGAAGGGGTAGATATAAGGCAAGCTTGGTGTACTGCTGCCTTCAGCACTGTTCTCCTTGGAAAGGTGAGGGAAATGCCTTTGATGACACTTGGGATTCAAATTCAGTCTGCAGCCTGTGCTTGGCAAGCGCTCGTGCCTGCCTGGTGAAGTTTGGGAATGCTCTGTTGAGCACAGTGAATACTGCTTGTTAAAACTGCATGTACAACTCCAGGGCTAATGCTCTGGTCTCTGAAGAAAGCGCCTCTAAACATGCAGACAATTCCTCTTGGGTCTCTGGGAGCTTGAAATGCCTTCCAGCCCCCCTCCCCCCTGCCCCACTTCCATCCACCCTCCCTCCATCCTTGCAGAAAATCACAGATCGGTGCTGACATGGTGTATGTTATTTTCCACTCAATTTCTCTCCTGTTATGAAGTCAGGGTTGTTGGTTTTTTTTATTTAAAAGCATCTCAGATGCTGAATTGATCTTGCTTTTTCGAATAAATGTTGGCTGACATCAGCTTTTGACTGGTAGAGAGTGAGAGACTTTCTGTTATGGGGCTGCTTTAAACAAAAGTACAACCAACAACCAAACAGTGGCTCAAACACTCTCTATTTTCCCTCTGTTGTTCTTCTCTTCCCTGTGTTTCAGTGATCTTCCATTCCATTTGTGCTCAGACTGGAAAATTGGGGTCTGTCTGTCCCGCAGTGACACAGCGGTAGCCTGTCCCCAGCCCCGTGGCCCGAGGCTGCTCAGGAGCCCATGGCTGTGGCTGCCTGTGCTTCACGCTTCCTGGGATCTGAGATCTCATGCTGGGAAGCACTACAGGGTTGCAGGTAGAGCTGCATCAAACAACGCATTTTTTGGTGTTTTTTTTTCCCCCTGTGTCCTGAACATGCTCTTCCCTATGCTGACAGGAGTCTGCTTTTTCACATCAGGGCCTGTATCCTCAGTGGAGGTTTGTAGGATACAGAAGATACATTATTAGCTCTTTGTCCTATGTGTGAAGCAGCTTTCCCCTAAAATTCTTTTCCCAATCTCTTCGTCTCAGGAGATGGGATTCTTGGCTGAACTTTCCTGCTACCTATGGGGCATTGCCTGTTCTCAGGCACATCACACAGGCTTGTCTGAAGTTGACTAAAAGGTCTGTTGTGCTCCCAAGCTCTGCAATGTCTGACTTGGAGGCTTCAAAAGAAGACACCTGAGCGCAGTTTGTATCAGGACACTCCAGCCTGCTGGGCGTGGTGGGGCTGGGGAACATCTCTCTTCTCCATAGGATTTTTTCCATGGAGCTCTGCAGTGCTTCTGTCTCTAGTCCTGAAGCCGAGGGATTCTGGCTCTGGAAATCCTGCCATGGAGTGGGCACCAGCCGGCTTCACTTCGCTCGTGCGCACTGATTTATTGTTTTGCAGGCAGTGCTAGATTCTGCTCATTGTAAGTGCCCCTCTGTGCTCCATCGAATTCCCCAAAACAGCAACATCAGGCAAGGCAGGATCAACAGACCCCAAATTAGTGTTTTGTGCTCTGGTTCTGCTTCAAAAGTGGTTTCTTTGAGTTGGGGGTGGGGTTTTTTTGCTTTGGTTTGGTTTTTGTGCATGTCCCTTCCCGCCTCTGTGTCCTTCTTGTGTTGTTCTCCAGAGACTCCAGTGCAGTAGGTGGAGCACAGGCCTGTATTGTGTCGCTTTCCTGTGGAGTTGTTGCTCTTGGCCAGCTTTGCTGCCCTTATTTATAGAAGGAAAATCAGAGGGGGGAAAATCTAGCACATCCAGCTGCTGGAATGGGTCTGGTGATTTCAGGGTGTGGACAGTCGTGAACATCAGCTCAGTGGGCTGGAAGGTGTTTGTTTCATGTAATGACTTGTGTCCAGCACCAGTTGCTTCTAAATGAAGATGAGAAAATGTAGGGAAGTGGTTTGTGTTCATGGGCAAAGCTGTGACACTGCAAAATTAAATTAATATGTGGCTGAGGAAGCTGGGGGGACTCAGCCTGGAGAAAACGAGGCTCAGGGGGGACCACCTCACTCTCTCCAACTCCCTGACAGGCAGGTGCAGCCAGGTGGGAGTCAGGCTCTGCCGCCAGAGAACAAGGAACAGAACAGGAGGAAACAGCGTCAAGTTGTGCCAGGGGAGGTTCAGGTTGGACATCAGGAGGAATTTCTTCATGGAAAGAGTTGTCAGTCCCTGGCACGGGCTGTCCAGGGCAGTGGTGGAATCTCCATCCCTGGAGAGGTGTCCAAGGAACGACTGGACGTGGCACTCTGTGCTCTGGGCTGGTGACAAGGTGGGGATTGGTCACAGATTGGGTTCAATGATCTTGGAGGTCTTTTCCAACCTTAACAATTCTGGGATTCTGTAATCTTTGTCTCATCAGGAAGGCCTTTATCAGTTTCCCTTTGCCCTGTTTCTGTTGGGAACCCCACTTGTGTCTCCCCAAGCTGATGCGAGGGCTCAGTGGAGCCACAGAGAGAGTCCGTTCCCTTCTTTGCATGAACGCGTGCCACCATTTCCCAGTGTGGGGCGGGTTGGTGGGAGATGGGAGCTGTTACCTGCAGCACAGAAGTAATTCTTTCTTCTTTTCCTTCTTTTCTGTGCAGCTGAAGAGGTGGATCACGCCCCAGGTGATGCCAGCATGGGGGTAGATGTTTTGGAATCAGGTGACACCACACCTCCTACAAAGAGGAAAAGCAAGTTCTCAAGCTTTGGCAAGATTTTCAAACCCTGGAAGTGGAGGAAAAAGAAAAGCAGTGACAAATTTAAGGAGACTTCAGAAGGTAAAGTAACAGGGGGTGTGTGGGTGTCCCTTCCTCCATCCATCTGAGAAGGGCTTGCTGTCACAAGCCTGAGTGCTGACACGTGTAAGAACCAAAGTGGGACTTTGGTGATGGGATGGCACCTGCAATCTCTCCAGAAGTACCTTGCCATGGAGCTGTAGTTTCAGACGGATTAATTCCTTTCTTTCAAGGAAGCTCTCCAAGCAGCTGTGCGGAGGGATGGTTTGCTCCATGATCAGCAGTGCAGTGTGAAATGCAGGTCTGAACATGCAGTTCCTCCTCTCTCTTAATCCATGCAAAACCAGTGAAATTTGAAGCCCTTTTATTTCCTCTAGAGAATCTCTTTAAAAGAAAAAAAAATACCTTCTTGAACTTCAAGCTTGCCCTGTTTTCTGAGTGCTTTTTTTCAATTTAATATCAGTTTTAGAACGAAAGATTTCTATGCGAAAGCCAAGAGAGGAGCTGGTAAAAAGAGGGGTTCTGTTGGAAGAGCCTGAGCAGGGTGAGTCTGCAAACGAACTTCTGTCTGTGTCTGTGTAGCTGATCCTTCCTCTGGCCAAACCTCATTCTTGGGAGACGAATTTAAGGGCTTTCTGCTAAAGTGATTCCTGTCTGCCTTACCCTTTTCAATGCTCTCTCTTGTCTGTTTTCCCACCTGGGAGGAAGGCAGCCCGCTCAGGGAGGAAGATGGTGCTGAGGAAGTGCAATGCCTATCTGGAGCACCTTCCTGCAGGGTGGGGAGGGCTGTGCTGTGGTCACTTCCCATCCTGTCCCTCTCTGTGTTCTGCTTCAGATCCCTTGTGCTGTCCTGCCAGCCTCTGCTGTCACACTGTCACTCATCATCTCCCGCTGTTCCAAATGGGAGAGATGCTGCCCCTGGGGCTCAGGTTGGAAGAAGAATCAGAAATGGATGAATTCTGAGCTGCTTGGGTAGGGGCATTTCTTCCGAGAGATGCTTCCTGGTGGTGTCATAGTCACCACTAGGCTTATTAAAGTTCATGCTGCTGTCTTATCCCCTATAAGAAGTCTTGTCCCCTTTTCTTTCATCTTTGATGCCTCCAAGTTGGGATCATGCTGCCAAAATAAGTTGTCAGATCACCATCCAGTCACCTGGCTGGGATTTGTGTGATGTGGTCCAAGGCAGGGGGCAGGAAGGTGTGGGGAGATAGCAGCCCCTCGTCTCCCGTGGGTGGGAGGGTGGCCCTTGGCTTGGAGCAACGTGTAACTGCACCTCAGGACACACGCTGCAGAGGCAGCCTTGGCCTAGTGCAAGTTTGATTCTAAGTGGAAAACTGGAGGTGAAAAAGTGGTTTTCAGACCAAACCACTGAAGGCAAAACTGAGAGAAAGTCTTAACACAACTGTGCTGTAGTGATGCCATTGACACCTACCCGAGGGTGTCAGTGCCTCTGACTGCAGAGTTCACCAGGTACGTACAGAAGGATGGGAGGTCATGGGTGAAACTGGAAGAGGGATCAAAGGCTTTGGGTACCAAACTTCCAACTAGAGAAGGCAGAGGAAGCAGAGATCTTCCATGCTGTACGGGTGTAACAGAAGCCTGACTAAGAAGTGGAATTTTCTTCTTTGAGACACCTGCTTTGGTTTTAGAAACAGAAGATGGGTGTAATCCGGACAAAGTGCAAACCCCCGGCATGAAGGAGCAGTCGGTGTTGGCAGGAGGGGTAGATTAGAAGCGCATTATCTAAATCCCTCTGGGAGTTTAAGACACTTGGGCAGTCATAAGATGTGAGGGTGGGTTATTGTATTTGTTTGCAGTTTTAAAACCTACTTGTACAAGGTCAGTTAATTTTTGTAGGCGAGTTCTTAGGGGGGAAAGATGCTGGAGACCCTTTGAGATGAGGAAGAGAGGAGTAGAGATGAATGAGGTGTAAGTGGAGGAGAAGCCAGGAGAGGAGGCCTTGCTGTTCTTGGGTGGGGGGGTCAGCAGGCTATGGGCTCCCAGATGTGGGTACTGGGCTCAGAGTAAGGAAAGAAGATGGCATTGGATTCTCTTGACCTTGAAGAAGGTCGCTGGAGCTGAAGTTGAGAGTGAGGTGGTGTGAGAGGCCATCAGGAGCTGCAGCTCCCTGCCAGAGAAGGGCAGGCAAGGTTGAGTGGTAAGGAAAGCTGGATCATACTGTTCCTGTCTCCCTTGCTGAAAACTCTGGATAACCAGAGGCAGTTGCTGCCATAAAGATCTCTGGCTCATCCCTTGAGTTTCAGCCCTGGCGAATAACACCAGGTTAGGGAAGGGGGGGGGTAATACTTGGGAGGGAGAGGAAAGGTGAGGAGGGCAGTGGAATAAATGACGAAAAATCAGAGCAGCAGAGTGTGCTGGGGTCTAGCACCTGGAGGGCCTGGATGCTACACACTCCAATTCCTTCAGAGATAGCAGACTGAACTGAAAAAGATTTTTGATCAAATGGGTGATGTATTTATTCAAGTTTTCTTGAGTTGAGAATCAGTCAAAATGGGCAATTTTCCCTTATAGGTAGATGCTGAGTCTTTTTTGAGAGTGATACTGTCAAAAATGTGTCCTGTCAGGGCAATTACAGGGAATGGTGGAGTATTTCCTCATGGGGGTTAGGAGTTTAAGGACCCTCAAAAGCATGAGTTGGATTGGATGGGTTTTTTCCAAAAAAGAGGTCTTGCTTCTAACACTGGGAAACTCCATGCTAGAATTTGTAAAAACAGAAATAGTCAAAGCGAGCTACATCAAATTCTGGAGCTGTGTCATTACATCTGATTAAAACAAAGGTAAAGTGAGGAAATCTGCCTTGCTGATGTTTTGGGTCGAGCAGTGATTTTTGTGCCAAATTCAGGGTAGAAGCAAGGAAAACAGAGGTGCTTCCACTAATCTGAAGACTTTATGAAAGTCTATTATTGCAGGTGCAGTAGATGACTTGGCTCATGTTGGAATCTGCATTGCAACAGGGAATTGGTGACTGCTCCGTGGTGGAGGGTGGATACAAAAGCTGCTGGAGATTTATGACTAAAGTTACAACTTCCTCGTGCTGCAGCACAGCACTGGGCACACTAATCTGAAGCACAGGAGGAAGGGCAGGACAGGGAGAAGAAAAACCCTTGATGGCATACAGTGCTGTGTGATTTACTCATTGATAATGAAATCAAGGGCTCCGAGCTCCAGCTGGTTGAGTTGCTGTGCTGTCCTGTGCAGAAGGTGGCTGAAGACCAGTTGTTTCAGAAGCCAGAGAGAAGCTGGTGTGGCTCCATGGTGGGTTCAGTCAGTTCAGCCACCTCTCCTCTCTCCTGCCTTCTGAGTGTTTTCTCTTTGCTTCTCTCTCCTCCTGTCCCCTTGCAGATGGTGAAGAGCCAGAGAAGCCGAACCCACCTGCACTGAAGAATGGCCACACCGTCCCCATTGGGGGCCCTGGGGTCTGTGACCTGCCCGGCCAGGAGGAAGAGGCCACAAAGCCATCCAGCCTTAGGAAGCCTGTTCCAGTGGAGGAACCAAAGAAGAGGCAAGGTAAGAAACCAGATGTGTGCAAAATCAGGGCTTCACATTCTCCTGGAACCAGTTTTGAATTCTCATCTGATCCTTCCCACCCTCACTAGGCCCTCCGGTGCCTTAAACTGAGCTGCCTCCCTTTGCAGGCTCCTCCAGCAGCCACCCTGGGCCTGAACTGGAACCACCTCAGGAGTCACATGTTCCCAGACAACCTCTGCTTCCTCCAAAAAGACCTCCCTCCACTTCTCAGGAGGCAAATGAAGTGCAGGCGAAGGATCCAACGCCTGCCAGCAGCACTGCAAGAACTGCCCCCTTCAGCACAGCCCCCACGGCAGCAAAGACAGTCAATTCCATAGCTGCCCCTTCCCCAGCCCCCAGGACTCTGCTCCCTGCTCCTGCCAGTGCCAACACTACTGCTCCCACCAGTACAACCAGCACAGCTCCTGCCAAACAGCCTCCCGTCCCTCCTCCCAAACCCGTCAACAGAAATAGCAACTCACTAATAGGTAAGTGACCCCATAAGCTGGTTTTTGTACCCTGAGATGTTCTGGAGCCACTGCTCCAAGACTCTCTTCCCTTCATAAGGGAAGATTTTTAGTTGCGTCACGAATGTCTGACCATCTTTCCTGAAAACAGTCCAGTTTGGACTCAGATCTGCCAGTGTTTAGCCAGGACGCGTGCGTTCCGGGAACAGTGTGATTACTGGAGTCTTCTGCCATGAGCTATCCAATCTGTTCCCAACAGCTACCTGCAGGAAGGAATCCCTGCCTGCCTGTTCTCTGTCAAATCTAAGACGGTGTCTGAATGTTGATGCTTCGCTGGGGGCTGGGATTCAGCTGAGATTGGGGAATGGTGGATGAGGTTTTGGTTTGTGAGACTGTGGTTAGTGACGATTCCTTCTTTCAGCTGCTCTTGGAAAAAAACCCAAAACCAACAAACAAACCCAAAAAATCCACATCACACCAAACAATGTCTGTCGTGGCTGTCACTGGCAGGCCATGTGGTTTCCACTTAGGGCAGAGACCAGGAGCTGGCAGGGATAATTCAGACTTCTGTGGTTATACTCAGGCACCTTCTCTAAGGTCTGTGGCTGGGCTGTTGACATACGAGTCTCGTCCTTATGTCCTGTCCCAAACTGTAATTTGAACTGAATCTTCCCATTTAGAGAATTCAATGTTTTTATCTCTGTAACTTTTCTAAGCAGAAGATTTGGTGAGAGTTTCTTAAGGCTCATTTAGTCTCTGTTCTCTGTGGGAGTTCTGGGGATCTTAAAGATGCAACATTGAGAGCTGGGATGACTTCCGTGCAGCGATGGCCTGTTGGCGTTTCAGGCAATTCTCGCACAGACACCTCCTAATCTATGGACAGGGTTAGCAGAGGTTAGCACAGATCAGCAGGGAGGCTCCTGGGAAGATCAGTCTGACATGTCTGCACTGTTATCACAGAAACTGGAGGTGTTACCCAGGTGTGGTTTGAGAGGCAGTGCTGGATGTGCAAGTTGCCGTCTGAAGTAGCCTGGGCCACTGCTTTCGGTGTGGATGGATGGCTCTGCTCTGCTTGGGGCTCACCTTGCTCTGGCAGGTTTTGCAAGTGACCTTGGTATGGTGTTAACCAACCCCATGTGTCAGACCAGCTTGATTAGCCTGGCCACGCTTGAGCACTCCATGAAATATCTTCTTGTTTTCTTTAAGCTGCTTGCACACGCTGCAGGTGGCATTTGAAATGCCCCAGCGCTAATTGCAGGAGGTACTTGTGGAACAAGAAAATGTGGCTGGAAACAGCAGTGTATCCAACATCTGTTCGGAGCCATCCTGCCTCTTCCCAACAGCATGGGCTGGGCTCGGAGCCCCTGCGGGGTGTGCAGGGGAGGAGAGAACAGGCAGTTCTCTTTTGTCTCCTGGATAAGAAGGCCAGATGTAGAGGAGGCTCCACAGGCCTCCAGTCCAGCAGGATGGAGCTGGAGCTGCGGGTGTTGCTGTGCGAGCCTTGTGTTGTCCCTGTGGATGAACGGCAGGAGTGGAATTGGCTCTCCACGGGTCTTTGGTGCCTGCTCTGACTGCAGGGGTGTCCTTTTGTGCCGCTGTTATAGCCCGAGGCAGGGGAGGGTGTTACTGTGCAGGTCACCCCTTTGTCTGTCCCCAGGATGCTCATTCCCTGAGCAGTTCTGGTGTCTCAAGCAGCAGCTGAAAATAAAGCTCAGGAAATACTTGGGGAGCGGGAATTTAATCGGCATCAGCTTGAACAAGCAAGCAGGGAACAGGGTGCTGTCTGCTTTCCCAAAGCTTGGTGGCACCCCCAGGGCTTGGTGCTTCCAGCAGGTTTCAGGAGCCACAGGCAACACAGCATGTGCGGGATCACCAGGTCTGCCCATGCTCGTATGCCACGAGGGGCTGTGCCGGCCTGGGAATTGGGTCTGTTGCACTGGAGGGCGATGGGCTGGCTCAGGAGGGTGCTTCAAGCACCACCCAGGCCCTTCCTTTCTTCCTTCTGCCAGCTCCTCGTTCCCTTTCAAATTCTGCTCTTACCCAGAGGTGCCTCGAGACTGGTCCTGCTCAGGAGACACTGGAGTCCCTTGCGCGGGAGCTGAGGGCACTCTTTGTTTTGCACAATCTGGCCCTTAATCTACAAGGGGAAAGTCTAAAAATGCTAAACATCTCAAAAATGTACCCACCTCTCTCCAGTTATGTGGCCTTATCTCGGGAAACTCTCCCACTTGCAGCACCCTCTCGTGGTGTCTGCACCGCGGATTCCCCCAGCGCTGTTCTGGGGACACCCATGTGTCACTGTCACCCGCTCCAGGGAAATGTGCAGCAAGTCTCACCCGCTTTAGGCAGAGCCTCTACAAGCCCCAGAAGCCATGGATACATGGATGTTAAAAGCTGCAAACTCCTAAATCAAGAGCAGTCTTTACTGGTGCAATTTCTCTAGGAACAGAGGGGGGTTTGAGGATCCTGTGACTGCTCACTGCAGGCGTTTTTCATGTCTCCATTTCTTTCTCTCTCCTCCATCAAACAGCAAATATTTAGACTAAATGCTTTTAGGTATTTTTGGAAGTTTTTCTATTTACTTTGTAGTGGCAGATGAGTTTATATGGGGCTTAAGGAACAGAGTTCCAAGGGAGTAAAGCAGAACCTCATCCTGAGGAATTGCTGGCAGTGGGGTGTTCTCGGGCTGGGCCTGATGGATGAATAGAAGTGAGGGGAGCGCACTGCTGCCTGCAGCTCTGCTGAATTTTGCCTCTGAGCAAAAAGTAAGACTCTTAAGACTTTGAGAATTTCCGAGAAGTTCTTTAACGTGCAGGGGGGCCGTTAACACAGCTGGAGTCTGGGGTGTCCTGGATGTCTTGGATTCCTTTTATGCTGTAAATACAGCCATAAAGTGCCCCCATAACTGCATTCCTGGGCAGGCTCCTGTGCTGTCATTCAAGGGCTGGTGCCATTCCTCTCTCTCTGAAGCAGCAGGATGCACAAACCTGTCTCAGCCCGCTTGTTTTTGGCTGCTCTCCCAAGTCTTACCTTTGCTGCAGGAAGGACAAACTAGAGCCTTGCAACCTGGCTATTTCTGGTATGACATTCCAGTAAAAAACAGCAGAGACTGCTTAGTCCAAGGCTCTGAGTGCACTGCCGTGCTTTTTCCACGCTGGTGGAGGATATCTGGAAAAATACCCTGTTAAACATTGTGGCTTTTGTGGTTTTTATTTTCAGCTGAACTTTCCCAAGTAATGACCAGTGGTACAGCCTTATCCAAGCCTTCCCCTCCTCTCCCCCCTAAAAGAGGCCTCCTGCCTAACAACACGTCAGAGGTTGTCACCTCCAAGCCCCCAAATGACAGGACAGTGACGGCGAGTCGCCCCGCACCGATTCCACTGCACGTGACCTCAGCTTATCCACCACCCTCGCCGCCACTGCCCACCCATGTACCCCCTGAACCTCCACACGTGGCCCTGCCCACCTCCACCCCTGTCCTAGACCCCCCGCGCTCCCTGGACCTGCCCAAGGAGACTCCTCCTCCTCCTTCTCCTCCTCCTCCTGAAGACTTCAGGTCCGTGGAAGCGTCGAAGAGGACGGCAGAGCAAGGGTTTGGCGAACCCCACGTGCTGCCTCGCCTGCCCCAAATCCCACTGCACATTCGTATCCAGCAGGCTCTGGCCAGCCCTCTGCCTGTCACCCCACCTCCCGAGGGGTCCCACAGGGCTCACTCGCTGCTCTTTGAGAACGATGGCTTCGGAGAAGACAACAGCACCCTGGGCAGGACGAGGTCCCTGCCTGTCACCATTGAGATGCTCAAAGTGTGAGTACCTCCTTGTATGTGTGCCGGCTCTCCCAGCTCCTGCAGTGCTGTGGTGGTGGGGACGGCTCTGAGCAGGGCTTAGGTCTCTGCTGAAACCATTTTCCCTGTTGGCCAAATCTGTGTTTCAGCCTCTCTAAGAGCCAGAGCATCTTCCCCATGAAATTACCCCTGGTTTGGGATTTTATTGCTCACAAAGGGAAATGGGTTCCAGATTACAAACACAGGCTGATGCCAGGAATCCAGGCCTGGACTGTCTGTAACTGCGCCAAGACCAAACAAGGTTCCAGATTCCATCCATCTGTGGCCTTCCTTAGCCTTTCATTTTGCTAAACGTAAGTGGGAAAAGGACTGTCTTGTGTTACAGCAGAGCTGAATCTCCAAGTCCCAAAGTAGTGGGGTCAGGGCTGTTTAGTTCTGCAGAACCTGCCTCTGTCATGTCCTCGGCCAGAGCTCCCTGTGCTTTGAAGAGAGGGGGCAGTGCAGAATCCTGCGGTGGCTTTTGCACCTCTGGTTTCTGGGCTTCCCTGAGGAGAGATAAGGAGGTATTGATTTTAGGGATATTCCTCAGCCCCTGTGCCATGTGTTCAGAGGTGTAATAGTGTGCTTCTCGTTAGTCCAGACGATGAGGAAGAGGAAGAAGATGACCAGGAAGAGGAGCAGAATTCAGGTCCTCGTGTGTATATTGGAGATGTGCCATCTGTCACAGTCATCCCCAAACTGGTACCCCAGGTCCTCCCGGAGGAGCGGGAAGGAGACGAAGGGATGAGCGACTCTGACTCGGAGGGGCCCATCCTGTATAAAGATGACGAGGATGAGGAAGAAGATGAAAGCCATAACAGTAAGGCTTTGACATTGCAGCTGGCTTTTTTATCGCTCTGCTGAACTCGTGCCTGGCTGCACTGAGATCTGGATCAAAGCGCTGGTTCCCACAGCGCTTCAAAGCAGCTGGTTCTTGGTTGCGTGATGTAGCACATGTCCTCTGCCTCGCTTTTTCCGAGGCTCTGCAGCCAAAGCTGTGCACTCACCTGCTGAGTGCACCCCTTCAGTTGCAGATGGCTCCTGTGACAGCCTGTGCTGTCCCAGCCCCTCAGGTAGGACAGCATTAGGTGAGCATGTGGTGTCACACAGGAGTGCTGGCTGCTGCTGCTGTGCAGTGCAGAGCTTGGGAAGAGCAAGGAGAGAGGAGAGCTCTCCCTCGGGGAGGGCACAACTGCCAGGGGCACAGGGCTGAGATTGCTGTGGCAGGCTCGGCAGCCTTGAGCTGCATCCCGTTGCTCTCCCTCCCCACAGGCACGCTGGCCAACAAAGTGAAGAGGAAAGATACGCTCGCTATAAAGCTGGGGAACACAACCGCGCCACAAGAGGAGAAGATTGTCTTCCCTCGGAAGAGCAAGGAGGAATGGAACGAAATCCGTCACCAGATTGGGACAACGCTGATCAGGTACAGATAATGATGCTATTCAGCTTGGTACCTTGTCCAAGCAGCTGGTACTGGAATAGGGTGGGTGGTTGGGCACAGCAGCTGGAGCAAGGCTGGGAGGTTGAGTGTTGCTGTTCCTCCTCCATTAGAAAGGTTGGGAGTTCCTCCTGGAGTTGAACAATATCCCGCTGACAGGCCCCTGTTTCCAGCGGTTAAATGGACTGGGAGGGGAAAATCTCAGGGATTACAGACATGTAAAACACAGATGGTGTAGAAAGGTGTGGATGGATGCAGGGTGGGCGCTGGTGGTAGATGAAGCTGGGGCTGGTGACAGTCCAGGCTCTGCAGTCTGAGCTCCCTGCAACGCTGCTTCTGAGCTGGAGAGCCCTTCCCAGAGCTTGCCAGTGGCCGAGCAGCTGTTTGAGCAAAGCAGAGTGTAAAACAGGGCAGCAGTGATCCTCAGTGGTGAGTGAGGAGTGTGGAGAAGGCTGTCTAATGCATTGAAACCAGGCAGTTTTATTCTTCATCTGCTACTGATGAGCGACCAGGTACAACATTCTGCACTTGTCGCACTTCTCTTCAGGCGACTGAGTCAGAGACCGACTGCAGAAGAACTGGAACAGAGGAACATTCTTCAGCGTGAGTAGCACTTCTCTAGCGGTCCTGAGAAACACCCTAAGTTTGCCTTTAACATCTTAATTTATCAGGTGGGGATGGTTTTAAATTGAAAGAGATTTAGATTAGATGTTAGGAACAAATTCTTCCCTGTGAGGGTGATGAGGTCCTTGGCACAGGGTGCCCAGAGAAGCTGTGGCTGCCTCTGGATCCCTGGCAGTGTCCAAGGCCAGGTTGGATGGGGCTCGGAGCAACCTGGTCTAGTGGTAGGTGTCCTTGCCCATGGCAGGGGGTGGAACAGGGTGATCGTTGAGGTCTCTTCCAACCAAACCCATTCTGGGATCATATGATTATAGACAGAATAGCTGTCCCATGCCTGCCACCTCAGAGAAGAGTGTGTGGGCTGGTTCAGACTCTGCTGTTACACAGCAAGAACTGTTAAAGGTGTTTTTGTTTGGGCTGGACTTTTGTTTGTGTTCCAGACATGACAGCATTGCCTTGCATGATCTCAAAAGCAGCAGTGCATCACGAAGTCAGGACTGTTTCTCTTGGCCATATCTTGTTCTGCAAAAGTTTTAAATAAACATCTCAAGGAAATGGGAATGTCAGTTCAGGAAGTTTCCATTTAAAATATTTATCTGTGCTGTTATTTTCTTTTAAACTATAATAGCCTTGGAAGGAGTGAGCTGCACAGTGGCTTGGATGTATTTTGGTGATACGGCCATTAATCTTGGACATGAGAATGACTCATTGGTGCTGTGTAAGGGGCATATTTGCCCCTGCCAGTTCGGGAGGTGACACAGGGTATTGAGTTGTCCTGCACTCTCTGCCTGTCCTAAGCCTTTAGATCTGTAGATAATCTGATCCAGCTCAATACTCTCCTTTGTTCAAGCCTAGAAAGCACTTTTCAAAGCCTGATGCTTACATGAAAAATGTTTTTTTTTTTCCCCCTTGGCAGCAAAAAATGAAGCTGACCGTCAAGCTGAGAAGCGCGAGATCAAGCGCCGGCTCACCAGAAAGGTACTGCTGGCTCCCACGGTGACGGCCACCTGGCAGGGCTGCCGGGCATGGTGGCAATGAGCACGTTGTAGGTACCGTGCTGTGGGGGAAGTCACAGGGCTCTTGTGTAAGTGTCCCCAGTGCCCTCGGACTGCAGTGACTTTGGAATGTGGACTGTCACCCACGGTGAGCCGTTGGCACCAGGGCCATGTTTGTCAGTGACAGATCTGAGCTGGCAGCAAGTGTAACAAGCGAGATGAGAACTAAATTTGGCACCTGACACTTGAAAGGTTTGCTGGCCTGGCTGCTTTAACACAGTTCTTCAGCAGCCACGACTTCACACCAGGCTCCCTAAAATCCATTTCTAAAGTAACAGCAGTGTGGGAGCTGAGCAGAGTAACAGCTGCTTTTAGCTGTTACATCCAAGTTACTTGTGATTGTTACTCATGGCTGGGAAAAGCTTCCCCAGGGCCTGTGGGTGTGAAGTGTTAGTGTTGCCGTTGCTGAAGCTGTGTTTAGGGGTGTCACGCAGGGCTCACCCTTGTAGTGGCTCTTCCCGAACCCCTCAGTGTCCTTCTCCGTGACTGTGTGGCCCGGGTTCTGCCCTAGCCTGGCTTTGTGATCCAAATGGGAGTATCCAGTCTGTAAGAGGTTTACCTGTTCCCTTGCAGGCTGCGAGCAGGATCTAGTAGTGTCTGTGGTTAAGGCCCAGTGAGGGAACTGGTTTTAGTTTTGCTTGGGGTGGTGCTTAGTCCTGGATCTGCTTTGTGGACAAGGCTCAGACTAACCTCCTTTGTTTTTGCTGGTGTTCAGCTTAGCCAAAGGCCTACAGTGGCAGAGCTGCAGGCCAGGAAGATCCTGAGGTTTAATGAATATGTGGAAGTAACAGATGCTCAAGACTATGACCGGCGAGCAGATAAGCCATGGACAAAGCTGACACCAGCTGACAAGGTAACTGAGAGTGTCCCGGCCCCAGATGGGAAGGAGAGCCAGACCAGGGTGTCTCGTGCAAAAAGGCGTGAGCCAAGGAGATTTGCTCTGTTCCTCTGGCTTCACCTCTTCATCTTTCCCTCTGCCACCCCACCGGTGTCCTTTCACCTGCGTGTGCTGTCCCAGCTCTGCTTCTTGCTGCCTCATGGCAAGGTGGAGCCCAGGTGGGCGCAGTCTGAAGGCCGGTGTGGCTTCTGCCTCAGCTTCTGAGTGATGTAAGAATCACAAAATCATGGAATCGTTAAGGTTGGAAAAGCCCTTTAAGATCATGGAGTCCAATTGTTTACCCAGCACCACCACGTTCACCGCTAAACCATGTCTCCGGGTGCCCCATCTGCACATTTCTGAACACTTCCAGGGATGGTGATTCTACCACGGCCCTTTCCATGAAGAAATTTTCCCTTGTATTTCATCTAAACTTCCTCTGGCTCAACTTGAGGCCGTTTCCCCTTGTCCTGTCACTTGTTACCTGGGAGAAGCGACCGACCACCGCCTGTCTTGACCTTCCTGTCAGGGAGTTGTAGAGAGTGAGAAGGTCCCCCCTGAGCCTCCTTTTCTCGCGGCTGAGTCTCCCCAGCTCCCTCAGCCGCTCCTGGTACTCCAGACCCTTCCCCAGCCCCATTCCCTTTTCTGGGCACGCCAAGGATACTGGGTGTTGGTCACAGCAATGCAGTTCCCTGCAGGCTCAAGAAGCTGGCAGGGAACCATCTGTCCTTGTCCTCTCCAGCCACCTCTGGGGACTGCCCAGCCCTCATCGTGGAGGGGCGGATTAAATTCAGCTTGGTGTTAATGGACTGTGAAAGCTGGGGTGGCTGCTGCAATCTGAGCCCTTTCCTTTACAAAAAAATCTCCCTCTCTGTGCAGGCGGCCATCAGGAAGGAGCTGAATGAGTTTAAGAGCTGTGAAATGGAAGTGCATGAGGAGAGCAAGCAGTTCACCAGGTGAGAATGCATTACTTAAGAGTTTCGGTCTTGGTGGAGCTGTCAGAGCTGTGCTGCAAGGACAGTGCTCAGGGGCAAAACACTAAAACCTTAGGAAAAATTATTTGTGCGGCAGTTGGAGATTGAATGTCCCTTTCTGTCTCCCTCCTGGGGGGTGACTGGAGCAGTAGCAGACACAGAGTGGGTTGTTCTTCCTTAAACTGGGGCTTTCATCCTGGAAGCCCCGAGGGACCAGTGGCTGGTTTGAAGTGTATCTGAAACCAATGTGAAGCTGCAGCTCGAGTGAGCTTTTCTGGGGCTAGAGATGTGCAGCCACAGCCACAAAACACCTTGCTAATGAGTTACCTTGGATGTTATCTGTGTAGTCACCTCTGGATCATGGCCCAAGTGATTCTTTTCCTTCCAGCTCTATGTGGCAAAGTTGAGTGCAGAGCACGGGAGGTGAAATTGTTTGATGTTAGCAGCTTCCCTGAGGGCTGAGAGTTCTGAGATAATTCAGTTTATTCTCTTTGGCCATCTGTAGTGCCCAAGTAACCATTTAACCTGAGTTCCAAGGATAACACTCAGATTTTTCACTTGACTTTCAGGTACCATCGCCCGTAATATTCCAAGGAGGAAGCAAGAAGCCCGGGAGGGCTGGAAGTTCTCTGCATTCCTGTCCTAGGCAATACAGTGAGGGTGGAACCTCGGCTCTTCCAAGATTTGCCTTCCAAACATATCCAGAAAAGGGCTTTCGGCCAGGGAAGGGGAATCCTGTCTGAATGTAGCATTTCACTGGAACAAACACATCTCTCATGCCATCAGGCTGGAACTGACACTATACCTCGCGTGGCTCAGCAATATGACTCTGCCAGGAGACTGTGCCCAGGGGAACGACCCCTTCCTTCCCCAGTTGTACAGACTTGTCTTGGGAGTGCAATTCCTCATTTCCTCCTCCTTTCCATGAGGAAGGGAGGAAAAAAAAAAGGCAGCTCTAGCGTTGGGAAGCTGAGGAGAGCGTGTGCTCGGAAGCACGTGTGTGTATATTAGCTGTGTACAGAGAACCCTGGCAGACAACTGACATGGGACTCGTTATTTTTGGGGGGTTTTGCTTGTTTCTGTCATGTCCTTAATGCCCTGAATCACTACTGACTGACGGTTTGTTGTCCTGGAAGGGAATTGTATAGGTATTAACATATGCTGCATCTTTTTGTAAAAAAAAAAAAAAAAAAAAAAAAAAGAAAAGAAAAAGAAAAGCAACAGATGTATAAAACATTTGCTCTGCACTCTCTCACACTTGCTGTGATCTTAATAACAGATCTTGAGATATCTAGGCTTGTTTAACAAATTACAGAACCAGGAAAAATGACTGTTGCCTTTTTAAAACTTTTTAATTTGGGGAAACTGTGAGAGTAGTCAGTCCTTTTTATTGTGGCTTTCTCTCAGATGTTTTTTACTCTCCCAAATCAGGGTTGAAGCTTGCCTTTTTCTCATTTTTACAGCTAAACCTACTGGAAACTTGATAATTTCACAGTGTGGGTCGGAAAGAGGGGAAGAATAGGTTTAAAAAGTGACCTTAAAAAAAGATGGTGTTTCTCTTGGGAGAAAAAAATTCTTCCAAAATGTGGGTTTAAAAAAAAAAAAAAAATCTGGTATGGGCCACTGCTGTATTATGCACAAAACTAAACCATGTGTGAGATGCCACTTGGGAAGGGGGGGGAGGGGGAGGAGAGAGGGGGAGAAGAACTTCGTCTTGTTCACAGACCAGCGTGGCAACGTGCCGGCCCTGGCCCGGCGCCCACTTGGGGGCTCTTCCCTCACAGCATCCCCTATACAGCCGCCATTGCATTGTATATCAGTCTCCTCAGCAACAGATTTTAATTATTAAATAAAAGTATTTTAGAATTTTTTTTTAAACCCTGCTCGTGTGTGGTCGTGTCTTATCAACTGATCTCAGTAGGGGCGGGACCAGCGGCTCCTGAGGGGGTGGGGGGCGGGTCAGGCATGGCGGCGCCTCCCCTGAGGCCGCGGCTTTTCGCGCCTTTCCCACTGCGCGTGCGCCAACCGCTCTTCCATCCACTGCGCAGGCGGCGCCGGCCCTGCCCCTTTCGCCAAGCTTTGGCCCCGGCGCGTATGCCCATATAAGGTTTATCCCCGCCCCTTACGCCTGTGCGCGCGCGCGCGCGTTTTAGTCCCGCCCCGCGCTCTATAAATACCGCCGCGCGGCGTAGCTAGGCCTCTTTCTCCCTGTGGAGCGCCGGAGGTGGTAGGTGTGGTTTATTCGACTTTGTACCCTTTTTATCCTTTATTTTGCTGCGGCGTGAAGTCCTAGTGACCGCGCAGCGCCGCGCTGTCAGCGGATGCCCGCTGCATCCCCACTTTAACGCTAAAATATGCCGTAAGTTACACGTGGCTGTGGGTTTTGCGGGGTCACCCTGCGCCACCTCAGCCGCCCCTCACAGCCATTCCCTTTTCCTACAGGTTCCACCAAAGCCTGTTTAGCTTGGTTTGTCCAGCTCGCTCCACCGTGAGTATCCATTGTATGGCCACGCCGCGTGGTCGGCGGAGCGGGGACGCGCGGGGGCTTGGCGGGCAAGGTGGTTATAACCTATTTTAAACAAAGGTCCAACGTGGATATCCGGAGAAGTCGCTCTCTCTCGGCTCTGTCCGTGTGGCGCACGGGAGCGCAGGCCCTCGGGCCCGTGACGTACAGTCCCCTTCCACGACGTTGGAGAACAAGCCGGGCCCCGAGCCTGCAGCCTGCATATTCCTACTGCTTCTCTGAGCCTTTGGGCCGTGACAGAGGAGACAAACCATGCAGGAAACACTGACACGCGGGGTGGGACAGGGGACACGTGCGGAGCTGGGAGGGAGAGACAGAAAAGGCGGAGCTCCTGAGCATGTCCTTAAAATACCTTTTTTTTTTTTTTTTTTTTTTTTTTTATTTCCAGTACCAAAATTGAAAGTTTAAGTGGAGCACGATTTTTACAGGTAATAACCGTGTTTAAAATGTATTGTGTGTCGTTTCGCTCTTTTCCTTAGAATTAAACGTTAGACTTCAAATAAGTTTGAGCTGTAATTCGGAGATGCTTATTAAAATTGGATTGGCTTAAATTGATAAAACTGCAGATGATACAGGTGGTGGTACAGAAGAAGCTAAGGTCGCGCGCTCCTAGCTTCTAAGATTGCGTTCGATTGTGGATAGATGGGGAAAAGGAATGATTCCTGAATCTTTAAAGAGGAAAAAATACTGGTCATGAGTCCTAGCAGACAGAAAAATAAACTCGCTGGAGATGAATAACTTTGTTTATTGAACTTAAAGCCCTATTTGTGTAATGTAGGACGCGAGAAAAGAGGAAAAATAAATCTTCCTTCCCTAAGATATTGCAGAAACTGCTGGGACAAAATGACAAAGAAAAATCCACCTTTAGTGGGAGAGGGTGAGTATATTGAAGAGTCTGCCCAAATAAGGTGGCTGCCTAAGTCCTGTTTGTGCATTATGTGTAATCAAAATGTAACCACAGGCATCGAAACGGATGGAACCAGGGATACGTGAATATAGTGGCCTTTCAAAGCATGTGCTTGTGCTGGGGACATGGGAAATGGCCATGTGTGTCCCTGGTCCCTTGGTGGGACGTGCACTTTCTGGATTTTATGGAGCAGGGCCTGGAGTTGAGCACGTTCTGGGCAAGCTGCATGGGAAGGAAAGGCAATCCATGGGGTGTGGGATTGGCTGAAGGGCAACTGGAAATTCAAGGGCAGACTTGGGGTTGGCTGGTCCAGCAAGAAAGAGCTGCTTTTGGGGTGCTTAAAACCGGGGGTGCAGGGGGAAGGGGGCTAAAGGGATAAGTAAAAAAAGCATTTGCTGTCCCGTGGATTAGACTTGACGACCTTCCCATCCGTTCGACCTCGTGGGGCCAGGATATTACAGGGAAGGTGATACTGAAAGTGGGTGGGTTATAGGATGTGGGTGGGAGCAGCAGTTTGTATTTAGGCCCTGAAATACAGCCATGCTCTTGTGTTGATACTTAAAACCATATCTGGCTACAGTAGACAACTCAATAAACTGAATTTGCTTCGGCTCAGTGTGTGTTTTTGGTGAGTGATCTGAATATTGAGGAAAACTTCGTGCGTGCTCCTGGTGGTGCCTCTCCCTTGCGTAGCAGTGCGATCCTTTGTGCTGCTGACCCGTCTCAAAAAAGTGAAGGGTGTAAAAACGCTCTGTGACGCTCTGGGCTGTATTGGGAGCAGAGCGTACCTTCAGGTTTGGGTCACGTCATGGTACAAAACCCTTCGAATCACTAAGGGCTAAACCGAGAAGGGTTAATGAAGTCTGTTACCCTGGGGTGTGGCTTGGGGAGGAAGCAGGGAGAGGGATCACACATCCCTTGTTGCCCCTTTTTGTAAGGGGAGTGATGCTGGTGGGTGGGTTTATGGGAGGTTCTGGTGTGGGTGTGGATGGGATGAAACTGGTACCGGCAGTTGGCTGGATGTCCTGTCCTTGGCCATGAAGTCCCCAGGGAAAGGATCAGGGCGTGGATGTGCTAATGCTCATCAAAAAAAGTCCCAACATAAGCCTGGGATAAATACTGTATGGTTATGCCTCTCGTGGAAGGTTTTCCTATCACCTGGGCTGTGGGTGACCCCTTGGGACCAGGGTCTGTAAATAAGCAGATGAGGCTGGTGTATCAACCAAAATATAAGGAGTTTGATTTTTTTAGTAAATTTGGGCTATTATGGCCAAACGCAGTCCTCTGGTCTGGAACATCGTGGGGGCTGGATTTACACGTTAACTGGAGCAGAATTAATCAGTGGAATAAGGGCGATTCATCCCGTGTGATGAAGGGGAAACTTGGAAGTTTGCTGACTTCCAGTTAATCCAGGAAGTTTAGTCTGGTTCCTGTTTCAAGAGGAAATGGATTTTCCCCGTTAAGCAGCAGTAGGTTGCTGGAAAAGGTAGGAGCTCAGGCTTGCTGGATTTCATACTCTGTTCGTTGTCATCATTCCGTGCGTTAAATTACCATTTTTTGCAGCTGCTCTGTTCCGTCACGGCTAGCTGCGGCCTTGCAGGCTGGAGGCACCTCTGGATGTTAAAAGCAGGACAAGTTACTGACGCGGATTTATTGCCCGGGGGCCAACGTTCTGGCCGAGGGTGGCAGCTGTCAGCCCTGCCCTGTGCTGCCTGTCCTTCTATGTCTTTCTGTCCCCTTGTCCTGCATTACCTGTCCTGTGTCCCCATTCCATCCTTCTGCCTCGCCTGTCCTTCTGTCCTGTCCTCCTGTCCCTCCTGTCCTCCTGCCCCGCCCTATGCGGGGAGGAAGTGACCTGGCCGGGAGGGGGCCGCCGGCCGGCAGGGGGTGCTGCGCCACGCGGAGTCCTCGCGCGCGCCCCCGCGCATGCGCAGAGAGGAGAGTGGCGGCGCTGGCGGG
>VZTA01016606.1:44423-60196 GCA_013398855.1 Mohoua ochrocephala
GGGGGGGTGGTGGTGGGGGGGGGGGGGGGAGGGCTGGGATTATACAATGGTTCAGAAGGGGTTGGATTTTTTTAAAAAAGAAAAATGTATTTTGGTTGATTAATCAAGGCAGAAAGGATAAAAAACTCTCATCTTTTAACATTTGGAATAAACTGAGTTTTGATAAACCCAGGCTTTTCCTGTGCTTTGGGTGGGTGGGCAGTTCTCCCGTGAGACCTGCTGTGGCTCTTGGGGACAGTCGGGACGGGTGGCTGCGTTTAGGGGTGCTGTCATGGTCCCAGCTGTGTCTGGGTGTTCCGTGCAGTGGGGGGACGTGGCCGCCGGATGGCAGCAGGAGAATGCTCTGGCAGCTGTTGAGCCACGGGACTGGGAGAACCGGGACAGGGAGAGGGCATGGTCCCTGTCGTCTCTGTCACCCTCTCTTTGGTTCCCTGCCTGTCTGATGGGGCGCCCCTGGTGTCTTTGGGTCTCCAGGGACACAACCAAGCCCGTGGCATAGCTGGAAGGATCCTGGCATGTCCCTGCTGGGTGCTCCCAGGTGGAGCTGAGCCAGACGTGTGTGTGCAGACTGGAACCCACGGGGCAAATTCCCACATCCTGGTGTGACTGGAGCCCCAAGTCACTGTTTACACTTAATTCATTGGGCAGGAGCAGGTTCCTTAATGAGCCTCTGGGCAGGGATGGGCTTTGGGCACCGGGAGCAGCTCAGGCTGTTGGCCGCTCTGCCGCTCCCATGTGGGACGAGCTTGGATTTACGATAAGGGATGGCCTCAGCGGGTCCAGCACTAGCTGGGGGGGCTGGGGGCACTCACCTCCCATCAGGCGGGTTTGTGTTGGTGGTTGCAGTCCTGAGCTTGCAAAGGACTCTACGCATGAAGCTGGGATGTGGGCCCATGGGGAATGTTGTATTGCCAGAGACCGAGCCCATATTTTGCCATCCCTGCAGGCTGAGCCAAGGGCACATGCTCCCTGATCCCATGGCTAACTGCTCCCTGGGGACCACCACCATTTGATGCTCTTCCATGAAATGTGACCTGCTGAATACCGATGGAGAAACTGCTCCTTGTCTTGGGCTTGATTCCCAGCAACAACATTTATATAAAAACAGCCTCAGCTGCCAGGGAGCTGGGAGCCAAGACCCCATATCCCAGTGCTCCCAGTTCCTCCCTATCCCCAACACTGGCAGGTTTTTGCAGCTATCTCCCACATTTGGGCAATTCCTTGCAGCAGGAACAGGATCAGTGGTGGCACTACTGTGTGGTCACCACAGGGTCGGATCCTGCCAGGAGCCAATGCAATTCCCTTCTCCAGCTCCTGCAGGTGCAGAGAAAAACCCAGATCATTCCCAAATGAGATGGGATTGTACCCATCCTTGTGGAGCTGGTCCTGTTCCTGGAAAGGGGGAAACATGTCTTTGTGAATGGGGAGCTTGTTGGTATTTTCAAGAAACAAGGGGAAAAGGGCTGGGGAGGGAACAATAAGATTTAAAATATTCAGAACTGATGAATCAGCCGTTGTCTTAGGAGCCAGAGTGACACTTCAGTGGGAAGCTGCTGGAAACTGGGGGAAGGATGAGCCCCCACACAGGGGGGAGAGGGTGGGCGAAGGAAAACAGCTTAATTGAGGAAAGGGAAATGTCTCATTAACGAGGTTTTGTGCTCACAGAGTGAATTGGGGGCGTTTTGAGGATGAGGAAGGAGGAATTTGGGTCCTGTGGAGCTGACGGACCCCTGGCTGTGTCAGGATCCAGCCTCAGTCCATGGTGGAGGTTTTCCAGTGCTGACACCTCCAGACCCTCCCTCATCCCCAGTTGGCAGCTCCAATCCCACACTGTGGTCTCCATCTGTTGCTATTGGAAGTGCATAAAAGGCTTTTGATTTACAGGCAAAAGCTGGGAAAGTGGAATTTGAGGGTTTTAGCATCCATGGAGGATGAGGCCTGGTGGTGTGAGGCTCTTTTGAGCCTAGAATAAGAGCACTTTAAATGTTGTTTGCGGGGTTTGTGTGTTTGTGAGGGATTTTTTTTCATGTTTTTTAACATGTTGCTGTTTTAGATACAAAAATTCTGCCTATACAGTGGTGCTGCAGGATCTGCAGGGAGGGAATTACATCTTCAGGAGGGTTTGGAGGATACTGAGATTGTTTTCTTGTTCTTCCTTTCCTGCCTGGAAAAGGAAACGAGCTTTAATTATGGCCAAGCTGCCTGTGATGGGGTTTAATGATGGGTCTGCAAGAGACAGAGTTTGGTCATTGCACTGTCTCTCCCTGAATCCCATCATTAAGGCTGGTACCTGGCCAGTATATCCCAGGATAACTGGTGTGTGCAGTGCTCTGGTGTGGCTCCTGGTAGAAGAGTGTCTTGGGTCTCTTTGAGATGAGAACTGGGCTGAAATAGTGATGTGGGGGTGTCTCTGCCCCCTCTCCAAACTGCTGAAGTCCTGGTTCCTCTCCCATTACAACAGGCCAAAAATAAGGACTGTCTCACATGGCTCACACAACCCTTGGGAGCTGGGGAAGGGGATCCTGGCTCTATCCCTGCTTGTAGGAGCCCCAGTGCTCACACAGGATCCCAGCCAGCCCCCATCCCCTCCCTGCATGTTCCTCCTGGTCCCATTTGCTCAGGGAATAAAACAGTACAAATGAAATAGAATTTGTAACTCTGGAAGGAGAAAAAAAAATCCTCTAGGAATTATTCATAATAATTTTTTTTCCCCTGTTAAATGATGAATTGCAAGACAAGCATCTCTGTAGGGCTGAGAGCCTGGATCCACCCCAGGCTGCTCTGGGGTGAGGAAGGTGGGAGATCTCACTCCTGACCTCCCCAGGAAAGCCAGATCCATTCATTTCCATCTGCATATTAATGCAATTCCAAAGTCAGCCTAAACCTGCAGACAAAGAAACCGGCATCATCATAATTAATCACACGTGTAAGAATAAAGCCCAATACATCAGGGTTCATTATTTGGTGGATTAATTAAAGAAAAAAAAATGGGGAAAAGGATGTTTTCTGCAGTAACACATGGTTTTGGGCTGCAAAGGCCCCTGGAAATAGCTGGTAGGTGTGTGGCAGCTCCCGTGTGCCAGCACAGGTTGCTGCATAATTAATCTGGGCTGGCTGCTGGTTTAACTGGGCTGTGAAATCACCGGAGTCGGTGCTTGGCTTAGTTTTCCCAGGGTGCTGGGTGATGAAGAGGGGTCTCCAAGTCGTGCTGGAGCAGTGATGCCCTGGCTAAACAACACTCCCAGGCTGGAAATCTGGTTTTCACATCCACTCTGTGCTCTTTATGGTTTCCCCTTCTTTGGGAACTCAGAAACCTACACAGCAGAAGTGATAAATACCTTAAAATCCAAAGTCTTATTAAGCCAGAGCAAAGTTACAGGCTCCAACACCCGTTTCTGTTGCTTTTTCGCTAAATCCACATTTACATTTAAATTACAAATGTAATTTGGGCCAGAATTTGAGCTTCTAGGCTTTTAAAATAAAATTATATCTTGATGACCGGTGGCAGAAGAGGTTTTGGGTGACTAGGGCGTGCAAACAATCTCAGCTAAAGGGCGTTGGGGGTTCACAAAGGTGTTTTTCCAAGTCCACGTGAGTTTTTAGAACTTGAATTTAGAATCATGGAATGGCCTGGGTTGGAAGGGACCTTAAAGTCCATCCAGTCCCACCCCTTGCCATGGGCAGGGACACCTTCCACTAGACCAGGTTGCTCCAAGCCCCGTCCAACCTGGCCTTGGACACTGCCAGGGACAGGGAAGCCACAGCTTCTCTGGGCACCCTGCGCCAGGGCCTCCCCACCCTCATAGGGAAGAGTAAAGAGTAAATTTAGAGGTAGTTCCATCACTCCTCAGACCACCCTGAGCCAGACCCTGCTCATTTTCAATGCCTGGGAATCACAAGACAGCTGGAAATTGCTTCCTATCTCAGATTTTATTTTACTTTATTATTTTAATTTTTAGAAAGCAGGGTTCCTGTACAGAAATGCCACCGCAAGGCCAAAATCCCAAGGGCTGGAGCTGGAAATAGTGGCTGAAGTACTTTGTGAGGTGCTGTGGATCCGGCATATTCAGCTCCATCACACATGGAGCAGCTGCTGTAGTGGGAGGCGCGATGGGAGGCCTTGGGGTCACTTTAATTTCATACAGCTATAGACAGGCATACATATATATTTATAAAAGTACACAGAGAGTTCCCTCCGAGCATCCTGCCTACGGCATGGCTCAGTCTGGGCAGGCAGGATCTCCCAGTGCTGTTTCCCTGGACTAGGATTTGTCCCCAGTTTCCCAGCCCAGAGAAGGGGCTGGAGGAACTGGTTTTTACGTGGGAAGAGGCTGGATCAGCCCCCAGATCCCTGCTGGGGTGCTGCTGGAATGGGATGATCAAGGTCCATGTCACCCTATATGCTCTGGCGTGCTGCTTGCCACCTATTTTTCTCAGGAATATTCTATTTTTCTTTAAGTCAGCAAACCTGAAGCTCAGGAAAGACACGCTCTGCTATGTCCTGGGCTCTGAGCTCTGCCCAAGCATGGTGGCATTTTAAAAAGTAATGACTTGAAGCCTTTTAACCCGCTTTAAGGCCATGGCAGTCACATTTTCCAGCAGGCTGGGAGTTCAGCAGATGAAAAGAAAGGCCCTGTGGGGATGGGAAAAGCAGGGGCTGAGCTTTGTGGGGTGGCCAAGTTGCTCATGAAGCCCCAAGTCAACCTTCAGCTCCCACCACTCATGGTGGGGGGGATTCTTGGCCCCCCCCAACACAATGACATGTCCTCGATGGGGCTGTGCCAGGGCAAGGATGCTCCGTCCCTGATGCTGGGGTTCACTTCCCCTGTGTCCCCCATTCCTCCCTCTGCTGCTGTGGGAAACACTGCTCTCCGTTGTGCCATTCCCAGCCTTGAACATGGGGTTGGTTTTTAGGGGACACTGAGGCACTGGCTAAGACAGCTTGAAGACATCACTGGTATGGGGTCACCACATGTTTTAGGGGTACCCCACAATTTGAGATATCAAGCTGGAATTCAGCTTCATGCTGGAGCTTGGAGTGAACTCCAAAATGTCCTGCTTCACAGCATGGGACATCCCACCCCTGCAGGAGCATCCAGCCTGGTGGGACATCCTGAAATCCCACCATGGCCAGGTCCTTGCCATCAACTAGCTCCAAACCCACCACATGCTGCTGAGGGTTCTGCCCCACGATGGGTAGAGGTGGAGAGCTGAAGGATGGTCTCCAGCTCCTTCTGGATACCTTAGTCCCTCTTCTCACAGAGCTGAAGTTCAGCTTTATGTGACCCTAGGGATTTCCCCCCAATTCCTGCCCTGGAACTGATCGTGCTTTCCCTTATCTGATGCTCCGTGAGCAGCTGGGCTTGTGGTAGCAGGGGGTGAGGAGCCCAAGCATGGCCACGCCGGTAGTCCAGGACTCCATTCATGCCTGCAAACGGATTCTGAAGAGCCCTGGACATGAGCTGGAGATGTCCAGGTGGATGCAGCACTGAGCAAGAGGCTTTTGCCTGTGGCACGTTGACACGGTGCAGGCAGAAGGGGAGGATCATTTGCGTGCATCGGCGCAATTGATTTGAGACCCCAATGGGCAACTTCACCCTATTTGATTCCTTGGAAAGAGAAATTGGTTTTGACTGCCTCGTGGGCTCTGTCTTTCTAATGAGGAGGGCTGCAATTTCCACCGTTCTGGAGAAAGGTGGAGCTGATGAGGAGAGGTAATGGCTTTTATTAGCTTAAATTGATACAACTGGAGAAACCGGACACAAGCCAAGCTCTGCATCCAGCCCGTTAGGCCCAGGTGCATCCGGGTGCTTGCCTGCTTCCTCCAGCTGTATCAATTTGTTCTCTCAATGCTATTACTACTTCCTCCAAGCATCCTCCTCCTTGGGCTGTCTGAGTGCCTGGCAATGACAGTGGGAAGGTGAGGGGAAGGAAAAGTGGTGGCTAATGAATGTGGTGCAGGGCTGGAGGGGGGATTCAGGGAGCGGGAGAACCCACCAGTTATCGTTCAGCTGCAGATAATATGGACAAGAGGTCCCTGGATGGTGGTTCTTGCAGGATGCACTGGGAGTTGGAGTTCAGCCACCCCTTTGGAGGATGCTGTTCCATCCAGATGAGAGCTGAAATCCCCAAATCTCTGTCTCTTGTGGGCTGTGGGTGCCTTCTTGGTGCCTGCACAACCTCTGTCCCTGCTTGGGGAATTGTGAAAGGGAGGTGATATTTTTGTCATCTTCTAAAAAAAAACCCCACAACCCCATCCTGTCCTTTTTGTCTCTGCTATGGAAATCTGGGCAGTGCTGTTGTTCATCCTTCTCCTGATGGGCAGGGGAGGGAGAGCCCTTGGTGCAGCCTGTTATTCCATCCTAATTACTTTAGCACTGTGAGAAACAACTTGAGTTCCTACAAATTACTCCCTTAATGAGGTTCTTCTCGGGCTTAATGACTTCACCAGTTTCCTGTCACCCTGATGGATGCTGGGCATAGGGAATTTGGTATTGGCACGTCGATATGGGGTCAGCTTCAGACGTGCCCTGCTCCATCCCCTGGCCATATCCAGATTCCTAGCATCACATCCACGTCCAGGGCAGCCTTAGCTGCAGTCAGAGGTCTCTAAATAACACAGTAATGACATTACCAGTAGAAAGTTTTCTCCAGGAGCAGTCCCAGTTTGAAGGACTCCAGGAGAATTTTTACGATGGATCTGGAGCTTTTTGAAAACAGTGTCTCTGAAGTGGCATAAGTTTCTCTTCCCATCTCTGGCTGTCTTTTGGGCACAGCTCAGAGGGGGCGGAATAAGGTCTCATGATGTGGCAGAGGAAATGGCCTCAAGTCATTCCAGGGCAGGATTAGGTTGGACATTAGGGAACAGTTCTTCACTGAAAGGGTTGTCCAGCCCTGGCACAGCTGCCCAGGGCAGTGGTGGAGTAACCATCACTGGAGGGATTTAACCATCACCGTGTGGATGTGGCACTTGGGGACATGGGCTAGTGGTGGCCTTAGTAGTTGTGGGAGAGTAGTTGAACTTGATGATCTCGGAGGGCTTTTCCAACCTGAATGATTCTGCGATCCTATGATCACCTCCTGGCACAGTTCCCTTCTGCCATGGGAGTGTTTCCCCTCTTGCTATGGTGTCATCCTGGCCCACGCAGGAGGAGAAGCACATGGACATTGCAGTCCTGGTGCCCTGGGCTCTGCCAAGAGCCACGTGTTGGAGGGTGACAGCCCTTGCTGGGTTTTGTTGGTCGAGGTGGTGGCAGCAGTCAGTCTGTATGCAAACCCAGCAGTGTTACCGAGCAGCACCCAGGCCACCATTCTGCTAGAACTCTGTGGTGGTGACCTGGGTGACTTCTGAGCGCAGCTCGTCTCCTCCGTGTCCCCGGCAGCCCCGCTGGGGGCTGCCCACTTCTAGTCATGCTGGCTTGTTGCGGGCTTCAGAAGGGGTGCAGGTGGAGACGTGCTCCCGCGTGGTGTTCCTGGCACGGGAGAAGCTGTTCTGGTCCACACGGGCTCGGAAAGGCAGGCAGAACTCTCGGAAGCACCTCTTGAAGTTTTCATCCAGGAAAGCATAGAGGACGGGGTTGAGGCTGCTGTTGGTGTAGCCCAGGGCGATGCAGAAGTGCAGGCTGGCCACCACGTAGGGGTTCTTCTTGTCTATGTCCACCAGCGTCCAGACGATGACGAAGATGTGGATGGGTGTCCAGCAGATGATGAAGGCTGCCACCACCACCAGCACCATGCGCGTGATGCGCCGCAGGTTGCGGTCCTTCTCCTTAGAGCCTGAGAGGAGCCGGACGCTCTTCAGGCGAAGGATCATCAGCCCATAGCAGATGGTGATGACCAAAATGGGGACCAGGAAGGCAAAGATGAAGACACAGATCTTGGTCACGGTGTCCCAGTAGATGGGAGGATCAGGAAATTGGAGAGTGCACAGGACCATCCCATCTGTAGGAGAGAGGAAGGTCAAAGAGGGAGCTGGTGGAGCGTCTGCTGAGAATACTCTGCCTTCTGCTCAGTCATGGCTTGCTAAAACCCCAGTGAGATGCATTCCTACCTGCCTGCTCTTGGCAGAGGTTCCCCAGGAGCTCTGTGCCATCAGACCCCTGCCCATAAGATGCTGAGGGGATGCAGTGGGTGCAGTGACCCTGGAACCTTTTCCCTGCAGAGCCTCCTGGGCCATTCAAGGCCAATCCTGCCTTCTCCCAACCCCCCATGGTGGACACATCCCCGTGTCACCCTCCACCGAAATCTGCCCACTTCCTTGATAGGCCCAGAGCTTTCCTTAGCAGCCAAAGGCCAGCGTCCCCACACAGGAGCTGCAGATCTTAGTGTGGGCCACTTGGAGACTTTGCAGCATCCCTGGGGGTATTTTTAGGCACCTGATTTGCACCCCAGGAGCTGGGGAGAGGCACTGGTTGGACTGGAGATAGGGAAAGGCGTGGCACCCCTACCCCTAAGGGGAAGGGAGGACAATTTCTGGGACAGTTTCCAAGATGGGAAATAACACCACAATGCTTTTTCCAAGACAGGGCACATTTGTGGTGTCATGGAGAGGTGCCCACCACTGACCACAAATCTGCCACAGGACCAGAGGTCAAGTTTGCCAGGTCACCCCTGGGATGGACCAATGGGAGAGGAGGGGAACGTGTCCTCAGAACCACTTGCCTTTTGACTTGGTGACCGCCATGACCATGATGGGCACCCCGATGAGGGAGGAGAGCACCCAGATGCAGACATTGATGATCTTGGCTTTGGCCGGTGTGCGGAAGTCCAGGGCCTTGACCGGGTGGCACACGGCGATGTAGCGGTCCACGCTCATCATAGTGAGGGTGAAGATGCTGGTGAACATGTTGTAGTAGTCAATGGAGAGCACAACCTTGCAGAGCAGCTCCCCGAAGGGCCAGGTCTCCATGAGGTACTTGGCGCTCTGGAAGGGCAGTGTGCTGGTGGCCAGTGCGTCAGCCAGCGCCAGATTGAAGATGTAGATGTTGGTGGCTGTCTTCATCTTGGTGTACCTGGGGGCGGCAGAGAAGGGAGATGTTACAGGCGGTCAGGGCACTCGATGTGATGAGGAGGGGGCACAGCCTGGCTGCTCACAAAGTGACACCAGCCTTGGTGGGGAAAAAGTACGTGTTGTGACATGCCTTTCTGCAGCATCAATGTGCTCAGCAACTTCCCAAGTGCACCGGGGAGCACAGTGAGGAAGGACATGGAGCTGTTGGAGTGAGTCCAGGGGAGGCCACCAAGACGACTAGAGAGATGGAACAGCTCTGCTATGAGGAAAGGCCGAGAGAATGGGGATTGTTAAGCCTGGGGAGGAGAAGCTTCGGGGTGACCTAATTGTGGCCTTCCAGTCCCTGAAGGAGCCCACAAGAAACACGGGGAAAGACTCTTTACAAGGGCCTGGAGTGACAGGATATTAGATGGGATATTGGGAAGAAATTCTTCCCTGTGAGGGTGGGGAGGCCCTGGCATAGGGTGCCCAGAGAAGCTGTGGCCGCCCCATCCCTGCAAGCGTCCAAGGCCAGGTTGGACGGGGCTTGGAGCAACCTGGTCTAGTGGAAGGTGTCCCTGCCCATGGCAGGGGGTGGAATGAGATGAGCTTTAATGTCCCTTTTAACCCAAGCCATTTTATGATTCTATACTTGTGTGTTGAAGTCTCATAAAATCGCAGAATCCCAAAATGGTTTGGTTTGGGAGGGACCTTAAAGCTCATCTCATTCCACTCCCCAGCCATGGGCAGGGAGCCACACACCACATCCTGGTACCTGAGCAGGGGATGACATTCACATGTGCTGAGCTGGGACCTGCAGAGCATGGCTTGGCCCCTGCCACAGTGGTTTTCCTGCACCTGACCAGGGAGGTGACACTCATTCCACACCTGCTTTTATTCAAAGGAATAAAGAACTTTCCAGAGAAGTCAATTCTCCAATGAGATTGATTTGCTCCATTTCCCTGAACCAGTTGCACAATGTCCTTTATCCCCTCAACTCTCCTTCATCTGATTTTCCACCCAGTAAATTGTGATTATCCAGCCTGCTTCCCTGTCAAGTTTG
This sequence comes from Mohoua ochrocephala, assembly GCA_013398855.1. NCBI lineage: Eukaryota > Metazoa > Chordata > Aves > Passeriformes > Acanthizidae > Mohoua > Mohoua ochrocephala. The sequence continues at coordinate 54,476 of VZTA01016606.1, forward strand.
CTTGCAGAAATTGGATCGATTACCCCCGGAAACAGGCCATCTGGAAGCAGCTCAATTAGCCAGCCTGGAGCTCCAGAGCCTTTGGGGAAGCCTGGCTGTGTCCCCCAGGGCATTTGGGAAGGGCTGGCTCTGCTTCTGGTTCTTGTCACACCATGGCAAGAGAAATGCCTGGTCCCTCATGTCCAAACCTTTCCTGAAGGGATGAGGCAAAGTTATGGTGGATGCCAGAGCAGCAGGGATGTGTGTGTGTGTATGTGTTCCAGGAGCATCCAGTCCTGCAAGTGTTGGTCAAAGGGATGCTTTGAATGGCATGGTGGCTCAGAAATAGATACTGAGGGGTCTGCTGGGTGCCCCCAGAGGGCAACACGTGTCGGGTGGGAGCAGCTCTGTGGAAGACCCTGCTCTTTGCAGGGCTATACCAGCAGCTCCAACTCTTCCTGTGCTCCTTTCCAGCAAATCTCCATTGCTCAGGGCGTCCTCTCCAGCCCCAAGCTTCTTTAGATGCACCCTGATTAATTAATATCAGGGTCAGTTTGCACAAAACTATCTCTGTGCATGGCTAACCTGCCTGTAGCAGCACTGGGGTAGGGCATGGAGAAGGGAGGTGACCCCTTCGATGCTGGGATGAAAAGATTGTTTTCCTTGGAGTACTTATAAAATAGATAGAAAGTGACTTTTAACATGTGTGATAGGGGTAAGACAGTTTTAAACTGACAGAGGGCAGGTTTGGATTAGATATGAGGGTGGTGAGGCCCTGGCACAGGTTGCCCAGAGAAGCTGTGGCTGCCCCATCCCTGCGAGTGTCCAGGGCTGGACGGGGCTTGGAGCAACCTGGTCTAGTGGAAGGTGTCCCTGCCCATGGCAGGGAGTGGAATTAGATAGGCTTTAAGGTCACTTCCAATCAAAACCATTCTAAGATTCTGTGATAATTGGCACAGCTCATTTCATGTCAGGGGTACATGGAGTAAATTGAGGTGGGGGGATTGAGTAGCTCCCATCTCAGGTGGTCCTGCCCTGGCTGGAGCCCAGGAGAGCAGGCTGGTGTGGGAAAGATGCTCCTGGGATTGATGGTGGTACCCAATCCCCTCCCTTTATCCTTTCTCCATCTCATCAGGGTCAGGAGAGTGTATTGGTGGGGACCGACACCCACCAGATTCCCCTGTCGATAGAATTGGGAACTGGAGCTGAAAAACCTCATTTTTCTCTGGGAGAAAATAGAAAACAGCAGCTTAACCCAGCTCCCAGCTCCAAGAGCATTCCCGTCTCCTTCACCATGGCTGCAAATGGCAGCCCGTTGCCCAAGGGTGGAAATATTTGAGCTGAGCTTTTTTTTTAAATTTAAATATGGCATTAAAAATGTCTTGTCCTTGAAAAGTCCTTTTCAGTTCTCTTTAGTGTTATTTTCCAAGTGCTTTTGCAGAAAAGTTTCCTTCCAGGTTAAACAAAAAGCTGAGAATTTGTGGAATTGTCAGGTTTTGCCTCTCCTACGTGAACAAACAGTCAGTTCAGGTAGGTCCACACGTCTTTGGTCTCTGTTTTTCGAGTAAAATGGTAAAACCCCAGTTATTCATTCCATGGTCTGCCAGATGTGCTTGGCTGTGCTGGGTAAGCACTTCCCAACCCCCTGCCAGATGTGCCAGGGGTGGAGGACTGGAGAGCTGGAGCTGTCACCCATCCCCAGGCAGGATGGGGCTGGTGAGGGCAAAGCAGTGACAGGGATGACTGGGATGATAATGGGAATGTCTGGGATGATGGGTTGACTGGAATGATGGGGATAACTGGGATGAGGACGGGGATAACTTTGATGATGAAGGACATAACTGGGATGATGGGGTTGACTGGGATAATGGGGATGACTTGGGATGGTGATGGGGATGACGGGGATAATAAGGATGGCAATTTAGCCTCCAGCACTGGGGTTTTGGGGCAAGATGCAGCCCCCTCCAGGACTGTTCTGAGGTTTCAACACCCTGCACAGGGTGGGGCGTCCATCCTGGTGACCCTCCTGAGCTGCAAATGAAGCTGCTGCTCCAGGAAAGAGGTTTATTGCCCACATTAGAGCAAACCATCCAGTGCTGCTGATGGAGCTCCCCAGGCTGCCAAACCCATTGCAATTAAGTGAGTGCCTTGATTGGGAAGTTATGCACTTGAACGGAACAATCTGAGAGGTGTGGATGGAGGGAAGAGACGGGAGGAGATGGGGCAAGCACAGGGCAGCTCCGCATTCCAGTCTCGACTCCCAAGTAGGGACGCCCTCTCCAAACCTCTTGGAAAATAAATAAGTGAAAGAAAAGTGAATAATAAGTGAAAAGAAAACTCCTGGAGCTGCTAAAAGCCACCGCCTGAAAGAGCCTGGCTTGACAAAGCCTGCACCCAGCTGTCCTTGCAGCCTGTGCGGGAGCCGGTGGGGGGCTGATGGGCTCGGTGGGAATGAGGGCACTTGCAGCCCTGAGCTCAAAGCTGCAAATTGCTTCCAGGGGTATTTTTAAAAGCATCTGACAATGCAGTGGGAATGGCAGTGCTGGTCAGGGCTGGGGTGGGGAGGGTGCTGGGTGTGCTGGGCTCCCTCCGGGTATGCGGATGGGTTTGGCTGCTCTGGAGAGGGATTTATTTGGGGTTTGGCTGTGCTCGGCTCACGGCGTGTCCGTTCACAAAGCTGTGTACCAGGGTCCTGTGTCTGCATCTGCCAGCTCCTGGCACTCATTGACTTTGTGGCAAACTCAGTGTGGTCCCTGAGGTCCCTGACTCCTAGGATGTGCTCCAGCTGTGCTTCCAGACTGCCTGGACCCCAAGGGCAGAGGGAGGTGGCACTGGGAGAAGAGCACTAGGCAAACACCCAGAATCTCCCTGGCAGTGATGTCCAAATCGGAGCTGATCTCATCTCACAGCCCTTTCTTGCATGGACACAGGTCTCCCCCTAGTCCTGGCCTAAAACCTGATGACATGGAGGAACTCTGACGAGGACCCCTGGGAAACCCCATGTGGCTTTGGCCATGGAAGGGGTGAAGGCTCATGTCCCCGCAGCCCCTCCTGTCCCAGGGGCTTGGAGGATGATATTTGCTCATTTCATGGGAGATATTCCCCATCCCTGGAAGTGTTCAAGGCCAGCTTGGACAGGGCTTGGAGCCACCTGGTCTAGTGGAAAGCAACCCTGCCTACGGCAGGGTAGCGGAACAAGATGGTCTGTAAGGTCACTTCCAACGCAAACCGCTCTGTGATTCTGTGTTTAATTCCATCATCAGCTGGAAAATGGGGGCTAGAAGCTGTGGTGATGGGATCTGTGGATCTGTCAGGCTTGCTAAAACCTGGCTAACATGCGGTTACTCAGTGAGTAAAATAGGGAGGATGTTGTTTGCACATGAAATCACTCTCTTTAAAATGCCTTCCCTCTCCTCTCTGAGCACACCAGCTGGAGGGGGTCTAAGAACACTCATCCCTCACCCTGACATCGCTCATGGCATCTGTCTCTGCCGCAATTACCTCCATTTGCTTTTTCAGACCAGGGCTCATTTTTAATGCCACTTCGAGTGGATGAAAAATCCCGTTAGGGGTCAGGTTGGGTCAGCGAGTGACTCCCCCATCCCCCTCCCCATTGCCCACCCTCTTGGATGGTTGAAAACACACAGCAGAGCCCCGCAGAGAGTGGGGAGCAGGGGCAGCAGAGCCTGATATACCAGGGTGATGGGCACTCCAGGGTGGCCCACGGACACATTTCAGGATGGTTTCCTTCCCTCCGGTGAGTCACCACATTTATTTGTGTGCAGGCAGTGCCGGGCTGTGCTGACCTCCTGTAACAATAGCTATGGACTGAAAGGCATGGGGAAAGGAGGGTGGAAATGGTTAAAACATGTGAATTCTGGGGGGTTTGTTTAAATCCAGCCACCAACTCTGGTTTGTTTTTAGGGTTTTGGCCAGGCTGGGGTTACAGCACCACCCGAGGCAATGGGAATTGGGATTACCCCACAAATTCTGGACCACCAGGACCAAGCCCCCTCCAGTGCAGAGGGGGTGGCTGTGAAGCCCGGGCACCCAGTGAGACCTTTCTGCTCCCTCCTGCCAGGCGGGAGGCGTAGGGGTCTGTGCCCTCACAGAGTGTGACTGCGAGCACGGCTTTGTCCTTTGCTGCTGGCAGGGCTGTGGAGGGGCTCTGTCAGCCCTCACTGCTGGCACTGGTCCTGTGCTCTGCAAAGCTTGGCTTTATGGTCCCATTTTCCATGTCAACCCATCTTATCCAGGCAGGACCAACCAGTGTCTCGGACAAAGGGACTGATGAGATTTTGTACCTTAGCACAAGTGCCAGGCTGGATACAGCAGCATCTTGCTATGCCCCATCTTTAAAATGGGGGACATTTGGGTTATGTTGCTCGTCCTGGGGTGCAGAGACCCCGCAGACCCCCTCTCTGCCCAGGGAAAGCCTCGCCACAGGTGCCAAGGTCTTGGAGGGAGCCAAAGTGGGTCTCTCTGCTGCTGGAGATGGTACCCCACATTGAGGGGACCAGAGGACAGCTCAGCTGTTGTGGGAGATGGGGCTGGGCCATGCAGTTTCTGCTCTTTGTTAGAGAAAAATAGAAGTCAGGCAGCTGCAGGAGGTGCCGGCACAAGAAGGAACTGGGAATGGGCTAGGTGGGTAATTCCCACTGATGGAGTGGGGTGGCAGCAGTGGGAACCCACCAGCCCCTGGCTGGGGCAGGGGGTCTGGACCCACCCTGCAAACAGGGCAGCTCCCAGCCCGCAGCGTGACCAGCCCTGTGGCTTCTCTTCCTCACAAAGGACAAGGGGCACCCGCTTGTGTATGTCCGTGCCCCTCAAGCACAGCTCCCTTGCACCCCCTGAGCTGCTCCAGGCACACACGGCCTCTGCTCTCACACCTCGCACGGCACCTGCGCCCCCCCGCACTTGCACAGCTTGCACACGCACTGCTCACACACACATCACACCCATCAGGAACACCCCTCTCGATGCTGCCTGCGCACAAGCAGCCGGTGCATACCCAACCCTCCTCCTGCTGCTGGCTCACATTTGGAGCACACTCACACCCGGGGCAAACTCACACTCAGTGCAGACTCACTCTTGGTGCACACTTACTTCTGCTGCTGGTTGACACACGGCACACACTCACCCCTGTGCACACTTTCTCTTAGTGCAAACTCCCTCCTGGTGCACAGATGATCCTGGTGCACACACATCCCTGGTTCAAACTCCCTCCTGGTGCACACCCACTCCTGGTGCACACTCACTCAATGTTACCATCTCACACCTTCCTCCCATGTGCTGCACACTCACCCCTGGCACACCCTGGTTCCATCGGTGCTCTCGCACTTGGTGCCCACTCACCCAAAGTGCCCCCTCGCTCCCCACACACGCCCCACCCCTCGCGGGCAGCGGCCGGGGTGCCCAGCTCTCACCTGACGATGCCGTACATGACCAGGACGTTGCCCAGCAGCCCCACCACGCACACCACGGAGTAGAGCGCAGTGATGACGATGGCGATGAGGATGGATGTAGCGTTCTTGGCCCTCTGCGGGCCCGTGTCGTTGACCCCGTGTCCGGGCAGGGGGGCCCAGGCGGTGCCGTTGCCCCAGGGGGTGGCAGTTGCCGTGGGCAGCACCGAGGGCAGTTCCACGGGCACATCCATGGTCACATCCATGGGCAGCTCCATGGCCCGCGGGCGGCCGTGGCCCCGCTGAAACCGCCGGGCGCATCCGAGCGCCGCCGGTTCGA
>VZTA01016606.1:61217-76309 GCA_013398855.1 Mohoua ochrocephala
GGTTCCTGGGGGGCTTAGGAGGGATGATGCTGCAGGCTAAGGGATTTAGAGAAATGCTGCAGAGCGAAGGTGCAAACACAGACCCAGCAGCAGCACCTGCTTAGCAGAGCTGGGCTTTGTGGGATGCTGAGGGTCACTCTCCCCTTTCCAAGGATCCTTGCCAGCCTTGGAGCAGGACCACCTTCCTCTGGCAAGGCTCCCCCCTTTCAGGGTCTGCAAAGCTGAGAGGCAGGAGCCTTATTTTTCCTGGAGCCCCACTGGATGTGGAGGCTGTGGGTACCCGCATTTGGGGTGTCCTTATCTCCTATTTGCTTTGGGAATGGATTAATTCATTGCCCTGTGCCCTGGGACAGAGCTGGCTCAGAGAGAGAGGATGATTTGCTACAATTTTGGGTACATTTGGCTCCAGAGGGACACTGAGCAGGGGACACAGGACATGGAGGAGAGGCCAGCAGCTTGTTCAACTCCGGAGATGGGGTATTCAGTCTGCACAGAGCTCTGCCAGCGTCAAACTCCTGCAGTGCTGAAGCATCCAGACATTTCATCAAGAGCCTCATAAAAATGCCCAGGAGGGAATTAATGGCTTTTCATTCATCCCATGGTTCAGATGGCAACCAGCTCCAGGGCCACGGAGCAGGGAGGCAGGAACAATGTGCTGTGGGTTTCTGTCCTCACAGTGTGAGGTGGCCGTGGTCCTGGCTTTGTCCCACAGGGCTGGTGGGATGGGTAATGGCAGGAATTGGGAGCACAGGGATGGATTTAATAAGAATATCTTGGGTCCTGCGCTTTGGATGCATCAGTCTCCTTACCCGGAGGGTGTTCCCATTCCTGCAATGGTTTTACAAGCCCAGGCAGGACAGAGGGGGACATCCTGCACCTGTGTGTGGTCCAGAATACAGGATTTAAACACCTTCCTGGGTGAAAACAGCCTCCCAGACCCAGAGCGAGGTGTTGAGTATCTGCTGTGCCCAGCTCTGATGCAGGCCGGCTGCTGATCTCTCCCAGCCGGAAGGAAACATCAGGTTGGGGAGTGTAAAATAGCTTTTAGCGTGGCTGAGGAACTCTCTGGAAGAGAACTCATCCCTTCGCTTGGCTCCCGGCATGGCCGGAGCCCCCACACTGACCCTTTTCCAATGGGTTATCTGCAAAGGACTAATCACCCTGGCAGGTTCCAGCAAACACGTCCTCTCAGCTCAGCTACAGCATTTCTTTATGAATTTTTTTCAGCTAGAATGTTAAAAATAAACCCAGTGGACACATAAAACAAATGGAAAATCTTTAAAGGGCTTTGGTGTTCATCTGCCTGCTCTCAGCTATTGCTGCTCCAGCTGCCAAGCCCAGCTGCTGCCATGGATGGAGTTCCCCAATTTGGGGAAACTGAGTCAGAGGAGGCATGTTGGAGGGGAGAGCATCACCCTATTGCAGTGTTTGGAGCCCGGTGGGTCTGGCAGGTCCTGACCCCCAGCACTGGTGCTGGGAATTCTCTCTGCATCCCAAGTTTGATCGATGCCACTTCATCTTCCCTGGGAGGGTGGTGAGGCCCTGGCACAGGGTGCCCAGAGCAGCTGTGGCTGCTCCATCCTTGGAAGTGTCCAAGGCCAGGCTGGACAGGGCTTGGAGCAACCTGGTCTATAGGAAGGTGTCGCTGCCCATGGCAGCGGGTGGAATGGGATGAGCTTTAAGCTCCCTTCCAGCCTAAACCATTCTGTGATTCTGTGATCTTGGATCAAGTCCTGCTCTCCTGCGGGGATTGCTTCTCTTAGGAAGTTCTCTATGGCAATGCCTTAGCTGTTCTTTTCTCTCCCACACCCTGAAAAATAAATAATACATCAAATTGAGGTGGTGAGAGCAATGATGAGGCTGTCAAGGAGCACAATTCATGTTGCTCCTTTGCCTGGTGAGCTAAGGCCCATCCAAAGGGATTTACAGCTGGAGCCACTAATGGCGGCGTTTTGATTTACTCAGGGGCTGCAAACTTGACAGTGTATTTCATGGTGAGAAGACCCTCTTCTCTGGAAGAGGCTTGGGGCTTGGGAGAGAATGGACCAGGTGCTCGATGAGCATCAGCCCAACCGCACTGGTAACCACCGAGCTGCGAGTCCAGGCTGCTCCTCCATCTCCCCAGGGCTCATCACTTCCCCTCCCTCCACTGACAGCTCCAGATAAATCGGCCTTGAAGAGGAAAATGGGCTGATTTGTGTGTTTTGTTTTCCCATGTCAACATATCTGAGTGTTTTCATACCTTGCGGGGCAGCTGCTGCAAAGAACAAAGCCCATCCGTCAGGGGAGTTAAAATTAGATGAGATTCTTCTCTGCCTCACCATTCTGCGTGGCTGCATGTGAGGTGGGGGGTTTGCAGCATTATTTCCTCGTCATCGTGAGTGGAGAGGCTGTCTCTGAGGGCAGGGTGTTTGCACACTGAGATGGCCGGAGTCGGAGTTGAGTCCAGAGGCTGGATGGAAAATGTCTGCTCACCGCCTTGCAGGCAACAATCCCTCTCCCGGGTCGGTGATGTCTCGAGGGTGATGCCACCAGTATCCCTGAGATGTTCTTGGGACATGAGAGGGGCTGTCCCCCCACCGGGCTCGAGCTGGTAGACAGACCCAGCCTGCCCCAAGCCCACTGCTCCCACCCAAGGCTGGGGACAGCAGGGCTCCTTACAAATACAGGGTGAGTGCATCTGCTGGTTCATCCTTTTCCATGAAAAATGCCTCCAAAGGGATGATTATTTCATCAGAGGGGTTAATGAGTCCTTTTCCTTCACTCAGGCTCGTGCCTGGCCTCGTGGCAGTGACAGGGATGGGGACAGCGATAGCAAATGGCTCGTGGGCACCAAGCTGTGCTGGCAGTGAAGGAAGGATGGGCATCACACCCCATCCCCAGGGAACTCAATCCCCACAGGAGCCTTTTTCCCTGATTGTTGCTTATTTAGGTATTTTCACCACCTCACTGCCCCCCTCTGTGCTGCCTTTGTCTGACAATGGAGCACTGATTGGGAACTGGCAGTGTCTCCCTGGATTTTGGGGAGCTGGGAGCCTGAGCTGTGCCCCCCTCAGCTGGCGTTCGGAGGTGGCAGCGCTGCTTCCATCCGATGCGCGTCGGGAGCATTAACAGCCTGTGAGTCATCTCATAAATGAACCATCGTGGGGAGGGGGGGGATCCAGGGCAGGATGCTCCTCCCAGACAGAGCCGGGCCAGAAAAATAAAGGTTTTTTCTGCTGGTAGAAGGAATTGGTGTCAATGTGACCCCTGGGCTCACCGAGGGGCTGGGTTTTCCTGGACAGGAAGCAGGTCCTTTGAGACTGAGACATGGGGACTCTGTGTCCTGTTACTTGGGGCTGGTTGTAACATGGGGACCATGTGTCCTGGTGCCTGGGGCTGGTCGTGACATGCTGGAGGGCCAGGGATCCTGTGCACATGGACAGACACACATGTAGCACTACCAAGGGCCAGAGAGGAGTATTAGGGCTGGGTTTCCCAAGGGATAAGGTCTGTTTGCCCGTCTCCTGTGAGTCTGGCAGGAGATTTGCCAGTATCTGTTACTGTACCAGCAGGATGGGAGTTTAAGCCAGATGTGGCTTAAACCCGCTGGGCCACCTTCGGCCATCCTGATCATGGAGACGGCAGGTTTCTTTCTCAGCATATAAATGTTACATTTTCTGCAGCTTTTTAGCTCCGAGCCACAGTGCAGGGAGGGGTGGTCCTGCCATCACCCGCAGCCCTGGGTGCCAGTGCCAGGATGGGATGGACATGTGGCTGTTCAGCTCATTGATTCACCTCCTTGGAGGGCTCTGGAGATGCTGGAGAGGAAGCGGGTGTTGTCTTTGATGTTGGGAATCCAGGTCAGCTGCAATCCTGCTGCTCTCTGACTGTGCCGAATCACAGAGCGCAGCTTCAATGCCTCTTGCTCTTGACTCAGACCCTGGGTCTTCCCTCCACTTTTTCATGCTCTTGCAAAAGTCCATGGATGATTTGGTTTGGGGCTGGGAGAGGACAGAAAACCTCCTTTCAGTGGAAACCTGATGGAAAAGCACAGGAAGGTTTGGATCAATTTTGGTTTGGGGCTGAAGGGCTGAGGTTTGAGTGGTTTGGACCTGGAGGCATTAGGCGCTGCAGAAAGAGCATCAGCTCCCACCAGCTCTTTGTTTTTGTGCCAGTCATTCCCTGCCAGGAGCCAAGATGTGGAGGTCAGGGAAGCAATGGCATGGGAGCAGTGGTGATTACAGGGTGTTTTAAACATGCGATTAAGGCTCTTTGCCTGGTTATCTTGGAGCTCTCCATATCCTGTGCTTGGTTTGGGCAGAGCGGCTGCCTGGCTGTGGGGCAGCGCAGGGACCAGTGCGTCCCCTCACAGTGTGGGCTCTCAGGCAGCAGGTCCTGAAGTGATGCTCAGGTTTATGACAGGATCCTGGGAGGTTTTGAAGATGCTCCGCAGGTCCTGAAGGCAGGAGTTGTTCAGGGAATCTGGCTGCAGCATCCCTCACCTGCATGGCTTTGGTCCTGGATGTCAGGAGGCGTGATGGACGGCTCAATGCTGGGGCAGGGCTCATCCCAAAAAGCTCAGCAAACCTCAGGATTTTTCCTTGACAGTTTGATCGAGCTCCGAAGGGCTCAGGAGCCGGGATCAGCCAGAGCCAGGCTGGATGCAGCCGTGGCCAGAGACCGAGCAAAGCTCTTTGGTCACCAGCTGCTTGCTTTATACCCAGCTCATCCCTGACTTGTCTGAGCTGGATCTCCAGCAGAAAAGCCAACAGCATCACTTGTTTGTTGGTAATGAACATTCCTGGTGATGCCACCCCTGATGCAGCTGCCTCCAGGGATTCCTCCTCCAGCCCTTTATCAGCACTGGCGATCTTGCTTTGCTTCAGTTCCCAGCATGATACCATCAGGTGCCTGCTCCCATCCGTCCTGGCTGGTCCTAGTGGCCTTGGGAGGGCACCCAGGGAGGGCAGCATGCCCTCCATCCACAGGGACACAGATGATGGCTGCCCAATGCTGTATTTTTCCAAGATGGCCACCTGCTTCCCTCCCTGCTGCCAGGGGCAATGCCAAGCCGTGGGGCAGAGCCTCTGCCAGCATTCCCAGTCCATCAACTAGCACCGGAAGTCTCTGGAGAGCAGGTGGGATGGCACGGCTCTTCCATGGTCATGGTGTTACCCAGGGAAAAGCAAGAGGCATCAGGAAAAGGAGTTGAAACCCATCAGTGCTGGGTCTCAGAGGAAATCTCTGGCTCTGTTTGTACCCTGCCATGAGAGCACCACCGACATCCCAATGTTGGATGTTTTGGCCATCCTGAGGGTGGACTCCCAAACAAGGATGAGGACAGGGAACAGGAAAGAGCTAGAGGAAGAGGAGCAGTGACGGCAACGGCTGCTGTGCTCAGCCTCTCCCAGCTTCAAAGGCAGCTCCCCCTCCTCCAGCCTCTCCAGCCTGCAGAACCTCAGACAGCTGATCAAAGAAGGTGATTTCTCTCCCTCTTTTCTTTCTTCTTCTGATAGGCACAAAACCCCCCTTTTCACCCCCTGTATCTTGCAAACGTGCTGGATCTTCCTCCCACCCTCTCCCACTCTTCCTCTCTGAAAATATCCCAGCCTAGCAGGAAGCCAGGGACAGACTCCAGCCACGTCATTGTCCCCTTCCTGAATGCCTCTGCTTTGGGAAGACATTTTCAGGGAAGATTTCCTCTCTGATTATCAAATGGGGGTCATTTTTTTTTTTCTTAAGACCCCTTTTAGAGCTGCAAACCTGCTGGGCTCAGCTGGGCTGTCCCCGGGGAGCACTTGGCCAGCCCAGCCTGTGGTTAAATGAAGACTAGTAATAAGGAAAAATTGAAAGCGGTGATTTAATGATTGGAACAGCTTTTCTTCCACAGCTATCTGTCTGCCTATCTAAATATAGATATATATTTTCTAAACACAAAGTGCCAACATCCCTGCTCTGAGACGGGTGAAGCAGCTGAGAGCCAAACACAAGGATTTAAAAGAGCAATATTAAATAACTGATGTTCAATGAAAGCCTTAGGCAGAAGGAAATGCTCTGCCAATAGATACTTATTTACATGGAGAGGAAAACAGCTGGAAACAGATTTTTTCCTCTCTCCCAAGGTTTCAGCTTCAGCAGTTTGAGGGAGAGGATGTTTGATGTGTAAATCCTTTCCTGCTGCCAGGTTTGGCAGAGGCAGAGCCACGTTGGGAGCAGCCCTGGCTCAGGGAGGTGTTGGCTTAGATGAAATGTTGTTGATTTAAAGGATTTTTTTTTTTTTCTAGGTTTTTAACTTGCCCTTCTTGGCTTGCCCTCCTATGGCACAGTATGGAGCAAAACTTGTTTGGGGGTGGCCACAGTTCCCAGGAGCTGCCCTCCTGTCCCCATCAAGAAGCAACATACACACATCCATATGGATGTGGCAGAATGACTGGGAGCACTGGAGCAGCAATGTTGCCAGGGATGAAGGGAGGCAGTGTTTGCCCGTAACCACCTTCAAGGTGATGCTCCAACCTAATTCCCAATCCCAGAGTGGATTTTTCCCATCAGCCTGATGGAAAGACCCATCCTCCTCCCTTCCACTAATAATTGCACTCCATTAACAACTTGAATGTTCTAGGCTAAGTGTTCCCATTTCTCCCATAAATGAGGCCCTTCTTGCCCACCCAACAGAACAACACCCCCTCCTCCCTGTGGCTGTAGGACCAGAGCTGGGGGTGGGTGCCAGGGGGACAATTTTTATTCCTTGCTGTAACCAAGATACCTTCTGAGCAAAGCAATTTTTCCTCTTGCCTTGTGCTTCTACCTTCTCCGTATCCAAGCACAGCTGGGATCCTCTGAGGGCCTGGATGACTCACCACAGCAGAGATGTCAGGGCATGAGAACGATTCCTCCCTGGGCTCTGCATCTCCCACCACCAGGAGTTTTTATATTCCAAGCGTCTCTTCTGCCCCGAGGAAATGTCACGTTTACCTGCAAAATGGCTGGGCAGAGGGAGCACGTCGAGGGGACAGCAGGGATGGGTGCTGGACCAGGGAGGGTGGTGTAGGGATCGGGAGGGATGCGAGGACACATGTGGAGTGTCACAGCCTTGCTGATGGCAGCATGACACACGTCTCCCCGATGCAATTAATGCCCTCATCCCGAGTTATAGCCGGGAGCTGCAGCGGGTCCCTCCTCTGTGGCTGCTCCGTTGCCCCTTTCCCCGCAGCCCCAGCACTGTGGCGGGTGCAGTTGGCTCACTAATTATACGCCATGCCCGGCCAGGCTGCTTTGCACAGTGCTATTAATTAGCATTTGCTTCCCTGATGGCTGCTGACCCTGCCAGAGTCGGGAATAAATTGGCTGCTGTGGGTAATGGGCTTGCTGCGAGTGGCCGGCGCTGGTGGCATAGCTCCTGGGTGATGGCGTCGTTACAGGACGAGCTATTTATATTCCCATTTTGGAAAGACAAGGCAGTTTGTTGGAAGAATGTGGCCCTCAGTGCCAGCTGCTCTCAACTTGCAGGCTTCCGGGGACCCTGGAGAAAAGGCAAAGAGCTGAGACAGTTGGGATTGTTCAGCCTGGAAAAGAGGCTTTGAGGTCACCTAATTGTGGCCTTCCAGTACCTGAAGGAGCTGACAAGAAAGACGGAGAGAGACTATTTACAAGGGTCTGGAGTGACAGGACAAGGGGGAATGGCTTTCCACTGCCAGAGGGCAGGGATAGATGGGATATTGGGAAGAAATTCTTCCCTGTGAGGGTGGGGAGGCCCTGGCATAGGGTGCCCAGAGAAGCTGTGGCCGCCCCATCCCTGCAAGCGTCCAAGGCCAAATTGGACAGGGCTCAGAGTGACCTGGTATATAGGAAGGTGTCCCTGCCCATGGCAGGGGGTGGAACTGGATGAGCTTTAAGGTCCCCTCACACTCCAACAACCCTGTGATTCTATGACTGTGAAGGAAGAGGAAGAGCTTGGGACCTGTCCAACCTGCCCTCCTGGGGCATTTTTCCTCAGTAAATAGTTCACCAGGAGCTGGGAGACTCTGGGATGGTGCAAAGCAGGTGGGAAGATACTTTGGGGACATTACAAGCAAATCAGGGTTAGAAAATGTGCAAAGATCATTTTTCCTCTGCAACACAAGCCCTGCCCGGTCCACGCATTTGCATGCAGAGGATCACGGAGTGGGGATATCCCATTGAGACCCCCCAGGCCGCTCCTCTTTCCCATCACCTTGGGTGCTCTACCTGCACTAAACCTGTCCTAAACCATGTTAATCTGTAGAGCAACCCCCCCCTGCTCACCAGCTCTGTCCTCCAGCCACCCGGCACTTCATTATATCACTCAAGATTAATCTGCGGCTCCTAATTGCCGAGCGCCTGAGAGCTCCTGGCAGGGAGGAAAAAAAAGTGTCGGGCAAAAAAGCCAATGTGGTTTTTTTTCTCTGCAATATTTAGGTCAACCTACTGATGTGGGAAGCGCAGGAGATGGGAATTTGTGCTGTTTGAGGGAGTTGGGGGGTTTTGTAGCATTTATTGGGTTTTTTTCCCTGGCATCTCCTCCATCCTGGCCGTAAGAGGGAAGAGTGTGCATGATTCCAGCTGAAAGTGAGAAAAAATTGTATTTCATGGAGACATTTTTGCTTTTAATGGGGGATCTTCGCTCAGTTCTCTGCCTATTCAGCTAAAGGCGAGCACTGAGATTTTAGGAAGGCTGAGATCAAAGTGCTCTGCAGACTCAGCAAACCTCTCTGGCCAGGAAACAAAAGGGCATGGGGTTTTTCTTCAGGCAAAGTATATTCTGCAATTTTCCATGCAACACATTTCACTTTGGAAATAAAGGTTTGGGTCCAGTTTGGGCTCTTTCGATGCTTTTAATCGTCACAAAGCCTGGGCTGCAGAATCACAGCCATACACCTCGACAAATCATTTCCTTCCAATGGACTGCAAACATTGCAGATGAAAACTGATTTTTCCTCCTTTTTTTTTCCAGGAAAAACACTCCAAAGCAAATATCCAGTCAGCTCAAATCCATGGCTTTGCTCTGAGTATTTTAGCTTGGCTGAAGATCCAGGCTGGATCATGTGGCTGTCCTGGGCAATCACTAATTTTTTCAGAGCTGCTCCAAAGCAGTTGAATCACTCACATCAAGGCAGAACAATGAAAGAGAAAGGAAATTCCATTTGTATCCCAGCCTGGGCCTGGAACCAGAACTGGGAGGCTCAGCAATTTTTTCCTCCCATTTCAGTGTTATTTGTGTGTCATTCAATGCCTGGAGTGTTCTGCCGGATACTCCTACCTGGTTCCTCCGGGTGTTTAGGGACCACCATACCGCTGCATCCTTTGACAACTGCCCCTATGGAATCCTGACCCAAAGCCCTGCATCCTCCATCTTCCCCTGCCCCCTGTAGCAGAGGCAGCACCTTGTGCTTAGGAAAATCAATGCTTAGGGGTTTATTAAAACAAAAAGCTAAATAAAGAGGTCTGGAAGGCTTTGGCTGAGCCACAGCTCAAAGTAAGTGCAGCAGCTGAGGTTTCCCTCAGCTCAGTTTGCCACATAGGCTGCCAGTCATGGAATCATGGAATGGTTTGAGTTGGATGGGACCTTAAAGCTCATCCAGTCCCACCCCCTGCCATGGGCAGGGACACCTTCCACTAGACCAGGTTGCTCCAAGCCCTGGTCTTGGACACTTGCAGGGATGGGGCAGCCACAGCTGCTCTGGGCACCCTGTGCACAGCAGGAGCACTAGGACCCCCACAGAGAGATAAAGACCAGCTCCAAAACTGCTTTAATTCAGTTCAGTTCAGAGACACGAACCACCACCAGCTACTCCTATCCTTTCCAAGAAGCCCAGGTGCTTGGGAATCCCTGGCTGAGGGTCCCTCCAGGATCAGCCATCCTGGTGGTGGACAGGACACACCACCTCCCACTCCATCCCTGTGCACAGGGTCCTGCCACTGTGCTTTGGGGGTTGGTGACCGGGGCCAGGGGAGTTATAGATGCATAAAGTGAGAGGATGGGGAAATGGGGTTGCCAAGGAAACCACCGAACAGCAAAGTGCTGATTTTTTTCTCAAGGCTGGAAAAATGCGGGGGAGAAGGGCAGCAGCAAAGCCCCGTGCTGTGGGCAAGCTGGAGGGGCTGGAGTATGGGGGGGGGTGACCTCTGGGCAAGCCAGGACTGCAAAGTAAAACTGGCCATGTGCCAGATTCTGTGGAACAGGGTGTCCCTGAGGTAGCTGAGGGCAGTCCCTGGGGAAGGGATGTGGTCTGGTGGCACCTGTAGTGGCTGTCCCCTCACGGGGAAGCCTGGCTGGGGTTGGACACTCTGTGAGGTTATTTAAAGTGTTGCAGGTTGGAGATTGAATATAAAAACTCCATCAGATGGAAGACTGAGCATCTAATTGGAGTCACCATCCCTGGAGGGATTTAAAAGATGTGTCAGTGTGGCACTGGGGACAGGTGGTTAGTGGTGGGCTTGGCAGTGGTGGGAGTGCAGTTGGACTCGATGATCTTGGAGGTCTTTTCCAACTAAAATGATTCTGTGATTCATGCAGAGACAGGCAGGGAGAGGCAGGAAGTGGCACCAACCTCTGCTGAAGCTTTGGAGCATCCAAACTTGGAGCCTCAGGGCAGGTAAATCAACCCCTGGCAGGGACCATAAGGGCCTCTCCATCATTGCATGGTCACGACCAGCCCCAGGTGGGGCTGGAGCTGCGACAGAGGCCCTGAGGTCCTGAGGGCTCTTGTCTGAACCTCCTGCCTGCAGAAAGCAGGGGGGACCAGTACTAGCATTTGCTGGTGCAGCCATGGTTCCACCTCTCCAGCACTGATGAGAAATGAGAACTGAAGTGCCAGCTTCCCCAGAGTTCAAGAGAGAGCTGAGTGCTGGCAGGATGGGCAGCTGCCAGGGATCTTCCCTGCTCCTCTTCCTCACCAGGCTGGGGGATGTCAAGGGGAGGAGGGGACCATCATTTGGGGAGGAGAGAGGGGAAAGCTCCAGGGATCTCAGGAGCTGAGGGGTGGGGAGGGGATGGCAGGATATCCTGGGGGCTCAGTCCCCAGTTTGGGACTGAAAGTTTGGGAATTGGATTTTTGAAATACACACACACACACACACACGTGTCTGTGCCCTTCCTGTGGAGCAGGTCAGAGGCTCAGCCTGGGGAACGGAGCCTGTAAAGAGCTGCATACCAGAGAGCCCCTCGCTGTCCCCTGCCCCAGTGGCACCCACTCTGCTGCAGGGGGACACATACTGCACCCCCCAGAGGCGGGAGCATTTCTCAGGACCATGAGCTCCTCCAGCCCAGGCAAGTGGAAAAGCTCTCCCTGGGTGTGTGTGGGGGGGGACATCCTTTCATGGATGTCAGCAGAGCCCCTGCTCTCCCAGCTCTCCAGTTGGCCTCTCCCTTTCCTCCTCTGGGATTTCCCAGGGAGCCTGAGGAGGGGGCACAGGGTGACATTTTCCCTGGGGACATGTCCACAGGGGGACAGAAGGACACAGAGGGATGCCAGGAGATCCATCATAACATGTTTGGAGTCCAGCTCCCTCTGCTATCACTTAAACACCTTTATTAGACTGGACTGCAAAAAAATATAGGTCCAAATCCCCCTGTTTCAACCCTGTCCCAGGCAAACGTGCCCTGAGGCACCCTGGGGACAGCTGGGAGCCCCAGTCCTGCCCTTGCTGTGCTCCCCTCACAGCTCAAGGTCACACTGATGTTTTATTCATCTGCTACAATCCACTATATTCCTTAATTGCAGCCACACGCACTGTCACAAGCATAAATAATTGCCTTGGAGGCTCATTAATCACTTCAGCATGCTAACGAGCACCACAGCCCAGAGAGCTCTCTCAGGGGGCTCAGGGGTGGTGAGGACCCCCAAACACAGAGGGTTTAGCACCCAAGTCTGGCTGCAAATGGCACTGCCTGTGAAAAAATTCACACCTCAGCCCAAGATTAAAACATTAGTGATAGGTTAATTAACAGCTTCGCTGTCCTTCTCTGCTCTCGCCCTTTGGCTCACGCAGGCACGGGAGCAGCATCCTCATCCCCATCCATGGTCACCCATGGTCACCATGACCTTCCTGTGTCCCCATCACACCTCACTGCCACTGGAAGAGGCTGGTGGTAACGAGAGATGGGCTCGGTGCCACAAGGCTCCATCCCAGAACTCCTGTAGCCAAAGGGATGACTCCTAACTAGTCCCTGATGCCTTGTCCCTGGAAAACCCTTCCAGCTGTTGGCAGAAGTTCTGCCCTGCCATGGGGCAGCCTCCAGCATCCCGACCAAGCCAAAGAGCTGCTCCAGCCTTAATTAAAGGTCACCAGTCAGCTGACGGATGAGCATCAAGCCATGGTTATATCCCAGGCTGGGGCTGGTGGATTTGAGATACGTGTTGGAATTCGGTGAGGGATCTTGGAGGACCTTGAGGCTCAAGCTGGGGAGCTATAAACTTGAGACAGAGGTCCCAGACCCACCTTAGGAAACAGTCTGTGCTGCAGAGATAGTTCACACCTTTATTACTCTGGCTGGAGGGGTTTTTTCTCACTCCTCTCCCTGCCATCCTTCCTTTTTTTCCTGGGAATGGGTGCCTTCAAGCCAGGATGGATGGTCCATTTGTCACAGAGCACAGGGACACAGTGGCATCCCAACAGCATCGGGACAAACTGCAACCATCCCGTCCCCGCCATGTCCTCCCTCTGTGTGCACTTAGGTGAGGAAGAAGGTGTTTGGGTTAAAACCTGGCCCTCTCCCACCCTCAGCTCCCAGGCACAGCCCCACGTCCATGAGGCAATGTCTCTCCTGCCCCCAAATCATCCAAGTCCAGATTTCTCTCAGGGAAAGACATGCTGCCCAGGTTGTACCAGTCTCCCTTTCCAGGAATGAGTCTGTTCCCAGTGGGATCCCAGCACACCCCAATCAAAGGGCAGGTGTTCGCAGGGAAGAACCGTTGAATTCACATGGACCTTCTCGAGCCAACTTGACTTTGCAGGAGGCCGGCTCCCCAGGATGTTTGAGGGAGCCCAATACAAGGGAACAAAGAGCTGGGGTTTAGGGACTGGTGCCATCCTGCCACCCTCCTCCCCACCCCAGCTGCCCAATGTGGTGTCACAGCATCTTCTCTTGCACCACGTTCCCTCCAGCCCAATCGCCGGCAGCGTCAGCAGAACTGCAGGAGAAGCAGAGCCCAGGGCAGGTGGTGAGCCCTCACCCAGCCCCCAAAGCACGACTTCAGGGGGCTCTGCCACCCCTGAAGGCTAGGAAAGGGTTGGGTTGCCCAGAGCCTTTCCCCAGATGGTTACAGACCTTCCAGCGGTTCCCACACTCGTTGCACAGCACAAATGTTGTCATGGGCTCATCGGCGCTGCGAGTCTGTACCTGGGGTGGGGCAGCACCAGGTCAGTGGAGACCCTTCCGGTGTGCCCCAAACCAGGGTCCCCTGGGGACCAGGCCTGACCTGGTTGTATGTGCAGTTCTTCTTCTTGCACTTGCCGCACTGGAAGAGGTCGGTGACGGTGCCGCCTGTCTTGGCCATCTGGTGCTCCCGGATGGCCTCCTGGGTCATGGCATTCCGCAGCTTCTTCAGCTCATCACTGGCCATCTCCTGCCACCGGCATTGGCCCGGATGGGTCAGTGTGGCCATGGCTCTGCTCACAGCCAAGTACCACAGTCCAACACCTTCCCCATCCTCTCTCAAACCAGGATTAATTCTGTTCTCTGTGCTTGCTGGAGGGCTCAGACCCACCCAGATGAAAAAATCACCCCATCCTCAAACTAGAACGGCTGCCTGCGGGGATGTGTCTCCCCACAGGGGAAACTGGGCTTCCGAGGAGCCTGGTTTGTGGACCCTGGTTGAGGAGGACAAATGGGGACACTCCAGCCTGATTCTTGCCAGTGTGACATCCCACAGCTAGATCTGTGATGCACTGGGGGTCTGTAGGGCTCTGAGGGGACCCGGCAGTGCTGCCAGCTTTCTCCTGATACTCTCCGTGCCTCATCCAGCACTGGGGTGGGATGGGGAGGTGCTGGGACAACCCCACTGTGGACAGCACCAAGCCAAGACCCAGCACTTAGGCACCACGGAGGCAGCATGGATGAGATCCATGGGAACCAGCCCCATGCATCCCACTGCCCACCTCAGCAGTCATGCGGGCAATGAGGCCGGGCTCGATGGCCCCGCACAGCACATTCCTCCGCAGACCAGGGTTCTTGGGGTCCTTCAGGTTGCTGATCCTGCTCCGCACCCGGTTGCGATACTTCATGTCTGTGCTCTTCAGCTCCTGGAAGATATGTGGGGTCTGTCAAGGAATCAAGAGGGCAAGGTGGGGGGATGCCAGCTAGGGTGGTGCTGTCACCAGGGCCAATGGTCACGTGGAGGTGGCTGATCTCAGTGGGGCTTTCCTCCCTGTGGGAAGTGTCCCCATCCTTGGCTTTAGGAGGATGAAGCACAGCTTGAGATGTGGGGAGGAAAATGACTTTGCATTGCCTTGGAATGTCTAACATCCAGGCGAGGCTGTGGGGCTCAGGGACTGTCACCAAGCCCTGTGCTGGGACAAAAGTTCATGGTGCAGAGGACTCGCTCTACTCCCTCCTCCCGAAGAACAGGGATATGGACAGGTTGATGTAGCAGCTTTGGGCACAGAGTTTGGGATGCACCAAAAAGTGCACCCGGGAGGGGAACCACCCTGCGGTTGGTTCCAGTCTCAGGGGGCTGCCAGGAGAACCTCAAGCCTTGAGCTGGGGGTAGGCAGAGGTGGCTCCATCCCTGCCAGCATGGCACAGCTTGGACATTGTGACAGACTGGGTCTGGCAGGAGACACAGGCACCTGCAGCAGGCTCAAGGAAAGAGCTTTGGCTGGGTTTGGATTTATTTCCCCAGGAATGAAGGCAGGTCCCTGACCAGAGGGGGCTGGGGGGGACACACAGACCCCCGCACGAAGGCGGGTGCTCAGGGGATGCTTTGCTCAGCATCAGCTTCAGCCTGAGCCTCAGCATCCTCCAACTGTGGTCTGGGCTCCCTCTGCAGGCGACGAGCACAGCAGAGCCTGTCACCTTCTGTCCTTGTCCCTGTCACCCTCTGTCCTGTCCCCAGCACCACTCTTGAGCCCACGTACGCCCCCCCCCCCCCCCC
>VZTA01016606.1:76377-99007 GCA_013398855.1 Mohoua ochrocephala
CAGATGGAGCCTGGGGACCCCTAGCCCCCCAAAGGATATGGTCTTCAATCTCCGATGCCATCTTCTCACAGTTGACACTGAACTCCTTGTAGTCGTCTAAAGGGTAGAGAGGTTAAGGGGTGACTTTTTCAGGTGTGAAACCAGCCAGGTCTCACTGTACCTCCTCCAAAAAATCTCACCTCTCCCCCTGTACTTGCCCCAGACACGCCATCTCTAAAATACCTATTTGCGGCCATCTTGAACCTTACAAAGATGCATTCTCATGTCCGACCCCCTTCTCAGAGACCCTACCAACCTCCTTTTCTTTCCTTTTGGGGCTGAATGCTCCTATTAGGACTGCCCCATAGGAGAAACAGCCTAGTCGGGGGTCCAGCACCCCCGGAACTGCTCACCATCCATGCGGAGTGCAGCCGTCAGCATCTCGATGCACTTGTCCCGCACCGAGTCCCCCGTGAGATAGCAGGGGGCCAGGAAGCAGGGGCTGGGAGAGAAGGAGGGGCTGGTGGGGATTCGCGGCATCTCGGGTTTGGCCTTGCTGCTGTTGGCTCTGCAGGAGCACATGGAGGGGGATGGGCAGGTGGTAGGGGCCTGGCACAGCCACAGGGACCTGCCAGGGTCCCTTGGAAGTGGAGCGGGTCTCTCCTACCTTTCGTCCTCTCTCCTACCTTTCCTCCTTGCTGTCACCGGAGTTTCTCTGGGAGCCGGTGGGAGCTGGAGAGAGGCTGGTGCCCACAGAGGCTCTCCTGGGAGTGATACAGAACAGGACAGTGGGGATGACACCAGAGACAGGGCAGGCAGGACAGGGGGCAGGGACTGGTGGCAGGACCTCAGGCACCAGCACATCAATAAGAGCACTTGGAAGCCAACAGGAATCTCCCCAGGGGAGGATTTGCTTCTCCCAGGGAATATCCCAGTGCTGTGGCAGGATCAGGGCTCCCAGCCACTTCTTCTCACCCCCTCCATGGTCAGGGCATCCCCAAGGGGGACCCTAAAAGCATCCCCAGGCTGCCCAGGGACACCCCCTCCTTACCTCTCCCCTGACAGTCTCTTCTGTGGGGAGGAAGAGCAGGAGACAGTTGAGGACCTGGAGTCAGCAGAGGCTCTCCTGGCAGGGCAAGCCCCATGTCAGAGGGCAGTGATTGGGAACAGGCAGTGGGTCCACACCCCCAGCCACAGCCCAGTGAGGTGCTGGGGTCTGGTCTCTCCCACCTTCACCCAGCCCAGCACCCACCTCTCTTTCTTGCCATCCAGAGGTGATTTCTTGGAGGATGCAATGGGGCTCCGGCCATCACTGGACTCTCTTCACCACAGAGGCCCAAAAGAAGGGAGAGAAGCTCTCAGCAACCCCAGCACACTCTGTCAATCTGTGAGCTGGAGCCTGTCCCTCCGCATCCCCCGTCCCTGAGCCCACCACCCCCAGGCTGCCAGCAAAGCCTCCCCTGGGCTGGCAGTGCCCTGCAGAGCCTGGCATGAGGGTCAGGGCATCCTTCAGCAGATACCTCTCTGGGTTGGAATCGGCAGAGTGGCCCTGGGTGGTGGTGGCATGAGCGTCAGACTTGCTGGGCTTCCTAGGGACAGAGAGAGCAGGGGTCAGATTAGCACTGTCCAAACTGACCTCATCCAAGGAATAATTATTTTTAGAGAAGGGAAAATAAAGAATTGCCACTTCTCCCTCCCCCAAAAACTGCCGCGGTGCTAGAAGCAGAGGTTGGTCTCATATTGGCCTGGTGCCCTCCAACAGCAGGCAGGAGCCCTCACCTCTCCTTGTGCTTCTCCCTGTGCTTCTCAGCCATATTCTTGCCGTGTTTCAGCCCTTCACCGGGGCAGCTGGAAACATCCAGCCCCTTCTTCTTCTCCTTGTCTCCATCTGTGTCCTTCTCCTTCTTCCCATCTGAGTCCTTCTCTTTCTTTGTGGTGGTAGACTCTGGGGGAAGGATTTGGGTGTCACAGTCACAGCCCAAACCAACACAGGGCACCTGCAGAGCTGCATCCTGGGGTGGGAAATGATTGTGGAGATGCTCAGCCCTTGCTGGGGCACACACCAATTTACATCACTCTATCCCAGAGTGAAAACAAGCCCTTGGAAAATCCAAATCCATGTATCTGGGTTATAGGTTATGGGAGCCTGCACATCCCAGCTCTGGACTGATCCCACTCCATCCCCCCAGAAAGCATAGGGGCTTGAGGTGCGGGGATGGCCCCAGGGAGGATTGAGGCTTTCGGAGGTTCTTGCCTCCCCCCGGCATCACTCACCCAGAAGCCGCTTCCAGTTTTTGATGAGGATTTTGGCTGAGGCCACCACCTCTTCATCTGAGCAGTGTTTCCGCACTGAGTTCACAGCCACTCCGATCCGTGTGGTCTGGGTACACGCACCAGGGACGCATCCTTAGGGATGTGCTGGCTCAGGATGAGCTACCCCATGGGGTGTCCCCCCACCCAAACCTCCTCACCTGGAGCAGCTGGATGGTCATGGTGTAGCCAGTGAGGGATTTGAGCAGATCCAGCGCCCCTTCCTGCAGCAGGGAGAAGCCACGGGAGCCCTTGAGGAGGCACCAGGCAGCACCAGGAAGGGCATGACAGGAGAACCCAAAGCAGCCCTGGGCTGCTCCCTGGGAATGCCTGAGCCTCTGTGCCAACACACCAATAGAAAAGTCCCACACCCAAATCCTGCTGGACTATCCCAGCACCAGGTCATGTCTCCAGCTGGGTAGCAGGAGCTTTTCTTAAAACTTGGGAAAACTCCATCCACAAGAAAAATCTGGGCTGGTGGGAGCTAGGGACAGCTGGGGGCCCCCCCAGTGTCCTCCAACCAGGGGTGTGACACAAGCCCCGGGATTTCATCCTGACCCCCTGCAGTGGCAGCTGGGCTAAAGGTAGTCCAGCATGGAGCCTTCCTCCTCCTCCTTCGCTTCCTCCTCCTCGTCCTTGGTATTTTTAGAGCCCCAGCAGCAGACACCAGCTCCCAGGTATCCCCCCGCACCGGGACCCAGCTCCATGGACTCCCACCATGAGGGGCTGGATCAGACCGCCCCGGTTTGATGTGTGCAGGAACATTCCTGTGCTGTAGTTGGACCCTGGCTCTGTCCCATCCCAAAGTACAGCAGGAGAGGTTTGGAGCACCCCTGTCCCTTGACCCCTAGGTAATTCCTGGCAGCAAGCAGGGCCATGGCATCTGGTTTGATATCAAGCACTGGCATCTCAAAAAGCCACCAGATCCAGGGAGACAGCAGTGCTGCCCCCCAGCCAGGAGCCTGCACCTTGTCGGGGCAAAGGCCAGCGGAAACGGTCAAATATTAACTCCAAGGGCTGGGCTTGGCACACGTAACCGGCTCACCAGGATCCCCGGATGGATCCTCACTTGGCACAAGGGTGGCAGGGCTGGATCCCAGCTTCCCCCAGCACGCAACCGCCAAAACCACCCAGAAAACAGCAACTGACGCCCTCCCCTCCCTTTGCACGCTTGTGCAACAGGCAGGGCTGCGCTGGGGGTGTTGGGGGTGTTATGTCCCCCACCCCCCAGAGCTCTTCCTTGCTTGTATACGAGCCTCTGGCCCTGGCACTGATCAGGTGTTGGTGGACAGGCCGGGGGCCAAACACCTGTTGCCCACAGTCCAGCACTGCCGAGCGGTGTCTAGAGCTGCCACCCATGGGAGAAACCCTCCAAATCCCAATGTCTGGGAGCAACAGGGTGCAGGAGAGTCCCAAATTAGAGGCAAAATTAAAGCCCCTGGGTGCTGACTACGATGTCCTGAGGCTAGGCTCGGGTGACATAGCCAGCACCCCTTAAACCCACTCAGCCCCTCCAGGGACAACATGAGGGGTGTGAAGAGCAAACCCCCCCGTTTCCCAAGCCATGCAACAACATTCAAACATGCATGTAAATAAGCACGTGTGTAAATAAGCACATGTGTAAATATGCACACGTGCAAATACATATGTGTGTAAATATGCACACACACCCCGAGGAGCTCGGCCACCTTACCGTGCTCTTCCTGGCCACCATCTTATCCAATTTCTTGGCAATCCGGACCAGCTCCTCAGCGGGCCCCATGCCGGGGGCTCCAGTGGAGCAGGATGGTGGCTGCGGGCACAGCTGGGCACTGCTGGCATGGGGGGTCCTGGGCAGCCGGGTGGGAGGGAGCAGAGAGGAGGGGAAAAGGGGGAAAGGAAAGGGAAGGGAAGGGAAGGGAGAGAAAGCAGAAAGGAGGTGGGGCTGTCCCGGCCAGTTATAAACTCCTGCCAGGAAAGCGAAATAGCACGGGGGAGGGCTAAATATAGCCGAGAGCCACGATTGCAGGAGCGGGGGAGGTGCGCGTCGGGGCGCTCCGGGACGCGCGGCTGTGGCAGCCACGGGTAGCCCGGGGTGCCGAGGGACAGGGCCCGGGATGGGGCTTTGCCGTCGGGATGGCTTAGACAGGGAATCCTGGGGGGCACGGGTACAGTGCCGTGTGTCGCAAGCTCAGTTCTTCCCAAAGTTGGTGTCCTGCAGCAGCAAGATCTCTGGGGGAATAATCGTTATATTTCATGTATTGGAGTGTTCCGATATACGTGGAATTCCAGTATATAGGAATAGTTCTTATATTGGAGTACTCCACATATTGGAATATTTTGGTACTGAGAATATCCCATCCCTGGAAATGTCCAAGGTCAGGTTGGACAGGCTTGGAGCAACCTGGTCTAGTGGAAGGTGTGCCCCCTATGGCAGGGGATGGAAGGAATGATCTTTAAGACCCCTTCCAAATTCCATGATTGTGCAATGACAAATTACATGCCAACATGTCCCGCAGTCTTTGAAGCGCAGCAGAGCCCTGCTGGCTGATGGTGTGCCTGCCTGGGGTGGGAGCCAGGAGCCCCTCAGGCCTGGCTGGGTGGGCAGCAATATGGAGCACAGGCCATTGGGATGTGTAGGTGACAACAACCTTGCCACCCTTGCTTGTCCCTGCTCCAGCACCCAAAAGGCGTGGCTGTAGGACGAGCATCCTGCTCTGGATCCATCCCAGCACACTGGGAAGGTGCCCATGTCCCAGCGCAGCCCCACGTGGCTGCCCCAAGGGTGATCACAGATGCCAGTGACTGGGAGCCTTGGGGACACAGCAGCAGCATCACCATGCTGGGGACTGCCAGGGCAGGGGCTGTGCCCCCCCCCACACTCCCAGGTGCTTAAAAAATTGATGGTTTATTATAAATCAGAGACAGAAAACATTAAAAAAAAAAGACTTTTTTGAGATGAAACATTTGACACAGAAATGAGAAGAGTAAATTGAGGGGGTATGGAGGCAGGCGGCTCCCAAAGGACACTGGTACCGGGGTATGCTGGTCCTAGAAAAAGCTGCAAAAGCCCCTCTGAGAGGCCGCCCCCCCCCCTCCCCCCCAGTGCCGGGGCGGTGATCCAGCACCCACCCCAGATGAGGGACAGGGGGCAGGGGTTCTGTGGTACCACCTGAAACATCCACCCCCCTCCAAATCAGGGAATGGCATTTCGCTACCAGTTTTGGAGAAGCTCTGGAGCATTCCCAAGCCCCACCAGTCCAGGCAGCTCCTGGAACCTGGGGTAGGGGATGGACACAAAAAAACCCCCCTCCTCCTATTTCTTGCCCATTCCAAAGGCTTCACAGTTGGAGTACAGAAGGAGGCTGGGGATCCATGGCTGCCCCCAGGATGAGGAGGAGGCTTCATGACTACTTGGCAGAGGGTGGGGGACACCGAATACAGCTCCCCCATCCCCAATTCCTTGCAGAGAAGGAAGAAGGAAACCCGAGGGATGGGCAGAGCCCACCGGAAGGACAGAAGAGCAGCGGGAGCAGGGGTTGGCACAGAAACCGCAGGCCACCAGCACAGCGAGCATGTCCATTCTCTGCCCCTCAGCTCCCCACCACCATTGGTTTTCCCAATGCAGGGGGTCTCTGGGCCCCCTTGGAGGGCAGTGGTCCCATGCCAGGATCCTGGGCACATGTCCCTCGTGGCCTGGCTCTACCAAGCCCCCAGGAGGGAGCTGCCTCTGGTCCCAGCCAATGGGACAGTGACAAATGGGCCACCCCCACCCGGTCAGTCTTGCAAGAGGTGGACGAAGCTGGCGGGGAAGACTCCGGTGCGGGAGCCATCGCCCTCGATGAAGCCGACCTGGGGGTGCAGAAAGAGGGTTCAGGGGGGTGGGAGTCTTATCTCGAGATATCAGCCCCAAAACTTTTCCCCTGCCCAATTCCAACAGGGATTTAGAGAGGCGAAGCTGTGGTGACACGTCAGTGGAGCCCTCCCAGCCCTCCTCCATGCACACATGGGGCAGGAGTCCCCCATCCATGCCCCCCCCCAGAAAAACCCAGCCTCTTTCAGAAGAGAACTGGAGGGGGAAAAGGACCAGGATTTGGATCCCAGCACCCGTCTGTGCCATGGTGACTCACCCAGATCTGCTCGTCCTCCTCCCGTGTCACCACGATGACCTCCCCTTTGGAGAAGGTCAGCTCTCGCGCCTTGTCCCCCTTGCAGTCAGCCACTGCTTTCACCCGCTTCTGCCTCCCCTTGGCCTGAAATGAGATGAAAAGGGGGTGACAGCCCCCCCCCCACCCCCCCACCGAGGCCACCCAAAAGGCAGCAACAGGGATACGACCCCCTGATCATTCCGTCTGCCACCCCAGGATAAGAGGAGCTGGGATACTTGGGGATGCAGAGAAGAGGATTTGCACCTACCGGAGCAAATCTCCTGGGCATGGGCACAGGGGGCACCTTGTTGAGAGCGGGGTCCTCGGGGCCACCAGGGCTCTGGGGGGACCCAGCCGACCCCACTTTGCCCACCATGCCGCTGATGCGCCGGTACGAGCGGGTGCTCTCTGAGCTGTGGGTGACATCGGGAACAGTGTCACCCCCCCTCTGCTGGTGCCTTCCCCTCCCTGTCCTCCTTCCTGCGAGGTCTCAGGGGGGTCAGGGCTTCCTCCATGGGACCTGAATCCCACCCACAGCCCCCGGATGCTGATGGAAAGGGTCCCCAGCACCCAAACTCCCTCAAATGAGCCCATCCCACCACTTTTTCCCAAGAGAGGAAAAAATATATATGATAACTTGCAGAGGATCTTGGTGTCCTCCCAAATAATCTGCGTCATTGTCTCCAAGGACAACCCAGCATCCCCACAGCTGCTCTTGTCTCCTCCTGCATCCCAGGGTCACCATCAACTTCTTTGGAGACCCCAGAGGGTGGGGACCCCTTTGCTCCAGGGGATTCCCCATGCCCGTGGAGGTGGCAGTGGTTGAAGCCAACCCACCAGCACCATGCAATGACCCCCCGACACCAAGTGCAACCCCAGTCTGGAGCAGGGTCCCTACCCAAACTTGACAGGGGGGATGTCAGGGGCCGTGTTGCCCGGCAGGGGCTGCCCAGGTGGGGGACTCAGCTCTGGCCCCCGCCGACTGCTGCTAGTGTCCGTCTCGGAGCGGGTCTCCCAGTACGCTGCCCGCTGGCTCTCAGTGGGGCTGCAGGTGCTGGGGGTGCCATCCAGGGCACCCGTGCTGCTGGCACAAGGCAGGCTGCGTGGTGCCAGTGCCTCTGCTGCTCCAGAGAAGTGGGGCTCCGATGCCTGCCGGGGCAGTTCAGGGCGCTCTGGGGGAACACACGCAATGGGGACAATAAACTTGGTCTCCGGGGGAAGGCACAGCCCCACCATGATGACCCCCACTCCGACTCACCAGGGGGGCTGTGGCCAGGTTTGGGGCGAGAGTTGCCCCGCGTAGGGTTTTTGAGGGGCAGCGGCGGGGGGATCTCCTCGCTGTGGGCCCGGCGGGGTGCAGGGCGCGAGGGCACCAGGATGCTCTCGTAGGTCTTGTTGGTGATGTCCATCCCCATGCAGCTCCAGCGGGTCTGGGGGCAGGTGGACAGCGGGCTGGTGGCCAGTGGTGACGTGCCCTTGAAGGAGCGCTGGAGAGGGCTCACCTGGGGGTACACACAGAGCTCCAGGGCCATCCCACTGCCACCAGCCCCCCAAAAGGGTCTGCACTCCCCCAGCCCCCTCACTGGGGATGTGGAGGCCCCTCACCACCATCCCGCAGTTACCTTCTCCTCCAGCTCATCCTCGCTGTCATAAGAGAACTCTGATGGGGGCTCCCAGTCATAGTCCACGTGGATTTGCAGGGAGAGTTTCCCTGCTTGCGCCTGCTCCAGCTGCCAGAGGGATGGGGCAGGTCAGGGGGATCTCAGGACAGGGCAGCCCATAGGGCACGTCCCAGAAGCCCCCCACCTTCATGCCAGCCCTCCTCAGGTGCTTTGGTCCCCTCTCCCCATGCTGAGCTTCTCCCCCATTCCTCCATCCCACCTACCAGCTCTTCACACTCGCTGTGCTTCAGCCTCCTCGCCACGTCCAGAGCTGTCTCGCCCGCCGTGTTCACTGCCCAAGAGACAAAAGGGGGACAAATCCAGGTTTCAGCCCTACCACTCCCACCAAAGAACCCCAAAACCCCCATCCCAACCTCATACCTATGGTGAAGGCAGCTTTGCCCTTCAGGAGCAGCTTGAGGCAGTTGGGCTGGTTGTAGAGTGCACCATAGTGCAAGGCCGTGTTCCCCTCCTGCGTCACCCGGTCCAGTGTTCCCCTGTGCAGGGCCAACAGCAGGAAAGTCAAGGCTCGAGAACACACAAGCATCCTGTACACACACAAGCATCCTGTACATTCCTCCCGTGAGGGAGAGGGGCAGGGAACACTGGGAGCACTTGGAGACGCACCCATTCTGGATGATGAAGTCCACCAAGGGAAGGGATGACCTGTCGGCATGGCGCACGGCCATGTGCAGCGCCAGCTCGCCTGCATCCTGCCAAGAGATGAGAGGGAGAGATGACCCTGAGAATGCTCATCTTCCTCAGGATGAAGGGAAAAGAAGTACTGGATCCAAGAATGCTCATCTTCTCCCCCGAATGGAGGGGAAAAGGAGTGCTGGACACAAGTATGCTCATCTCCCCCAGGATGGAAGGGAAAGGAGAGCTGAACCCAAGGATGCTTCATCTCCCAAGATATGGAAGGGAGAGGAGAGCTGGCCTTAACAATGCTTCAACTCCTACAAGTAGGAGAGAAGAAAGCTGGACCTAAGGATGCTCATCTTCCCACCAGCACACCCCTGCCCAAAGCCCAGGACAACCCTGAGCACAGGCACCCAGAAAGGGAAAATCCATTCCCTGTCAGGTGCAGGGCTCACCTGACCCTCAGGGCTGGCCAGGGGCTTGGTCAGGTCATGCCCCTCGGCAAAGGCCTGGAGAAGAGCCAAGAGGTCACGGGCTCGAATGGCTTCCCAGAGGCTGTGGGGGTTGTCCTGGCCGCTTTTCTGCACGTAGCGTCGCTCCATGTACTTGGCCATGATGTATTCCTTGCGCGCAGCCCTGCCGGAAGCGGGGCTTGGATGGGCATGGAGCTGGGGGGCGGAGCCCTGTGCTCCTGCCTCCTCCTCAAGCCTCAGGATCAAGGGTAAACCTCCAAAGAGGTGCAGATCCCCACCACAATCCAGCAGTGACCCCAGGACGCCTCATCCCAGGGCTGTCTTAGAGCCTATGGGCAGTGGCAGCATGAGGACAAGGACAGGGCACACATCATGCACTCCTATTCCTCCTCCTCCTCTTCTTCCCAGCACACCCAAGTCCCTGACTTACATATCACTGCTGGCCAAGGGCTTGGGACAATCCTGTGTGGGTAGCGTGGCCTCCATGATCTCATTGAAGCGAGTGTTCCCGATGCTAACAGCCAGCTAGGGAGAGAGGAGAACAGAGGGACACGAGCCCTCCTGGCCACACTCACCCTGCTCCAGCCAGACCCCATCCCAGAAGGAAGGAATCCATTGGATCCACCCAGGACTTTGCCAGAGCAGCATCTCTGCCAGGATGATGCTCTCTTATGGCAAGGAAAATCTGTTGTAGGAGGGAGAAAATCCTGGGGAGCTGCCAGCAGCCCCCTGCTCAGCAAATGGCTTTGCAGAGCCCCCTCTTGCCCAGATCACTGTGCTGGGGAAACTGAGGCAAGTTTGCAAGCCCTGGAACAAACTGGGGACAGATGGGATGGAGGAGAAGGAATGAACCCTGTGTCCCAGGAGGTTTGGGAGACACAGAGGGTGATTCCCAGGGGCCAGGAGACCTCCAGACTCAGGGAGCAGCTTACCAGCAGCTCGGAGGTGCTGAGAACATCCAGAGTGAGGGACTGGATACGGGAATAATGCACACCCAGCTCCCGATGGATACCAGAGCACTCGATGCACGTCAGGATGCCAAGGTTGGTAGAGAGCCATGTGGGATCTGCAGTGGGAGCGGTGCGGGCCTCAGCAAAACACCCAGCCTCCCAAGATGCTGTGACCCCCACGACAGCTGACGCACACCCAGGGCAGGGGGACACCCCAGGCCCTGACGTACCTGGGGCACCACAGTCACAACACTGCTTGTTTCCTGGCATGTTCTTCACCTCACTGATGACCAACCTGGTGAGCTCCTGCACGCCGCCGTCCACCCCAGTGCCTGCCGCTGCTCCGCCACTGCCCCCATCCCCCTTGAAGGCATTGCTCAGGGCTTCATCCTTGCTGTTCTGCAGCACCGAGACCCACCTGGGCAGGAGGGAGGAGGAAGAGGAGGATGGGGAAGGCAGAGCAGGATCGGGCACGTCAAGGAGGAGGGATGGGCCGTGGCACTTACACGACACACTCCTGCTCATCCTCCGCTTGGAAGTGATACGTCCTGTTGTCTGCAGGGATGGGGAGAGGGGAGAGAAGGTAAAAGGGGAGAAGAGCTGCGTTTGCAACATCCCTTGAATTGTTCAAGGCCAGCTTGGACAGGGCTTGGAGCAGTCTGGTCTAGTGGAAGGTGTCCCTGCCCATGGTGGGGGGGGTGGAACAAGACAATCTTTAAGGTTGCTTCCAACCTAAACCATTCTAGGATTCTATGATCTAGGGATGCCCAGGACAGCAGGAATCAGCTGAAATCTCTTCAAATGAGCTGCTTAATTACAAATTAAATCACTGC
Source organism: Mohoua ochrocephala (assembly GCA_013398855.1). Lineage (NCBI taxonomy): Eukaryota > Metazoa > Chordata > Aves > Passeriformes > Acanthizidae > Mohoua > Mohoua ochrocephala. Next base: position 87,350 of record VZTA01016606.1, read on the forward strand.
ACATCGCTCTTCCATCTCCTGAGCCCTGTCACAATCTCTTTTTGTCTCAGCTTTCTAGATCTCCTTGGAGAGATCAGTCCTTCATCTGTAAAGACAGCCAGGAAGACACCCAGAGCCAGATTAAAAGCATTTAAAGAGGGTGCCAAGGTGTTTCAGAGGGAAAACCCACTCCAAGAAGGGAGAGGTCCCACCACAGCCTCTATCTCCAGGTCAAACACCTCACCCCAGCCACAGCACCTCACCCCAGGCACTCACGTGTCACCAGGTCAAAGCATTTCTTCTCCTCGGCATGGGGCCGCACCTGGCAGGTGAGGAGGTTCAGCTTCACAGGGGGACGGTTTATCTGCGGAGTGAGAGGACCGAGGTGGGTTAAAGGACCAGGAAGGGATGGGATGGGCACCACCAAGGGATGGGCATCATCATCTCCAATGGCAACTGTGGTGGTACAACCACCACCACAGATGGTTTCTCTTGGGATAACCATGCAAATCAGACCCTGTCTGACCCATTTTAGAAGAACAGGAACACTTTGCAGAAGAACACGGATCCAAGATGTCCCCCTGTCCCTGCTGCAGTTTCCAGCCTCCAACACCAGGGGTCAGCCCTTCCCGCCCAAGCAGCCCCATCCCCTTTGGGCTTGTCTGGACCCTCATCGTCCATCTTGCTGCCCCAACCAAGCTCACCCTCCTCTCCCATGGACCCATATCAGACATGGGGGACCTCCTTTGGACCCCTGTCAGACAACGGGGGACCTTCTTTAGACCGTCCAGTCCCATCCTGTATTGAATTTTAAGCCAGGCAGATTTGTGACCAGTTTGGGCAAAACTAAACCTGAAATCCAATGGACACCAAGTCCCAAAGGTTGCACAAAGAAAGGTCAGGGCTGCAGCCCCCACGCTCCCCACCGTGCTGTGGGAGATGGTCAGGCAGCCGTACTTCACACCGCACTTCCTCTTCTGCCACACTTTGCGGATCCTGAGAAGGAGGAAGAGGAGGAGTGAGGATTGCACAGCTGCAATCACCCACGTCCACATCCCAAACCAGCCACGGCAGCCCTCAGCAGAGGCCTCATGGTGTTCTGGACATGGGGTTTTGCTTTCTCTAACTCACAGAGCACTAAATGTCCTGTGAGCTGGATTCCAGCTCTGGGGTCTCCCATGAGCATTGACAACATCGGGATGAAGCCGGAAGCTCTCCAGGATAACACTCATCCTCACCCGTCACTCTTCTTGTACAGGAATCCTGACTTCTCCGTCCCGTACTGCTTGTTGCCTTGGTGCTGGTGGATACTGTAGCCACTGCCAGAGTTCTTCCTGCTCAAGTTTTCCTGAAAAAAGACAATTAAAAAGCAAAGTGAGAGGCACAGAGGCAGTTGCTGCCCCAAGTCACCTTGTCCTTATGTGGATGGAGTGTGCCCAGCAGGATGCCAGACACCCCCATGCCTTCCCAGCATCCAAACGTCTCCAGGTCCCTGGGGAGGTTAACCCAGCTACCCTCAATCCCTTCTGCTGCCCATCCCCAAACTGCCCCTAGGGGACCCAGCACCCTCCCGATGCTCCTTCTCAGCTCTCCCCTGCCCATCCTGGGGGTCTCACCTCCTTGTTCTCCAGCTGCAGGATGTTGCGGAGGGAATCGCGGGTCTGCGTGAGCTGCTTCACCTCCTCCTCCTGTGCTTGGTGGAGCTGGAAAGGGAGCAGCTGCCCTCACTGCTGCGCTGAGCGCAGGTGTTCTCAGGGGCTGTCACGGGGACAGGGGGGTGGCATCCTGGGAGACATGTCTGAGGGGCACTGGATGGCAGCGTAAAGGCCTTACCGCGTGGAGGGACACAGCGAGCTTCTCAATGAAAGGGTAGAGGTTCTGGGCAGCCTTCCAGCCATCTTGGAAGAAACTGGGTGTTTGTTGAGGGTGATTAAGATGCAGATGGGGAGGACGGAGGAAAAAAGAGGGTTTTTAGAGAAAATGTGGCAGGAGATCATGGCGATCCCCTCCCTGGAAAGCTGCGTTTGCTTTGTGGCTCCCTGGCTACGGGGATCTGGAGAGAGCCCAGCAAAGGCCAAGCCCAGCTCATGGGGTCTGGACACCCCAAATATTTGGGGTGTTTGGGATGCAGGATTGGCCTCTTGCTCAATCCCGGCTCAACTCACTGGGGAGCAGTGCTGCCAAAAGCCACATTCTGGAGGGTCCCCGGGACACAGTCCCAGTCAAAGACATGCTTTTAACCAGAGCGACTGTCTCAACCTGCCTCAGTTTCCCCACTTGAGAGCTGGAGGAGATGATGACTCCCACACACTGCTACTCCAGCCTCACGGAGCAACGGGAAAGGCTAGGGGATGTTGATCCCCGCTCCAAACACCCTCGTTACGAGCCCCATGGCTAATGCCAGAGCTGCTCAGCTGAGCTCATCCCTGGAAATCTATCCAGAAACCAAATCATCAGATATATCTCAAGCCAATGTCCCTCCCCCAGCCCCATGGACACGTTTACAGCTCCTCAAGCCAACAAAGCACATTTCAACTCCCCAGGGAAAACTGGAGAGTGATGGGCTCTGCCCAGTATCTTCATCAACAGCTTTATGGATCTGGGATGAGAGTAGAAGACCTCAGACCCTCGTGGGACCACCCAAGGGTGACAACCAGCCCCAGAGATGAACCATCTTGACCGAGGTGGCACCTACTTGTGCTGAGCGTGGAAAAACTTGATGAGGCTCTGCAGGAAATCTGGTCCCTGCTTCATCTGAGACTCACTGGCTTTTAGCAGGTACTGGAGGGGGAGAAGACACCTGGTTAGGTGACAGAGACAAGGACCAGTTGAAAATATCCCAAAGGAAAGAGCAAGAGCCTGCCCAGCCCTTGCTTCCCTTCCCTTGCACGGGGAGGAAGGTTAAAACACTGGCTGGGTTTCAAGAAGTCGAGTCATGATGTTGGATTTGAAGGCAGCTCGCTGGGGACCACCCTCAAAAAACCTGGCTCTGGAAGTCCTCCAAGACCTGGAAAGTTCAAGGACTGAGGCAGGCCTCCAGGGTTTCCAGCCAAGCATGCTTCTCCTGCTGCTCATTACTTCTGGAGTTAATAAATAACCGAAACGCCAAGGCAGCTTGCGAAGGAAAAAAAAAACACAACAAAAAAGGCCAAATGTTTTTCAAGACGTGGCCCTTTTATTCCCAAAAAATCAGATTCCAAGAGGCGAGCACCTGCAGCACACCAGCGCCGGAGGTCTGCTGAGGTGCCCCGTGGGATGGGGAATTTCAGCTTTATGCATCAAACTCATCCATCAGCTGCAGGCAGGGAAGGAAAGACACAGAGTCTCGCTCACCCTAAGCAAAATAAGGAGGGGAAGAGACTTTCCCCCTGCAAGCTCCTCTCCAGCTGCTGGAATGGTGTCGAGTGGGGAGCGAGGGAAGGGGGAGGCAGCCCTGAGCTCTGGGGGGCTTTCCAGGGTGGGACAGAGCTCCTGGAATGGAGTCTTCCCATGCCCCAGGCACTCTGGACACCCTAAGGGGTCACCGGGCTGGGGAGGGTTGTTAAATTGCTCCGTGCAAGCTGGAGATGCCAAGTCAATGTCAGGGAGCACGACTGCACCCCTGAACCATGTCTCACCTAGAAAAGGCCACATGTGCCTGGCTCCCATGGGATGTCCCTGCCCTGCCCCCCACATCTCACAGTGACAGTGGCAGCAGAGTGTCCCAGCCAGCGCTGGCTGGGACCCATGAACAAAGGGATGCTCCCAGCACTCCTGGGCCCATGTCCAACTGCTCCCACAGCCCTGAGGGTGTGAGACGGCCCACGATGGGGAGACACGACCACCCCGTGGGGTGAAACAGAACCCTGTTCCCAGCCCAGGAAGTAGCAAAACCCACTTTTCTATAAACCCATGTGCATCATGTGGCCCCTAGCCCCCCAGAAGAACTGCCCTCCCATTTCCAGGGCCAGCAGCAGCTCTCATGCATGCAGAAACAAGGGTGCACATGCCCTGCTCCAGCTCCCACCTCTCCATGTGCTGTTATTTATCCCACAGTGGAGCTATTCAGGGGAGTGACTCATCTGGCTGGGTCCCAGCTCTGAGGCAGGCACAGCCTCCTCCCCGCAACCCCTGTTCTTTGCCGGGCAGGCATGGGGCGGCACCGGGATCTGGCCCTAGGGAACATGGGAGACCTCTGGGACAACCCACTGTGGACTTGTTCCCTGCTCTGTCACCCTCGAGGTTTATGGGGCTGCTGAATGTCTGGAGCCAGGACACCTGGGATCCTCTTTGCTGCGGGGCTTTGAAATTGAGTCTCTGTCCTTCGCTTATTCTCATGTCACCCCCTGAGCATGGACTGCAAGGACCCAAAACTGCCAAGGATCTGGGGTGACTCGTGACCCCCTCACCAAAGCCAGGAATCGTTTTGAGGATAGGCGAAAACCAGAAAGCCAACCTCAGTGATGTTAGCCAAAAAGCTCACTTTTTACCTAAATGCCACCCAAAGAAGGGGTAGGAGCAGGGCTGGGGGGACATGGAAGGAACCCCCAGGCCACCATCGTGGGGCACCACGGGTCCCATTTGGAGCTGCATCCCACAGGGACCCCCTCAATATGGGGATGGGATGGGGATCCCTGAGCTGGGACCATGCAGGGACATAATGGGATGGGGACAAACAAGGGTCCCCCACAGCACACAGGTAGGGCTGCTTTGGTGTTGAATACAGGGACAGGCTCCAATGCCCCTACACAGCTTTGAGCAGAGCGGTCCCCCATGTCCCCCTGGGACTCAGTTCCTGGAGGGGAACAGTCCCCGATCCCCCCAGCACAGCCCCCACCTCGCACATGTGGAGCTGGAAGAGCCGCCGCTCCTTCTGCATGTCCTCGGCCACCTCTGCTGCTGCTGGCTCGGCCTGGATGACCCCAGCCAAGCGGGCTCGCTCCTTCTCCTTCTCCATCTTCCCCCTGTGGAATGGGATGGCAGTGGGTTGGGGACATCCCTGCTCTGAGGGGTGTCCCATGCGGGAGGCTACGGTGGGGATGGGATCAGGAAAAACATCTCCAGGCCCTCTCCAGCCCCTCTCCCTTTCCCCTTTAGGAAAAGCTGGACTGGAACCCTCCCCATGACAAACTGGCACCAACGGTGCCCGGCTCCACCCCGGGGACAAAACACCTTTGTGCAGAGTGGGATTAGGTACATTTTGTCAGAGGCAGTGTGTTCCTTACACTTTGGTCTCATAATCCTTCCAGGCCTTTTCAATCTGCTTCTTGGAATCCTGTGGCAAAGGAAAGAGCGGGTGGCAGCTGTCAGGGAAAGCAAAAGAGCCTTTGGTGGCACTGAAGGGGCCGAGAGCTTTGCTCTGCATTGCCGCACCCCTTGGGGGTGAGAGGTGTCCCTACCAGGTCTTCACCCCTCATTTCTGTCACTCCCAACCCTCACTGCTCCCTTCCAGCCCCTGGTACTGGCTCCTTCCTTCTCCTGGCCACAGGCATGAGCTGAGTCTATACCAGGGGTCTCGCTGCAGAGCGTTGCCAAACGAGTGACCCTGGGGACAGGACTCACCAGGCGGCCATCCTTCAGCTGCCCCTTCAACAGGCTGTCCAGGGGGAAGGACACGATGTTATTCAGGTTCTGCACCTGTAGAAGGTAAGAGATAGGTTCACCCCATGGTGGGGGAAGACAGGGAGCTGGAGCCCCAGGTCCTTCTCGGTGCCAGGGACCTCCCCCCAGCTCTATCACTGCCCCAGGAAGGGTTAAAGAGGCTGGAAGTGGGGCTGAATCCAGGATCCTGGCAGAGGGCAGGCTGGGGCTTGTTGGAGCTGGCTGCAAGATGTCTGACGAATGTGGCCCTTCCCACAAACCACATCAGCGCCACAGCTGCCAAAAACAAAGCTGTGTCCCCCCATCGACACTTTGTCCCCGTCCCCATCCCCAGCACCCAGCGACACGACCAGCCCCTCCATGGTCTTGTGATACAAAGAGCTCACCCATGTCAAAGGGGCTTCCCAAAATGTCTCCCTTTGCTGGGGTTTGGGGACAGCAACACAGCCACCACCATCCCTACCAGTGTTGTGCAGGGGTCCATGGTGGGGACGTGGGAGCCCGCTGCTGCCCTGGCATCCCTCCCTGCACCCCACGGAGCAGCACCCCATTTTAGAGCTGTGAGAGAAGCTCCAGCACCCACATGGGACCTCCCCAGTGCACCCAGATTTCTTTTAAAGGGTTTTGGTCCTCTGCAGCACCTGAGAAGAAACCCAGCCCCAGGGCACAGCACCCCCAAACCAGGGGTAATGGGGGAGCTCCAGGGAGACTCTAGGGGGGAGAAACACAGCTTTTTGGATCTGGTTGAGGGTCTTGGCACAGAATCTCACTCAGCAGCATGGGGGGCAGGAGGTGGGGACCCTCAGAACCGGTCCAACTCCTCCATCAGGACAGTTCTGCAGAGCCCTACTGGAGCACGGGAGTCCAGCAGGCTGTGACAGCCAGGATGGGGAAGGGGAGGAGCAGGGAGGCCCAGATTGGGGTAACTGGGAGAGGAAGATGCCAAAAATCTGAAATTCTTGCTGGGGGAAGGGCAGCAGAAATCAATTTCCTCCTTAAGCAGAGCCAGGGGCCAAAAACACCCTTTGGAGAGGAGGATTTGAAAGTGAACAGAGAGGGGGCCGCATGGGACCCCCCAGGGATTTGCTGCTGGGCATGCATGGACCCAGCTCCATTCAGGAGCTGAGTGTTCCATCGGAGCCATTCTTGGCTTGGCTCACAGCTGCCTCTGCCTGCTCCCCATGGCCCCACTGTGCAGCCCAGCGTGGCTTTGATTTACTCTTGGCAAGCGAGATCAGAGATGCAATTGATGTGAGAAAAAAACAGAAAGCAAGAAAAAAGGGAAAAAATGAAAATAGCAGCCCCAGCTTCCCATCAGATCCCAGTGTCAATGGCCCCAGGGAGCTGGGAGTGAGGTATAAATCCAGTAACGGGGTATCAGATGGTCCGAGAGCACTGGGAACGTGTCCCTGAGCCCAGGGTGGGAGGTAGGGATTTCTGCATGTGGTGGAGGGCAGTTAAACTGGAAGGAGGGGAGCTGAACTGGCTGGTGGGGAATTCCAAATCCACGTGGATTTGGGACAGCTTACTAGGTTCTTGAAGAGTGCAGTGACCTCACGGGTGAAGACAGCCAGGTTTAGGAAGCCGGTGGAGAGCTCGTGGTTGTTCTGGGAGAGGTGGTTGTTGCCAAAGCTCTCCAGGGCCTCGCTGTACTGCTCCTCATTCTCCACATGGGCTGTGTAGGGACACACAGGAGAGGGACATGGGGTGACCCTGCAGGACCTGACACATCACGGTCACACCGTGAGGTCCCACCATCTCTCCACCCCTTTGTAACAGAGCTGGGCTGATCCTGATGCAGGACGGCAGCAGTGTCCCAAAACAACCTCCCTAAGGTTCTCAATTTTCCTTTTTATATATATTTCAGACAGTTTTTGGCATCTAAGCACATTGCTAGGTCACATCATGAGGTCCCACCAGCAGCAGCCAGCACCCACCTCCCCATCCCTCTGTAGCAAAGCTGGGCTGATCCTGCTGCAGGACAGCACTGGAATGTCCAAAACAACCTTCCTAAGGCTCTCCATTTCCCTTTTTATATCGTTTTAAGACAATTTTTGGCACCTTAGCACGTTGCCCGGCTGGCTGGCTGGTAGCACCCAAGTAGCAAATAGCCCCAGGCTCACCAGCACCCATGGCCACCCTGCTGCCCCGTATGACCATTGTTGGTGGAAGATGGGACTATCACAGCCCCCCGGTCCCATGCTCTGCGAATGCCCATCACCTCCCAAAGCCCAACTCACTGAGCCCAGAGATGTGAATGGCTTTCACATATTTCCTGATCCTCTGCAGCACAGCTTGGTCCCCATCCAGGCTCTGCGAAAGCAAAGAGAGAAAACAAATGGAGCTCATTAGCCAAGCACGGCTGCCACTCCCCCAGCCCAGCTGGCCCTTGGAAAGGCTGCAGCTCTGCTGTGCAGATGTGTGGGGCGGGATCCAAGCTCCCAGGGCTGGGAAAGGAGCTGGAGGCATCCTGGGGATGCTGGAGCCACAGCGTCCAGCCGGTCCTCTGCCAGGACTGTGGTCCCTGTGGCTTTGCTGCCAGGCAGGGCTTTGGCTGGCCCCAGAGAGGAGGGTTTGAGCAAGACAGTAGCAGGAGGTGAGAGGCTCTTTGGATCCCAGCAGCTTCCATTAACCACGGAAAATGTCTCGCTGGCTCTTGCAGGGACTGTTTCAACCAAGGAGGAGTTGAAGCATCGTGTAGCACATCAGCCCATCCCCATGGCTCAGAAGCAGGCGTGATGTGTGAGGGTGCCCAGCTCCCCACAGAGCCAAAGACAGGACCCACCTCCTGCTGATGGGGACCTAAATCCCATAAACCCTTGTGCCGGTTGTGTGCTAAACCACAACAATCCCACAAATTTCCAAACCCCCCCCCAGCTCATGCAGGGTCTTGCCCATGGTCCCCAACACCATGAGCCTCCCTGCAGCCTCACGGGCCACATCCTGCTCTGGTTTAGAGCTCTTCTCATTCCCCATCTCTTCCTACCTGTACAGCCCTGATTTGCCTGCCGAGCACCATGACAAATTCAACCCACCCAAGCACTACGACAAACTCAGCCTCACTCAACCCAAGGGCAAGGGGCTGCGGTGCTCCCAGCCCCAGGATCTGAGCATACGCTGGCCCCAGCATCAGGAAAGGGTTAAGGGTGGCTTGGCTGCAGGTACCAGAGCCATGATAACAGGCTGGAAATATTTAGAGGGCGTGAACAGCAGAAAGGGCAGGGATGAAACCCCGGAGGAATTACAATAAAGAGGCTCTCTCTCTGCTTGAGCTCTGTCGAAGGTTTTCAGGCTGATGTCAAGGCTGATTTCCTGACAGCAGGGTCAGCCTGGCTTCAGCACTGCTCTCCTCGTTGGATGGGATGCTGCCAGGATGAACTGGCTGGGAGGGGACTGGGGCTGAGGTGGGCGCCAAACCCCCTGCTCAGGAGAGTCTTGCAATGCATCTACAGTGGGGAGAATGTAGGGGTGCACCAAAGCCCCCCATGGCCCTTCTCTGTGTCAAATCCAGGTGCACCAAACTCTCCAGAGCAGAGATATTCCCTGCCTCCAGGGGAAGTCAGGGCTGGATGCTCCAGGCTTGCAAACCTGGCAGAGTCTTAGGAAGGGGAAACTGAGGCAGCATGAGATGCTTTGGAAGCATCACTGGGCAAGCGTGGGAAGAAGCTCCTTCAAGTGTCCAGGACAGAGCAGCTCATCCTGGTGCCAGCTCACAGCTGCAGGATGCAGAATGTAGGGCTGGTGCAAAGCAGGGATGATCCGAGGAAGGACATAAGGGCTTTCAAGAAGGGGACCAGTGGGCACAGGGCAAGCAGAGACAAGTATTTGGGTGGTAAATGCAGAGGGAATCACGGTACAGTGCTGCCTGCAGCTGCAGGCAGCACTGGCATCCCCAATGTACCAGGCTGGCTGCCGGGAACACGGGCCTTGGCTGCTCAGGAGCAGAGGGACAGAGACGTCTGGAGCCCCCAATGGCACCCGTCATCCCCCAGGCCCAGCTCAAGGGCTTCTGGTCAGGGGGCAGCTGAGGACATTGGCACAACAGGGACGGGAGCAGGAGGAATTCCCCATGGGATGGAGGAAGGGATGAATGCACACCTGCACCACAGCTAGCCAGGCTCGCAGCCTGGGGACCCCAGGCAGGATGCTCAATGGAGGCCATTCTTCTACCTTTCCCGCCGCTGCCGGCTCGTGCTACCCAGCGAAGGAGCCACCACGGGTGCCAGAGCTGGAGTGCCAAGCTGCCAGGCCGGGAGCAAGATGTGGCACTGCCCTGGGTAACAGGGTGAGCTGGGAGCTCATCTGCTGGCAGCCTCTGCCATGTCACCCTGCCCCAGCCCAGAGGTGCCCAGTCCCCTCTGACATGCGAGGATCGTGCATTCCGCCCCCCCCCCACCCCCAGCCTCTCACAGCACCCAGCATCAACCACCAAGGGCTGGATTTGACCTTCCAAGCCCACTCCAGAGACCTCAGGTTCTGTCTCCACAGCAGCCCCGAGGATCCCGAAGTCACACAAACCCCCTGGGAGGGGAGAGCCCTCTTTAATCTCAGGAGGTAAAGTGAGGCATGCAGTAGCTCCGGCCAACATCAGGATGTCTCCTCAATGTTGAGCAGCAATCTCCAGTCCTCTCCCTGCTCGCTCCTGCCCCTGATTTGGGACCTGCTCCCACCTTGGGTGCATGTGGCCATGCTCTGTCCCAGGGTCCTGATGGGATACAGTCATCCCTTCCCACCCAGCAGTCACTGGAGTAAGACTAGCATCCTTTGCTCCCTCCTGCTCACCAAGCCACCACCCAGGATGCGGGGTGGTAACAGGAAAGACCATGGCTCGGTTTGGTCACAGAGTGTCTCTCCCACGCCCCAGTGATCCCCAAATCCACCACTGATTATCCCCCTTGCCTCACGCTATCACCCCGTTGGGGCTCCAAGGATAGCGTGGAGCTGGTTTGGTTGGATTTCCCTCCTCCCCTCGTGCTGGGACATGAGGATGCCAAAGGTCTGGCAGCATTTTGGCCCCCTCCACAGAGCCTCCAGTGGGATAGGGGGTTCAGCCCTGTGCCCTCCACGGCACATACGACAGCAGTCACGATTCCCAGCTCTGTCTCATGCTTGCTGGAGCTTTACTAAGCCAATCCCAGAGACTCCCTGTCATTCCCAAGGGACGCGTCTCCCCTCATCCCTGAGTCCCTTAACCACAGCCTCTCCAAGCAGCCAAACAAAATTCCTGCTGCTCCCTCCTGGCTGGAGCTGCCTCCCCCTTCCCGACTGGGAGGAAGATCCATGGCAGTGACCGGCATGTGCTGATGGGGACCAGGATGCTCCATGGTGTGTTCCCAGATTTCCAGGCCCGGGACACCCATCCCACTGCCCCCAGGTATCCCAGCAGCCCTAGCACCTGTGGCCCCCCACTCCCTGCCAGCCCTGGCTCTCCTTCAAAGCCATTCCTTAGCTAAGAGGAGTTGGCAAAAGCCACAGGACCAGCTGGAAACTGCCTTTATTACAGGCACGAGAAGGGGGACGAAGGCACCCCACCACCTCTGCCCTTCCCACAAAAGCTGCCAAAGATTTTTGGGGGAGGCTAAAAATACTCCTCTGGCTTTAATCAAGGAGGAGACCCCCCAGGGACACCACGTCCCATCAGGGCCGGCTCCAGCACAGGAGCTCGGTAGTGGATGGAAACGTGGGGCTGATTCTCTGTGGACATGCCCTGGGCCCCGGGACAGGGGTGGTGTGCTGGTCCCAGTGGGAAAGAAGGATGCCCTGGCCCCGGGGAGGGACGCCTTGATCTCCGGGAGGGGCAGGTGGGGATGCCCCAGCCCTAGAAATAGGGAAATAGGCCGCCCTGGCTTCGGGGTGGTGGGGGGTATGTCCTGGCCCCGGGGGGCACCCGGAGCTTTAAAGAAGCTTTCGCCCATTTCTACAGGCTTAGCCCCTCCATAAAAGCACACTAGGCCTGCTCAGAAGATGTAAACAGCCCCCCCCACCCGAGGGTCCCAAACCACCCGCTTAGGATGACCAGTGTAGTCTCGGGGTGAAAGGGTGGGCCCCAAAAAACAGAAGCCAGACGGAGGCGCAAGCATCAAGGGACCTATTGCTGCG
>VZTA01016607.1:1007-19584 GCA_013398855.1 Mohoua ochrocephala
GTGGGAATGCCCAGGTCCCTCCACTAGGGCAGTTTAACTCTGTTGCAACACTGTGTATCTGTTGCAACATTGTAGATCGCAGGCAGACCTCTGGTGGGAGGCTCCAGAAATGAGTCTGGAGGTGCTTGGGGGGTCTTTGATGGTTTATGACTCCTCCTAAGACATGGCAGCTGCCTCTCAGGTCAGTGTGGTTGAGCCGGTTATGCCCCATCAGAAAGGATAAAAACCCTCAGGCCTATGTGTGAATGTGAATGCCCCAATAAATCTCCTAGGAGGTAGTTTTACACCGGAGCCAGTTGTGTAAGGGAGGATACTGGCATGATAAAAAGCACTACCCTATCTCCACGGGGTCTGTTTCTTTTCCCCCACCTGGCTCACAGCCCATCTTGTTGCTAAGCAAAGACTAGTTTGTCATGGTCATCCTCTGGTGGTGGATGCTCACCCCTTCAGCACCTGGGCTGTCCTTATGCAGATCCAAGGTTTCACTGCACACCCAAAACCTCTCCTCCTTCCTTTTGGCTGGGGCTTGCAAAACTGACCTCAGCAAAGCACCCACTCTTTGGGTCACTGACCCTTAACACTGCAGTCTCTCACACACCTCTGGGGTCCACCTGCTGCCAAAACCTCACCAGGTAACCCCAAGAGACTCTAACATATAAATACACCATGGAAGTGAAATGGAAATACAACAGCATGAAGTCATGCATTACCAATGAAGGATGGCCATTTGTTCTACTACAGTGCTGTCATTTTGCATTTGACTGTGGTGGCCCAACCTCGACAGGAACCTCTTTTACACTGAAATTCAGACTTCACATTTTCCTCAGAGGACAAAAGAGTATGTCCTACACATTTTACCAGTTTGTTTCACACAGCAGATTATGTTATGGCAGATATTTGCAATGAATATTCTAAATCATGTCAGAAGAAATGGTCTGTAATTTAGTATCCATTCCAGGAGCAATGCTGTCCCTCCGCCACAAAGAATTTCCTCATAGACCTCATTCTATGCTTATATTCAGCATATAATGTGTATTCCATATAAGATTTTAGGTCTATCTACCAAAGCATGTGCAAGGCTCATGTTTTCTCTTGCTCCTCTTTAAAACAGTGAATACATTATATATGGGTTCCAAGTCTCAAATCAAGCTCCTACAAGAACTCCAGAAAAACTTGTTTGCTGACTATCATGTTACTGTCATACTTTCCACCTTCCTAAAGTCACGTAATTGTCATGAATTACCAAATGAACACGTAATGCAGAAAGCTTAGCAAATTACTGTTTGCTCAATTAATGTGAACTTTTGTTTCAGATCGATTCCTGTTCTCCAGTTCCTGAATTTTTAATGCACCATTTCTTACTTGAACAGAAAGGTTTAACATCTCTCACACAAGGCTCTTGGTGGCATTTTACCACTTGTGTGTTTTCCTCCCACCCCCACACACTTTTCCTGTGTGCAGTCTGAGTGACTTTTATTTCCCTGCTGAATGGCACACATCACAGAAGTGGAAGGATTTGAAATATGTGTTCAGTTACAATTTTAACAGCAGCAATGATACTGTATTACTTCAAGCCTGGTTTCTGCACAGTATTTTCACTGACTTAATTGTATGAAGTAGTGATATGCTGGCGTATTCTCCTATAGCTAATGTTGTAGTAAAGTATAAAGATACTTTATGTACCTTTAGCTTACTGCTATTCTCTTACAGGACCAAGTTCTGTGGGTTTACATACTTTTATATCAAACTGACTGCATCTGTCCTTGAGGGCAATGTTGCACTTTAATGGTATGGTTAAACACAACAACTTTTGTGTGTAGGCAAACCCTCAGGGCTCAGACAGATGCTAAGTTTGCTGCAGCTCAACGAGTTAGTGCACATCAGCAGAGCCACAGTAACCAATCATATACGTGCACTTTGTCTGTCCCAAATGTGAGGTAAAATATAAGTGCTTTCAACTCCCTTGCTGAGTCTCTCTTTTTTCTTACTTTAGCCAATACTCCACATGTGATTAACTTCCGTACAAACACAAAACAAGTCAGACTGAATCTAAAACATATAGGAGATCACTTCTGAAAAAGCTGAGGAGGACAGAAGATCCATGGGACAGAAATGATCCATTTAAAAACCAATACTGGAGAAAAATAACTGAAAGTTGCCTTTAAAATGAATTTACTGACTTTTTCCTCCTGTAATTGACTTAAAACCCTGTATCTGGGATGCACAACAGTTGTGGCATGAGGATGCCATGACTCCAACCTCTGCTTCTGGTGAGGGTGAGGACGTCTCATTTGGTGCTTAGGCTGACATGGAGAGAAAAATCCTTTTTCCCCAATTTGTTCCTCAAATATGTAGGTCATCAAAGCAATTTTAAAATCAATGTAAATTCTGAAAATGAGCCAACACCCAGTCCCTCAAGATTACTGTGATGTGCTGAGACTGCTCGCTCTGAGTGAAGACTGTCTAAGCACTTTGCAGGCTCTAGAGTTTAGTCATCTTAATGCAGGAAGCCATAAAGTAAAGCAGTACAATTGTCTTACAGATCACCACTAGTGTACACCAGCTGTCTGTGAGGATAGATTTGGCTAAACTCCATCTGTGTGCTGAGGGTGATGCCCCAGACAGACAGGTTAAGTGTAACCTTGCCTACTCTTTGCAGACACAAGAGGTAACCTACCCTCACGCAGTTGAGGAAGGACCTCCTTACAGAGATTTGTAGCAGGGAGCAGGATAAATGAGCAGCAGTTGTAGCACTAATGGCCTCTGAAACTTAGAATGGTCCTAAAGGACAGTGATTTGGATAAATAAACCCCTGTGCTGGTAGAAACATGCCCTTAGGCTGATGTCAGGCCAATTCTACTGCTGCAGAACCTTGAACATACTTTCTCTAGCTAGCCCAAGTGTTATATCAGCCTTTCTTAAAATTAACCATAAATGTGCTTAGGACACACAAAAGGATTGTTTTTACACTGTCTCACTCTGCCTCATGTTCAGGTTTCTGCTTAAAACCTTCTTCCCCAGCCCTCACTGTCCTGCCCTGTGACTGAGCTTAAAGGAAACAGTGAAGATAATTACTATCACCTGTAGTGAAGCCAGAACTGTGGGCTGCAGGGTTTTTTTGGTTTTTTTTTTGTGTCTCTACTCACCAGGCCTGTTCTACGTATTCTAGGAGGATCCTTTGATAGGGTATATTAAAAGCTGCTGACAGTCTCAAACTGAGATTACATGGCTAAAAAGTAATGGCACATCTTCAGCATCCTGGGCTCACTGCTACTATGCCTTCCCAGTATACAATGCAGAAATTTCAATGCAGAGTTTTCAATCATTTGAGCCTATTTTTAAAACATTTTAATTTTTCTTCTGTGTTTTTTTTTCATATTTATACATTCAGGTATTCTGAGGTACCAAAGCTTTATAACACATATTCATATGACAACTCCAAACATTATGATGGTTTGTTTAGAAATTGAAAAATGCCGTTTTGAGGCTGAATTATCAGTATTACTCAGAAAATTACCTCAGATGTTATCTGAGGCTGACTCATCATAGCTGTTACTCTTGCAGAGATGTAAGTCTACTTAATAGTGACATTCAGTATTTCCTATTTTTCTTACACATCAGGGAGCAGTTTTTTGCAATGTAACTGAGTGGGAATAAAGACAGTAGGGTAAATATGATAAAATGCAAACATGAAAGAGATATCTATTGATTATGTGTACACGCCTGCACAGTTGGAACCAAATATCAAAATAATTTCTAGCCTATCAGGCACATACTTTGTGATGGAGAACAAAACAAGTCTCACATGAAGTTAGACCCTTACAGAGACCACTTGATGTCTTGACAATTATTTAGTGTCAGCATCAGTGTTGAAGCTGAAATGTATTGGTATCAAAAGAATAGAAGACTCTATAGTTTTGTACAAGAATAAAATCTGATCATTCTCATATGAGCCTAAATGACTTCAGGCAGGATTGTCACAGATATGGGAATAGGAATGAACTAATATTCAAAATTACACAGGGCATGTGGGGATTATTTTGAAATAAAAATAATTTCAATTTATTAAAAAATTATAAGCATGAGAAACATTCCAGGCTAATGATGATCATTATCAGGAAAAAAAATGTGTCTGTTGATTTAGAATGAAATAATTTATGTGTAGCATATATTTACTCAGTCTTAATCAACATCGCAGTAATATAAATCATTATTAAATATTCAGGTGAAAGCTTGAGGTCATGGAGGGCTCTGCTATATTCTCTTTCAAGAACTCAAGGGACAAACAGAGCAAATTATGGCAGATACAGTCATGCGCTGCTTCCCTTTTCCCCTCCCCTCCCCACAAGTCAATATGTCCCTTGGGGACTCTTCCCACAGAAAAACAGCATGGCAGGTGCTCTCCACATCACTTCTCCAATTGCTGCGACCTCCAAGGCAGCAAGCATCAGGCAGACCAGGTGGCAGTGCTGAATCGAGCATCTCCTGCCCCAGTTCAGGTACCCCTTGCTTCTGGCGCTGCTGGAGGAGGAAGAGTTCATCTGAGGTTTAGGAGGAGAAGAAACAAATGGTATTTTTAAAAGGAAAACTGGAAAGATTTTCCCTGATTTTAAAGGCAGGGGAAGCCTTTTTTGCTAGTTTGGTCTTTCAGTGATAATAGAAAGCACGAGCCTGAGGGTGGTAGGAGGAAGGAAACATCCTGCTGTGGAATTACATAGGATAAAAATAAGGGCTTGAATCTGAAACCATGGCTCTTTTTGCCTCTTTTCCTACCTCCCACAGAGAAATGGCCAAGTGCAGTAAGCAGAGTGAGTGTATCAGCTATTGCCACCAGAGAGCTGCCAGATGTCTGCTTCGCAATTGGAAAACAAGGGGAAAAAAAACAACCCAGCCCAGAGACGGGGGCGGGGTGGTGGAATCTGATAGTTAGTATCAGAACCCAGGGAAAATTAGCTAATGTGTATGTCGGAACAAGAAATCCTCCCTTCCTTGCAATTACTCAAAATCTTGGCTTGCCACTGAGAATGCATTTTAGAGCCTGGCATAACTAAATGGAAAGCAGAAGCCAAAAGGGAAAAAAGAAAACAGTTGAAAAGAAGAGCTAAGAGACTAAAACCATTCCTCATTTACATATTTTGCCAAAATTTCAGCAAGTTTAGCCAAATTACATCGGGCCAAATTGATACTGATATTAAGCAGCAGCAAGAGGTCATTCTGGACGTTTTGTAAAACTGAACTCTGAATTTGGCCCAGTGTTTGAAGAGTATTTTGATCATACGTAAGGTTCCTGGTATTACAGAAGTGGAAGTTGCTGAAAAGCTTGGGACTGAATCACCTTTCAGACTGCTGCCCTGTAGGGAGGAGCTATTTGTTCAGCAAGCACAGCTGGACTTCACCCCGGTTTTTCTCCTGTCTGGTGGCTGTCTGACCAGCCCCAGGAGTACAGAGCGACCTCACTTCACGTCCACATTGTGCTGACTTTTAATTTTATCTCACTGACTCCCAACTTAGTGCAGGAACTTGGAAGGCGGTGCAGTGCATCTGCATCCAATCCTGACGCTTTGGCTGGGAGAGAGAGGAAGGAGGCTGTGCTCCCTCTTCTATCTACCAGCCAAGAGCTCCCCAGGGCTGCAAGAAGCCTTCAGTCTGTTTTGAATTCTGCATTTAGCAAAGAGAGCTTGGCAGAGAGAAAACTCAGAGAAACTCCAGGTTTTCAGTGGGTCTGACCCCAGTTTTGGTTTCATAAATCTGATGCCAAAGTCAGCCAGAGAGCAGTCACTTTACCAGTGCTTGGCCATGAGATTTAGAGGTTCCTATGAAATTCCAACAAACATCAAAAATAAAATAAAAGCCTACCATCTCCTGCAAGATAGAAGCCTAACATTTCACATGGCTGTATTTAAAAGTCTCACTGGACTGAATTCAAGGGTTACTATGAGAAAGAGCATTCTTTAGATCCTTGTGCTGAAAAGGTTAAAAAAAATCTTAACCAAGTTCTTTGCAATGTGGAAGATTTGCCCTTCACCCGCTGATGGTTATAGCAGCTGAGAGTTAAAATTAAAGTTTAGTACTGGCATTTTTTCATTGCTGTTTTCAGTGGTAGAATGTGATTTCTTTCTGGTTTAGCAGCCTTTCATGTTTGTTTAGAGAACTCAGAAGGGAAGTAACTTTTGAAATATTATAAATGGTTGACTTGTTGCATAATGTATATTTTCCAGGCCCTCTGCTTGTTGTTGAGTGTTGAAGAGATATTACAACTGACAGAACTGTCTTTTCTTCCAGAACTGAAATGAATTAGTAAATGTGAAGTAAAAATGGTCCATTTTGTGGACATCTTAGAAGGAGAGGGGAAGAGACAGACAAATGGTCTCACCAAGAACTGAGTGAGTATAAGCAGAAAGAATAAGATGTATTTTCATATCGCACAATGAAAGTTCTTCAGACCCACAGAGTATTTATTGTTTGTGTTACTGCTGGTTAAATGGACTTCTATTTTTTCCTCCTTCTGGTCTGTATCCACTGAATTGTTATTTTTGTTCAGCTACAGCTTCAGAGCATTTAGCGATTAAATCTTCCCTAAGGATCTGTTTTTGCAAAGCCTAGAAGTCTAAGACATTTTTCTTTATATATTTGGTGTAATTTGGCTGTTGCTAGGCTAATGGGAGGGTTGCTTTTTTATTATTCCTGTGCACATTAAAGAACAGGTATAGGATCTCTAGTCTGGGGAATTAGTAGCTGAACTATTTTAGTCAAGATACAATTATTATGAGACCAAACTCTGCAGACAATCACCTGTGTCAAAAGGAATTGCAATGGGGGAAAGCTAGGAAAATAAAGAGGTTGGAATGTGGTCCAGCACGCTTCAGAGACAACACCCACATATGGAGGCCCTCCATCAGAACACATGAAAAGCATCATCATGCCTTCGCCCTCATGGCTGGAGGAGAGGGAGACCGTGCCTCAAGCCTGAAGGTCCCAAAAGTATTCCCTCATTGCAGGGCCCTCCAGCTAATTACAGAGAGACATGGGGAGTAAGTGGGCAAAGGCAGAAATATGGTAAAGCCCCATCTGCATTGTCATTCATAAAAGTAATTTATAAATATTCAGAGGACACAACTGTTTGCTATTTGTTGTGTGCTCAAGGACCTCTAGAGTCCCTCTGGCTTGCAGGACTGTCACAGCTGAGAAGTCAACCTCTGTCATGAAAGTTTCTCCTTGTGCAGTCACAAATGTCACCTGATACTGGTCAAGACAAGAAGTTCTGGGAAGTAGAACCCTGCACCTTCCTCTCTCATTATTGAGCTTACCTCTGAGACAGGAAGAGAGCTCCAGCATCTTTCAGATTATTTCAAAAAGCTTCTCTGTAATTCCATTATAATGCATTATGCAAACATATAAGTCAAATGATGCTATTTCATTTTAATGTGTAAAGTTTCTCAAGCAATAGTTGGGATGAAACAGAATCAATTTGAGGTTAATAACTAAAATCAGCATTAACTACAGGACTTTTCATGGTTCCTTTAACTGATGTCTGTAGTACCTAGTACTGTTCATGAGACAGGATACCTGAGTACAGAGAAGTATCCCTGTACAGCTTTCTCTACCATCCTATTTCTCAGGATGGTTGTGCAAACCTGCTTTTTACAATCAGATTTTCCACAGAAGTGGTAACTGCAGCATATTAAAAGAACCTCTTCATTCAGATTACATGGAAATAAAGCATCAAAAAGATACACCACACAGAATCAGGCCTTTATCAATAATCTAATAAATCTCTTGCGGGATCTGTCCCAAACTGTGGGATTCTCATTAGTTTAGGCAACTCGAGAAAAACTCCTTGGTTTTTAAACCCAGTTTTTAAAATGAATGTGAAGTACTTCTCATCTTCGAGTTTATTGATCCATTGAGCTTTCTGTGACTTCCATCTAAGCTTTAGAACTAGGTTCCTTTTCTGTAGAAGTACAGCAAGAAGTTTTGAGGTCTGAGACAACATATACTTGGGATAATATGGATGTTGTAGTTTTTAAGTTCTAGTGGAGCCCACATGTACACCCAGACCTGCCTTCTCTTGAGCAGGAGGCAGATCTTTTCAAGGAGTGGTCTAATAGTGTTCTGAATTGCCCTTCTGAAAAGTTGTCTCATTACAGAAATACTCAAGACTTCTTTGCTGAATGTCTAAAATCACGTGCTGATTTCCAGCTTCAGAGCTGACAAATATGTAGACATGTGGAATCAGCTAAGTGAAAGTGCAAGGAGCAGAGTAGCTCAGGTCATCAGCCATACTCAGCAGACAACCATTTACACCTGCCAAAAGTTTTGGTATGCTTCTGGGAGGAATGTGGCTGAGCAGGATGGTCAGAAACAGTACGGGTGTGTGCTGGGCCAGGCTGGAAGCTGTTTTATTACCTCAGCAATTAAGGAAAGCCATATCTGCGTCAGAAGGAGACATCATTCCACACTAGCTTCTTTTAATTGCTGCCCCAGCTCTCTGGTCAAAAGCAACTGAGCCTGGCTCCAGTGAAACAGTCTGCCACTAAGCTTAGTGCTGGCCATGGGCAGACTGTGCACATGGGCAGATATTATATCCCCTGGGAGACAGCTCTGGGGACAGAGACTGCCACACTGAGTAGAGGCAATGGCCTTGGCACAAGGGCTGCTCCCTACAGCTGAACACTCTTCCGTCTCCACCAGCCATTCTTTTCCCCTTTAGGGGGGCAGTTAGCAGTGGTGGGACTGAGCTGTTGCTTCTGGAGGGAGACAAGAAACAGGCTGCTGAGCTTTCAAAAACAGGGCCCATGGAGGAGGAAAGAGGTAGTGATAACTTTCCCATCTGCCATCTTTGCTGAGTCCTTCTCAAGTTCACAGCTCAGGGACAGGCAAAGTCGATCCCATCTGGTAGAGGACTTCTCTCAGTTCCCTCAGGGGAATAAGGGCTCCATTAAATCTGGACAAACTGAGGATCTGTCCAAGGAAGTTATATGCTTTCCAACTGCATGTCAGCAAAATTCTCTTAGCCTATACTACTGAGGAGACTTGATAAGCTAACAATTCCATGCCTCAGTGTGTGGACTGGGAGAAGTTCATGCTATGGACAATTCCCCAGCCATTCCTGATGAGTTCTGTACCCATCTGGAGAGATGAAGCACCAAAGGTTACAGTGGCATCACTTTGAACTTGTAGGTGGAATTGCTTCTGCCCTTTCCCTGTCTATCTTCAGGCCAATATAGGCTCAAAGCTGGAAGGTCAGGCAGGCATTGCTGGGAAGCCCTTAACTGTGCCCCAACACCTCTTCTGTACCATAAACTTTGCTTCACTGGGGTTTAGTGTGAGCTGTTTGGCTGTGGTGGCTGCAGTTGTGACATCCCAGTGCCCTTAGGTGTGGGGAAAGGGCTGGTGGATCAGCAAGTCTGTGCAGAACAGTGTCTCCTTAGAAGTGGCAGTACTGAGATCACTTCAAGTGTGGTATGGAGCTGTAATCAGAACCATTTGTGGTATTTAAAATCCTCTTGCTGTACATGTGTGCTGTATTTAGTATATGCTTATGGAATCATTGTGAGTTTTGTATTCAGCTAGAACTGGTCTCATAGGCAGCATGCACTAGTCTATGGAGGGTCTGTTCTAAACCCAGTTCACTCCAGTGGTTTTAGATGAGGCTAAAAGAAATTTTCAACCTCTGTAGGCAAGAAGTGAAGAAAACCATATTGCATTAATTTTACATAAATTGCTCAATATGGAATTTGTCCACAGTAGGACAAAAGTCCTTCCTTTTGTGGAAAAAGCCACAGGACCACCAATGAACTCTATTTTACTATTCATGAAAAAAATTTAGCACTGCTGTGGCGACCATAGTACTACAGCTGCCCTAGGCAAACAAACACATCCATGTTTACAACTGGACAACCTTCTTCCACAGGCTTTTACACTGCTCTGGCAATTCTGAGAATCAACATCTATTTCACATCCACAGCTCCTGTACAAGGAGGAAAAGTCACTGTTCAGTTTATGTCTGTATGCTACATCTCTATGGATACCTCCAAAAGCTGCTGGAAGGTGAAAAAATAAAATCAAACGTTTACAATGGAAGAAAGCGACAAAAATATTTAGTTTGCTATCTAAGGAGAAAAACGAAAAACCCACACATCCCTTGCAATTCTAAGCACGCCATAAAATGATAACACCAAGAGACTGATGTCTGAGACTGCAAGGTTATTGTTAATGGGTTAGATTCCCAGGAATCGGTGCAATATCAAGAATAAGATGATGGAAGTTTTACTGCATGAGGTACCTGTTCTCTAAGATGTTAACAGTATCAAGGAGGATCATGCACTGTCACTGTCACAAAAAAGGGCTTGTCTAAAGCCAGTAGCTTGTCCAAAAGGAAATGAAGGCTTGTATGATCTCTGCATGGGTGTAAACCATGTAGACCATGGGCCCATGGGTGATGTTTGCCTGTAGCTGCACTGGTGTAACTGAGATACTAAATGGGCAGACAGGTCTCCTAATACGGATGAAGTTGTGGAATTGGGATCCAAGTGGACAGGAAAGGTCATGAGAAGAAAAATAAAATGAACAGCTGCCTGCATGTTTTATTAGCCTGACCTCCTAAGGAAATAGGACTCGCATAACAATATTACTTGCCCATTTGCTCTTTCTGTCCTGCCCTCAAATAACTTCTGATTCTGTTGGCTTATTTCAACTCAATTTATCAGAGAGATATCAGTCTTAGATATAATCCGTTCCTCCAGGTTTCATGAAAACTGGCAGCTAGACAGGGATAAGAGCTAAATAAGTACTCTAAATGAGGGGAGGGTTTCAGCATGAATTAAATAATTACCTGCTGTGTTTTGCCTGCCAGCTGGCCGGCCAACATGGCCAAATGACTTCAAGCCTATCAGCAAATCACTGAATCAGGGTTTTTTCAGTTGGTGTAGAAAAGAACTGGAAAGGAGGTAAGAGGTAAGTGTATGGTGCCTGAGGGGAGGTGTAGAAGAAAGAAACAAGAAATATTAAGGAGGGAATGGGGCAGGGGATACCTGGAGGAAGAGGTAGAAGCGTGGGCTGAGGCAGCTCTAGGAACAGAGCAGGGGGAACTGAGGTTACAGAGGTGAGAGAAGGCCATGGTGGAAGGACTGGGAGTTATTGCAGGGCAGGCAAGTGTGAACACAGTCTTCCTGAAATCAGGCCTAATTAGTGCTGCCGCTCACAGGATGGCTTGTATATACAAAGTGTGTAATGAATCCATTACTAGCCTACTTTCAGAAGTGATGAGCACCCCTACTTTGCATGGATTTCAGAGGGAGTCGTGGGTGCTCAACATCAGTAACTTTCAGGTGCTGTCTATATAATTTTAGTTAAATTTGCAACAGCTATACCTAACTGCCTTGCAGCATGAGAATTATTAGGTCATTACATCTTCTTATATCCATCACAGTAAAAGCAGATCTGCAGAGGGTATGAATTTACATACACTGGTAAAAACAGAGAAAGAAGTGTACCATGTAAACTGTCATCCTGATTGCCAGACGTCCACAGACTATATTGTTCTGCTAGATACACAATTCTTATTCCCTCAATTGCTGTAAAACATACACATAGTTCAAATCGATTAAAAAGAAATGTTTGGGCAAAATCGGTAATGTGTCAGCCACAGCAAGATTTAGCAGCCACAACTGAGTTGAAAATGTCGCAGAATCTTAAGAGCTGATTCACACCTTACTCAAGTTTTCTGTTGGAGTAACTTCAATAAAGCATAAACTAGAGCAACAGAGAGCTCTAGTTTATACATAGTTTTATACAGTTTTTTAAAATAAAGCCAACAGAATGGATGAGCCTGGCAAGAGACCTCCAGAAAGGACTTTATCCTCTGTGCTGTTGCTGGAATCTATTTTCCTTTGAGGCAGCTGATCAGGCATCCATCATATCAAGACTTACACACTTAGTTTTTGTGCTTCTTTAGGAGATATACAATCTTGTAACTAACTTCAGAATTCTAAAACAAAATTGTGCTGAAAAAAAAATTGCTCAGGACTTGGAGACACCCACTACAATTTTGCCATCAACTAAGTTTAGACTATCCCTGAGCTACATCTCTCCCTCTCGCAGAGTTCATCTCTCTCTGGTTACATCTAAAAGATTCTTGACAGAGAGGACTTCTCCCAGACACTTGGATTCTTGTTGTCATGTCACACACATTATCACTTATTTCACAGGTACAATATTTCTGTCTTAGAATATTGACACTTAAACCTGCCTTTACCTTATGTGTAGAATGCTAGGCAGTATAGTTTGGTGTATTTTAAGGAACAATATGTTGTCATTTTCAGAAAATCCTGCTAGGGCTACATTTTTCAAAGGGCTTTGAGGGATGAAAAATTGAGTTATGAATAGCTCTCTGTACACCTCTTTCTCTAATTATTTTAATTGTCCCTTCAATTACACACACAGAGGAGAAATTTTTCTGATTTACTCTTGTATTTTAATCGTGGTTGCAAATTCCTCCCGTGGCTGAATTTTGAAAATGATCTGTGGCTGAAATTAGATCTGCCCATATTGCTTGATATGCTTGTATTACTCGCACAAGAAGCTTCTGCCTTCAGAAATTTTAGTCATTTAACAAGCTGTGGTGCCTGCTTTTTTGTTGAGAGAAAGTGTTTTGCTTTTTTTTTTTCCACTGAGTAAATTTCTCAGTGATATAGCTCAACACAAAGTGTATGCACTCAGCTAAGCATGGGAGTGCATGGGAGTGCATGGGAGTTTTTTTTAAGTATTCATCAACATATCATTGTTCCAAAGTTTCTTCTGCTAAGACATGTATGGTACCAGATACCAAATACAGAACTGTAATTGATGCTGTAGATTGTTTTGCAGGTAACATGAGGATGCATAGTTTTGTCAACATTTCAAGCAGCTTAATTGAACCACTCTGTGCCACAATGTTTGTCAGCAAGCATGCCACTCTGGTAACTTTTTACTATATAATCTAACATGCTGAAGCAACAGTGGTGATACTGGATCCTTCTTTGTTGGTCCCTATGTGTCTCAGAGAGTTGTAAGTGATGCAGGACTTCTCAAGGAAGATAAATATTAATACATACCCTTAATGTATGAGTAAGCTCTAAAAGGTGAAGTCTCATCCCTCCAATGGTAGACGCATTGATGGACAAATACGGTAAGAGAACCAGTCTCCACTACCTTGTGTGATCTGCCTTAGTGTGCTGACTCCATTAAGGTAAAGAAAAACAGACCGCAGGAGTGCAGCTCACTAAAGCTGCACCATCATCGTTTCCAAAGTGACTAATGCCCTGGCAGAGCACGGGCCAATCTGGATCTCTATTAAGTTTTCACAGAAGAGATTATGATCTTTATTTATACCCAGTTTAGACTTCTGAAATTCTGAGGTATTCTTAGCAGTTCCTGCTTGAGAGTAAGCAAAACCAGAATCAGGTGTGGAGAGTGCAGCTGCACCAATATCTTTTAGGCAATAGGAGGTTGATCAAGAGGCAGTGAGGTGTACCCTGGTGTAGATGCCCCACTAAGTGCCCTTAAAAAATTTAAATTAGTTGTGTCTACCCTGAAGCATTGCTATTCTCGGGCCTCCAAGCTGGCTACAGCTGGGCTAAGAGCTAGAACTAAGATTCCTGGGAGTAGCCTTGATTATTAATTTATTACTTTAGTGGGAAGACTGCAACAGAGATACATATGGATCTGCTTTCTGTGCTGCCCACTGCCTACCAGCCATTAAAACATGCAATGCACTCCTTATAGCACTTTGAGGAAGATGCAAATACAAGCTGACTTGATTTACCTAGCTCTGAAAAGTGAGGTTGAAGGTATGGACCAGGATATCAGCTCTCACAGAGGTTCTCTGATTTATAACAGTCAAAGAGCTGGACACAGAGACACGTGCATGTGGATACACGAGCCCCTTACTGGAATATACCCACACACATAACTCAGCAAGTTTCTAATTGCATCTGTAGTTCCAAATGTCCGATTTTACACTCAGATTGCATTTTGAGAATCTTCCTGCTGCTGTTTAGTTATCCAAGCCACCCATTCAGGCAAAAAGAAATGGTATCATGTAATTTATCTAACTAAATGACAAATCTTCATTTCTGAATTTTTGCACTGAACTGTTTCTGAATGGGCTGTAGATTAAAAAATGATTCATGGAACACATCAGCAAATGTATTTGCCTGCTTTTGAGAGCATAACTCTTGGTAGACAACATCTGAGCAGAAAAGAAGGAATGTTATCAAAAAGCTAAAAGTTTTTTAATCATTCATTGTTCATGCCAAAAACACACTTGTAGAAGACTTAAAAGAATGTACTTACTATAGGTCAAAAGTGCTTTAGAACCACATTTTAAAATTGTTTTAAACTTCTAAAGAACCTGCAGATAAGAGGCTTCTTCTTTTTTTTCAAAAATATATACTTTTCTGCTTTCAATAGAAGTTGGAGGCTTCTGAGTGTTGAAGATGTCCTGTGATTTTTATATGCTCTTTTTACCAGTCAGTGAATGGGTTACTGAGGCACTTGTGCTCTCCCAAATGCTCTTGCAGGCATTTTATTATGCTGGTAAGTCTTGATTTGTTTATTCATAGCAACCTGTTTGTGTATTTGAGATCATATTTTGGTTTCTGAAACAATGTCTTCGCCATTTCTGAAAACTTTACCTCATGGCCAGGATTTTCAAAATAACTCAACATTCACAAAATCATTTCCTCATCACATTAAATACCGAGCTCTTTTGAAACCATGGGCAGAGGTACCATGCAGGAACTGTGTTAAGAAGTGAATGTTCTTGAAAAATTCAGCTTTCATTTTGGTGTCTGGCTTTTCTGAGAATGTTTGCCTTACTAGGGAAACTGAGTTCCTTCAAATTTAATCATGTAAAAGCTTGTGTCTTAAAATTCATGGGAGACATCATGGCAATAAAATGTAATCTTCCTTCTGGCTAACAAAAATGTAATCTTTCTAATGTCATGAGGTCATAGTGTTCATGACACAATGATCTGCATGTGTGTGCTTGTGCTAGTCTAAGAGTGGTCGATATTGGTCTTATCACTTTCTTATTGTTTAATTATTTGTGTAATTGAACCAAAGAGCATCTTCTGTTTAATCTGAAGGCCTATTGTTGAGGAGTTACTCAGTAGTTTTTACATGGATCTCAATAGGATGACTCACATAGTAAGTTATTCCCAGCTGTTGTGGCATAAGACATGAGACCCAGGGGGATTATCTTGTTAACTGTGGTCTGCATCAGATGTAAACCCCACCTTCTGCAAACTACAGATTGCATGGAATTTACATAGAATTAAACTAATCCCAGGAAAATTCACAATTAATTTCATAGGACTTGCAGGTACGACAGCTCCTGTTTGGTTAAAGAGTAAGGGCAAATGCATATGACATTATACTGCATCTCACAGTTTCATTCAAGTTCAATGTTATCCTGTTGGACTCGTTTTCCACACTACCTTCCTTTCCTTTTTGAATCTTTTCAGAAAATTTTACAATAAATTTTTTACAATCAGTAGATTTCCAGCATATGAGAGAGGGAAAAAGAAAGGCTCAGGTGTGGTGAGAGAGATTCCCATGCACATACCTACACACTAATCTGAATTTTCAGCCAGTTTAAAATGAAAAAAAAAAAAAATTCCTAATAAATTAAACTTCTAATTTACGTGGTTACAAAAAGAAGTTAGACAGAGTGAAAAAAGTCACATCTAATCAGGACTTAAATAGATAATGGCTGCTGGGTGTATTTTGTGCTCCTCTTTTCAGTTCCAGGGAGTTAATAGTTGTGGGGTGTTTCAGACACCAGAAAGTGCATGATTCGTAGATGCAAAACCAGGGTGCCTAATCAATGTCTCAATCTTTGCCCTGCTCACTGGTCCTCAGATTATGTCCTTGACTCTCCTTGCAGCTGCATGGGTCTCTGCAGCTCCTGCCCTGCAGCAGGGACTTGGGGCTGGGCTGCGTAGGCTGTGCAACAAGCAGAGCAGTTTACAATTCATGAGTGGTGGAATATGTCTCCCTTGCCAAGAAGGCTGTTCTTGTTTGAGGCTGCCAAAGGATACTACTGGCTGAAGAGTCACTCTCTCTGAGCCAGAGGCAAATATCACTCGAACAATGAAATAAACAAATGACTATAAAATGTATTATCTGTTATATTGGAATATGTTGTAACATTTCACAGTCTAATTTGCTTTTGCATACCAGTAACACATGGGGTATTAACTCACATTCATGTCATTTCATGAAGTACAGGACTAGAGTGCTACAGAAAGGGAAACTAGGGAGAAAAAAAGGCATGCTTTAAGCTCATGAAATGGTGAAATGCTTGCGTTGCTTGTAGTCTAAACAACACCCCTTTTTTCCCATTACATTATATGTCTTAGTACATAATCTGTCTTTGTTTTTTTGGTTTTTTTTTCCAATAGAAATAAGTAAAATTAATATTGGTATTCCATAAAATAAACTATAGCTTAAATAACACAGAATTACCAGCTCTAGAACAAGCTGGTGACAATCAAGCCAGTCAACCCGTTTCACAGCAAAATACTCTGGTGTTTGCTAGGGTATGTCTGAAGAAAGCCTCTGACATCTAAGTAGTGTAGATTTTGATTCAAGGCAAAAATTTACAGCAAAACACATTTTTACGTTGCCAAACAGATGTCATGCTAACATGATCCCTCAAATACTTTCAAAATCCAGTACTACAATTTTAGTATGAAATATTAAAAGAAGAAAGAAATGCAGAAATACCAACAGAGCAAGAAGAAAACATTTTTTCACCTGTTTTGAATTTAGGCCTCTTTAGAATGCAAACATGTAAAGGGCATGTTGTCTCATGCATGCCTGCTGCAGGTTCCAGTGAGAAACACTATGAACCTCAAGCTATATTAAATTACTCCTAAACTCCACTAAAAGAGGTGTACAATAAGCACTACATAAATTGTAAAGTGCAGTTCCTCCTAACAAGAACTGTCTTTTTGGTAGGTATTTTTGCAGAGGACAGCACATAATTTATGAGTGGGCCCTCAGGCTCAATAATTTGCAGGGCAACATCAGTAATAGTCAGAAGTGCTTTCTAGGCCAAAGGAGATACAGAAGTGAAATTTCTCTTTTGCTGCTGGAAACTGCTGAACACATTATAGGTTAACAAAAGGAAAAGGCGGTAATAAATATGTTTGAAATCTGGAAAGACGCATCAAAAACTTGAGTAGGATTAGCAATGCCGGCTAACTAGCTTGAAAATTTCACTAGCAGAGATTCTGTTATGTTGGAGCTGAATGACTGGAAACAGTAGAGGAAAGCAAGGTAAAATATTTTCAGCAGCTAAGGTTTTATACTAGATGTAAAATAGTAAAATCTCAGTTTCTTGCCTCAGCTTCTAAGTTTATAAAATGAAAATAATGGGACTTGCTCCCACCTCATGGGCAGTGCTTGGAGGTTGTTTTCAAGATGAAAAAATGGTAACATTATGTTAGTACTGAGAATGATGATGATGATTAGTAGTTTCAGTACGTATTATTATCTAGCTTTAAAAAAATTTAAAAGGGAGTCATTCCACGAGCTGTGACTTTCAAAAGCCTGAAATCTTTACTTTAATAAAGCAAAGTTAATGGAATCAGTTTGAATGAATAGTATTTAGATATGCAAATTTCTACCTGCATAAAAATCCCTGGTTCCAAAATGAAATCCTTGTGCAAGAATAAAGCTTCAGATACAGGTATTATGAGAGACAGAGGTTAGCTGCAAAGCCAAATGCTCTTGCCTTTGTATGTTGAAATCTGCTTCCCGCCTGAGCCATGACGCAGTTAAACAAAACAAAAACATATGTTGGATTTTACTTAGATGCAGCTCATTAAAAACTCTTACCCAGCTCTGCAGCCTATGGTGCCCAGAAGCCTTTAAGGTTCTCCTGATTGCAGAGAAGTCTGGTTTGCTGTGTGCTGAGTGTTTTGCAACCCTGAAACAGCTCTGATGCAAAATAATTCGACAAGAGCAACTGGAGCAAGTGGTTTCAACAGTTCAGGTGGGAATAGCATTTCCCCTCCCCCTGCTTCATCCCCTGAAATTCTGCCACTGGGTCTTTTATTATCCTATGACACCTCACAGAGAGATATGAAACTGATGTGAAAGCTTCTAGGTTTGAGCACAAAAGCTTAACCAGAAGTAGTAACTGAAGTTAAGTAACTAATTACATGAGAGAAACCTGCAGATTTGTTTGGTTTTCTGAGGTCAGGGCTCATAGTTTTTATTTTGTTTCTGTTGTGTTTTGTTGGGTTTTTTTTCCACAGTGAAGGAGAGAAAACCAGGATTGAATTTAATTATTCAGTGACCCCAGGTGGCCTACACTTCTCCATGCCTGTTAGCAACTGAATGCTATCAGAACTGCTTAGCTGAAAGCTGCCTTTTGCATGTTGATGGGCATTGCAAATCCTCCTGCAGAGTTGTCTTTCATGTCAAGACAATATCAAGCACAGCAAAACATCACCATATGTCCTTCTCTCCACTTCTCCCTGTGTTTTGCAGGTTGTATTCTCTTTCGCTGCCACTTGACAAATTT
>VZTA01016608.1:0-46718 GCA_013398855.1 Mohoua ochrocephala
TTTTTTTTTTTTCTTCTTTCCAGTTCAATTCATATGGTTGTCTCAATATGGGCATTATTCTGCAGTCCTTATTCAGGCACAATCCTCCCTAAAGCTGTGAGTAGCAACACAATGATAGCCATTGAGAAAATATTATCATTTAAAATATATATTTATTTTTTAGTTTCTACATTTCCGGTGAAAGTTTTATCAAAAATACTGTGATAGTCCACACTAGAACCAGAAGCAGTAGTTACATGTAAAACATTTAATTTAAAAATAGCAATAATTGGCATTTCGACCTTCTCCTTCCCAAGGATTTCGGAGCCCTTCCCAACAGTTAATTTATTAATTCTTGTGGTAGCAACATCTGTCAAGACAAGTATATCTGGACAAGATGCAAAGCCCCTTTGGAGAACTCTCTGCCATGGTACCATTGTGGTTTTGCCTGGAAAAAACCTACATGTTCCAATTTCTTTGGTGAATTTACAACAAAAAGTTCCCTAACCCCCTGAAAAACAGATTTTTTTTTTTCAGCCAGCTCTTCTCTTACCCTTAGGTCATGTTATCTCTCAGCAGCACAGCAAATCACAGGAATTTGTGCTTGCAGTGTCTTGATTTGACATTTAAATTATTCTCTGGATTCAGATCTTCTGACAGTCTGGCGATAAGGTTGACAGTTGAGACCAAATTTGCTTATTCTGTGGCATTTGTGACAATTGCTGCATCAGTTCTGCTCTTTTAAAAACCAGATCTCCTCATGATCCTAGCCTGGCAGTCTGTATGGTAGGAATCTGTTTAAAGCTGGAGAAAGCTCCCAAAAGACGAGTGGGTAATTTTTCTGCAGTGCCTGCAGTGAAGCTT
The DNA here is from genome assembly GCA_013398855.1 of Mohoua ochrocephala. Classification (NCBI taxonomy): domain Eukaryota; kingdom Metazoa; phylum Chordata; class Aves; order Passeriformes; family Acanthizidae; genus Mohoua; species Mohoua ochrocephala. The sequence continues at coordinate 844 of VZTA01016608.1, forward strand.
GGAAAGATAACCGCATGTATTTCCTCAAGCTTTATTCTTTCCCTAGAAACAAGCATCTGAAGATGATGGAGCACAACCTGATGTCTGTGGACAGAGAGGGAAGGGAGAGATACAGCTCTGATCATCCTCGTGCCAGAGAGGTGGGAAAGCACCAGCTCAGTCTGCATCTCCACAGATTACGTGGCTTCGGAAGATGAGAAAAGGCCGCTGTTGGGGGAGAGCAGAGAGGAGAACTTTTCTTCCCCTCCTTCCCCTTGAGAGTTACCATTCTGGGCAGCTGGCAAGCAGCTGAGCTGTGTCCCTTCACAATTGGCCCATCAGGCATGGTAAGTTCCTGACAATCTCACCTTCTTATTCATTGCATGAGTGAGCGATTAATGAATGAATGGTTGGTTGGTTTTTTTTTACAGAGTAATTCAAAGCTGCAGTACAATCACTTTGATAAGATTAAGATCCTGTTTGACATTTTAATAAGAATAAAATAAGCATTTGTTTCCTGGGACATGATCAGCAAATAGTATGGTTGCAGATAAAACAATGCATAGTATAAGTTGCTCTTTAGAAACTTTAGCAAATGTTACTCGTTATTGAAGTACGCATACTTTGTCTGTGAACTGTCTCTGGCAGTTATATTGCAAGGTTTTCTATCTGTTTTCTTGGGTTGAAGGAAGATAAGAGAAGGTAAAAAGCCTTGCACAGAGCTGAGAGTTGCAGAAAACCCCTCAAAAGAACCCCACTAGAGCCATGGGCTGCATAGGGTTTTGCTGTGGCAGCATTGTGCCTTTCACGTGATAAGCACCGAGCCTAACATCCACAGCTAATCAGGAAAAGGAATACTATTCCTTTTGAGTGATGCAGTTTAGATCACTGTCTTACAGTGAATGCTTACATATTTTTCACAAAATATATTGGTGACAAAAATGAGTTAGATGTAGCTGGGAAAGAACACTTTAATAAAATTCATATTAGCTAAATCTTTGCTGTTTGGCTTAAAAAAAGGCATTTCAAATATAGCTTTGCATTGGTTTTGCTATCATTCCACCTCTGTCATTTTCCAATTCATCACTTACTTCTCTCCTACCAGTGAATATTGGCTGATGACAAGAAAGGGTCTAGGCTGTAAATTCATAAGGAATTACAAATAAGCTTAGAAATGCTTCAATTAAAAAATATTGCATAGATGAGGAGGTTGTGGATGTGCCATCACAGACTTGATGCTTGTTCTTAGGCGTGTATTATTTTCTAGGAGCAATAACGTTATATGAGCCTTTGGACTTACCTTGTTAATTATGGATGGCGAAGTAACTTGATGGCTGCCAAAATGCACTGAAAGGCCCGTGCCCATGTCCACTAACAAGCCAGGTGATTTCATTGATCTAAATGCCTGAACTTTTACAAAAATTTTCACCTCTCTGTCTTGAGGTAATTGTTAAAGCAGGAAGGATCCAGGTATGGCTGCAATGAGTGATTTTTCACTAGCTCCTCCATCCATCAATGTCCATATGTGAAAGGGCAATTGGTTTCAAATATTGCTGCACATTTTTTGCTGTTAAGTGTTATTTGCAAAAGCCACGGGGAAAGAATTTGCATGGACTGTCCCAGCACCCCACATGACGCTTGCGTCTGTGGGAACAGAAGTGAGCGTAAAGATGAGTAATCATTTGATCTAAATAGGGACACAGCTGTATTTCTAACAGGATTCAGGCTTTCGAACAGCCACCTTCTTTCAGTCTGCCTTAGAGGAGCTGTGAACTTATCATTTGGGCATGTGCACATAAATGCAGCAGCTGCCATTGCTGATGGCTTTGAAGCATTTTGCAGGCAACTGCCGGAGCTGGTGGCTCCATGCCAAATCATGATGTGATTCTGATCCTGAGAGATTTTTATGCAAGACTGGGGACAGAGGTCACGGATCAAATGTAATGGGCTGACATGTATTAAGAAAGATTAATGAGTCTGGGCACAAATTAATTGTGTTCTTACCAGATAATCAGCAGGTCTTGCTAACACTTACTTTCAATGTTACTAAAGAACAATATGTGCTTGGGTATCTTGTGGTCAGCTGTAAGGAAATGGAGTTTTTAATCATTATTTAAATAAAACAAAATATCAGTTTTGTCTGGTATAAAATCTTAAAAAGCTGTTCTGGAATGGTCAAGGCTGTTTTTCCAAGTACCATATTAACAGTGAAAGGAGCTGCAACAATGTTGCAGGTGTCTAGATTTGCTATAGTGTCAGGAAGAAAACCAGGGTAGAGCAGAAATAAGCCAAAGACTGTTGTTTCCAACAGCCGTCTGAGAAAAGTGAAGCAGCATAAGGGTAGTGGTGGGGTACAGAAGCTGCTACCAAGAAAATCATGTTATGACCCACTAACTAGAAAGTATTTTACATTTTCATTCAGTTAAGTGAGAGGGATTCTGTTATGTAGGATAGTTTCCTTTTCCCTAAACAATCAGAACTAACGACGCTTACTTCCTCCCAAAACCCAAGAGCGGGGAGCCCAAAGGCAGCACGGATGTTATGCTGCAGGATGAGTTACAGAACAGCTTCCCTAAAACCTTCTGCATTTTGATTCCCTTCAGCGAGTGTCTGTGTGTGTTACTTGTGAAAAAATCAGCTCCCACTCTTTCTTGTAAATGCTTTCGCCGGCCTGAGGAATCTAAAATTACGGAGGGACTCGGGAATTGTATGTTTATTTGTCATACCTGTTTCTTCATTGCATTTTGTATTGTCTGGATTGATTTTTTTTAAAATGAATTATATGCTAGAGCATTAAGCCTGCTGACTTAAGCAGTTCTAAGTCAGGAGATAGTAGAAGTAGTAGGTTATTATGTATCAAAGACCCTGCGAGGAGACAATGAATGTGTCGAGTTTGAATGAGTGCATTTTCTCCTTTTTCCATTGCTTTTTGTATGGAAAGAGTCCGTAGCCTGGGATGAGTGAGCTCAAATTCTTATGTCAGATTACATACATCTGGAAGAATGTCATTATAGGCCATGAGGTTACTTTGGGTTTACTGAATCAGATTTGAACTTTTTGGCAGTAATTGGTATTTTTTTTAGATTTTTATGCAGCCATTTGTGGGAAGTCTTTCATCAAATATTCCAAAGCTCTCACATACCAAAGCCAGATGTTCTAAATATATAGATGACAGTGGCAACAAGCAACAACGTACAATATGTATGCATAATAGCAAGTTTTCCACATTGGCGTTTCACCTCGGCTACTCCTATAAGTGGGCTAGAAGACATGCCTCAGTAGAGTCCACTGAGAGCACCTGTCCACCACAAGTTTTAGGATAATTCAGTGAGAAAAGAACAAGGTCAATCACCAATCCTTCCTGTGGGAATACTCCCAGGAGTGTCAAGAACACTTCCAAGAGAAGAATATGAACAGCATTCACAATAAAAGAGTGGACACAGTAGTCCTTTTTTTGTACCTGAGTTTAAGGCACTTGTTAAGGAAAAAGCTATTTTTCTCTGTCTTTTAGGTTTCTCAAAGAGTGCTTTACATGTAGAGAAAAAGCAATCCTTCCTTACTGAAAGAAATCCCATATATTTGAGCAGAAGCATCACTTGGCTGAAGTGAATGAAGGTGTATTTCTTCACCTGACAGAGCAATGACATTAGGATACTCAATGTTCAATGCTAGTAATGGTTTGGTGCTTCTGTATTAAAAAAAAAAATAAAAAGGAAAAAGCCATAAGCTGCAATTCTGAATTTTTTCAAGTACCATTTAGTCAAATACTCCCAAAGTGTCATGGAGCTTCCCTTTCTCCTCCTTCTCTAAGACTGAGAAGTAAATTATACCTCTGCAGTTTCTTAATTCAGTGCCTGGATTTTGGAGGGACCAGTCCTATGTCTGGGTATTACGGTTTAGCACCATTGTTCTGGAGTCTTAGATAAAATGTGTGATAAAATGGCAAGTTGTAGGATAATTCCTGCCTTCTCGGAGCTGGGCATAATGAACAAAACATAATATCTGGCAGATATGAATTTTTGGAGGAACATAAGAAATTGTAGAAAAGTGAGTGAATAAAACAGCAACAGAGTAAATAAAATACTACTTGACCAGTGAAATATCTGTGACAGAGACTCTGATTTCTAATTTTCCCAAGTATGCTCATTTCTTTTTTCTACCTGCTGAAATTCACTAACTAGAATGAGAATGTATGGCAAATATAAGTTGACACACTGTCACTGGAGCCAATAAAACCGGGATGCTTTACATTAGTTGAGGATCTGGCTCATTTTGTTTCAGTTCTCATTGTATGCAGAAGTGAACCACTGCTTAAATAAAAGGGAATTTCTTCAGTTGCAATGACCCTTGTTTCTGAAATACATGTAGTACGGTGCACTGAAGTATTTCACCAGCCTATCTCCCTTTCAAGAGAATAACACTGTGTGGGTTTGATATGGTCAATAAGTTTGGTTTTTTCTTTTGTAACATTTCCCACTTTGGGGTTTCATCATATTCACAGAAATGTTTTGAATTTTTATTCCTAACCACGTGTAAGACCTTAGCTCTTCACCGCTGCTTGTTAGTGTACATTTTGGACAATGTTAACATCATCTCAAATATTCAGGACAAGGGAGGAACTTGCTTTAAGTCCTTAGGAGAAGCTAAAAAGGGTATTAACAAGCCGAGTCCATAAAAAAGCATCTGTTTCAGTCATGCTGCTGATTTTTTATTAGTCCTTCAAATCCATAGCACAGATCTCTAGAGCAAGAAAAATGCTCTAGTGTGGAGTGCAATTTCCAATTTCTTAGCTAACCTGATTTTGTTGATTCATACATATGCATGATTCAGTGCTCTTCCTGAATACAAACAAAAAAACCCCTTTTGGGTTGTACTTTATTTATTTTCCTTGAAATGCCCTTGAAATTTCATTTGCTCAGTGAAACCAAACAAATAATTGCATACTAAAAGGAAAATGAAGAGTAGCAAGCTAAATAATTTGTAACATCAAATATTCCTTTGCTGTGGTTAACATTCTCAGTGAGAGGAAACAGTCAGCAATAAACAGCCCAATGTATCTTAAATGTAATAACTAATATCAATGTCAAATGCATGAAGTGAAAATACCTTAGGATATGCTTTCACAGTTCTGCTATATCACTGCTAAATGGAATATGCTATATAACTATAATAGCAGTCATACTTGTCATATTTCTCCTGATCTCTAAGGAAAAATACCCATGTAGGCATTATGCAGCTTACATCTTTTTCTAGTCAAAGTCGTATTTTTATGGGGTCTTTATGGTGGTTTTTAAAAGTTTACGCTCTGAAAGCAAACTTGTCACCATTTGTATATCATGCAAACTATATACCAAGTCTCATTCCTGATAATTAGGGACATCCCAGTACTCTGTTGTGTACATCACTGCTATCTGGCTTGTAGTAAATAACAAAAGATTACCTCTGATTTGGGCTATGTAATGCTCATCTGTATAAAAAAATAGCAAATAACCAAGTTCTTCAAGCGGAATTTTTAACGGTGACCCCATTTACCACACTGGACAAAATTTACCACCAATGTAACTCGGACAATACCAGGGGAATAATAACAGATGAATTTGACCTTTTTTAGGTAAAATTGCACTCATTTCCCCCAATACCTCAGGCAGAGACTTCACATGGCAACGAGCACTTTTCACCATGTTTCAAGTGTGAACTGTTGCTAAATGTAAAGCTCGTAAATTAAAATTGTCGTTTTTGAGTCAGTAGTTGTCAGCAAACATCCTGCTGAGAGAACAGTACCATTCGTGATTCCAGAACTTGGGTGGAAACCCCTTGCTAGAGACTGTCACATCCTTTTCTGCTGGAAATGTCTTATTTTGGGAGGACTGAGTCTCTGGGTGCTGTAGGTACAGACTGTGCACTGCCAAACTCTGGTCCTGAGGACATCCCCACTAGAAGACAGGGTGCTGATTTCATCACAGCCTTCCTTTCTCTTGCCTTTTGCTTTGATCTCAGTGCTGAAATAGCAGCTCCTGCTCTTTTCTATACCCTTTTGTACAGTGTGATGATATCTGCTGTGTTACAAGGTGAAGAATTGCCTTGATGGACAATGTGTTTTAATGGAGCTCTGCAAGGGGGGAGGTCCTGATGGGCAGCAAAAATCTTGACTTCATCATTTTCCTTTTACCTTTCTAAAAAGCTGTAGCAGCCGTGGGTCAGAATGCGACCCACACAATCATTCTCCCTGTGCTTACTGCGCTCATTTCTACTTTTTTTCCTTACAGAAAGTCTTGCCTAACACTCAAGGAAAATTGTTTCTGAGCAGAGAAGTGGAAGCAGATACTTGTAAATTATTTTCTCTGACGGATACAGAGAGGGCCAAGAAATTGTAAAGTGGCGATGCACATAGGTGCAGGTAGCATGTTTGTTTTTCCCCCTAAGTGTATTTAAAATTCTATTTATTATTTTGTGCATTGTATGATTTAGTTAATTATTAAAAGAATTGTATTTAGAAATGCTTCCTAAACAACATAAGCAAGTTAAGAACAGAGGCAGATGTGGGCAGGACAAACAATGCTAGCTTGCAGCTATTGATGTGTGTAAAACATAGGGGATTGGTGCAATTAGTGGAATATTCAAAATAACGGTGGAGGATGAACTGATACTTATGTATCATTAGACATGAAGGGCAGTGAAATACACATCCAGAAAAAAAATGCTGAATGTTCTACTCTGTTGGAACTGAATGAAGAATGCTCTGATAAACATTTCTGTTGGCTGCTTCTGGTGTGGGGATGGTTTGGAAGGTAGCTGGGAAAAGAGGTCACCAAGGACTTAGTCAGAGGTTGTTAAGGCTAATGAAATGTGTGAGAGATAACTAAGACCTTTATGGATCTTTCTTTGTCTTCCTGGAAAGGCAGGGTTGGGGTTCTGCTCAGGAAAGCACATGGCAGACCATTCCAGTCAGCTTTGCCCTAGAGTGTTCCTCTGAGTTTCTGCCCCACCCCTCAAGCCCAGCTCTCCTGCCCATGTAAGCCCCCCGTGCACCGTGGCTGTATAGAAGGGTGCATGGAGAGGACTCTGGTGAACAATGTAGAAGAGTACAGGTAACCTCACTTTTTCAGGCAATCCCCTATTTATGCCTCATTGAGGAGCATGCCCAGCACTGCTCTTCCTGTAAGGCTGCTTGATGTAGTTCAAGACAACGTTCCTTCCATCTGGCTAAAATGTACCCAGAAGACCCAAGTGTTTCTCCTGCTGGAGGCCTGTGATCTGCTTCCTGGCAGCGTTGTCAGCCTATGAAGTCCTTACACAGAGCGCGGAAGCATCTGGAGAAATCACATTTTCATAATGTAGCAGCAATAAGTCATCATTTGTTCCACTTATATCGGAGCCACTCTGCAAATCTGATAGGAAGATTTCTCCCTAGGGATCTCATCCTACTTCCTTTACTTGTTCTCTGAAGACCATGAGAACCACACAAGTGGGGTGAGCACTGTTTGACCCTTGGTAATTAAGATCACTTACCTTAATATGTTTGCTAGTTTGAACAGAAGAACCAAGCACAATGACTTAGGACATTTACAGGATTGGTTTACTTCATGCATGAAATATTGGAAGACAATGTGAAACAACCTTTTAACGATGATTCTGCTCTTGAGCCCATCCCATTTCTTTATTAACAAATGACTGTTTTTCTTTTTTCTAAGGTTCTCTATGGGAAGCAGACACAGCAAACGGGAAGAGATGAATTTGTAAGCTGCTATCAGCTTTAGAAAACTTCTGTACGGAGACCGAGGTGCACCGCCAACACCAACATCGTTATGCTTGGGTTTTACCTAAATGAAGTAAGTTATGTCCAAAAAAGTAATAAATTTTTTTAGTTCCTAAAAAATAAGTACAAATTTCAGGAAAAGCTAATATAATCTGAACTTTATATTTTTTGGAGAAAAAAAAAAATTGGCCTTAGAGCTTCAGAAAATAAATATTTTTGCCACGTGGCAGTGGTTGTGAAGTAAATATGTCCCGCTGCTCTGATCTTACATCCTGTCACATTAATGTTTCAGAGCACTCAATATAAATATTAAAACTAATAGCTTCGCTCTTCAGCTATTACTCCATCATTCCCTGAAATCATCATAAAACATTCAAAGCCTTTTAGAACATTTACACACTTGAATCTGATGGTGGGGAAAGGAGACTAACAGAGCACAGCTCGCAAGCTTAAATAATAGTGGAAAGCTGTTTATGGAGTATGCTTTATTTATTCATTATTTCAAGTAAAGTTCCAGTTTTGATGGAGAGGAAAAAAATCAAAGTATAGCTGTCAAGGGAGAAGACTGAAGTATTGCTTTTCTATACTGTGGGCTTGTGTAAAAATATGGAAGAAAAAAGGGGGTTTTTTGAAAAAAAAAGCAGAGTCCATGAGAATCTCAGTCCAAGGTCAATCAATCTTAGGACTGTGGGTACGTAAACAGCTAATGGATTGTAAAGACACATACCAGTGTTATGAATTTTTAATGAGCAACTCTTCAGCACAGACCCCTATAAATCAATGATGACTTATTGGCTGGATCAATTATGCAAACTTTAAAACATTTAATGACAGGTAATGAACAAGTCTCTGGAGTCCACCAGTCAACAGTGTTTTGCAGTTGTAGTTACAACTACTTAAGTGAAAAGTCTGCAGGAAGCCTTTCCTCAGAAATCATTTAAAGCTAAACTCTGAGGTTGTGGTAAAGTGAAAGAGCATGGTTTTGTTTCTCTTTGTGTGTAACCTCAAATGCATTGGCAAGTGGGCACAGCTGTCAGTGTACTCAGAGGAATTTATGTGATTTTTTTAACCAATGGTATGTTGTGGCCTTGGGGAACCCGTTTTCTCAAACTTTATACTTCAGGTTTTCTGCAAGGTATGCAGGTACAAATGGTGTGATTTTCAAAGGAAAAAGGCTGTGCTTGTGTTAGTAGACTAAATAGTTCTTTCTTTTAATGCTTTGATTTCAAAGTTAAGATATATGTGAGGAAAAACAAAAAAAAAAATATTAAAAAAGGATTAGATGAGGGGAATGCCAGACTGTATTACCATTAACTAGCACAAAAGGACTGAAAGATGAGTGTAGGCTGAATAATACAAGAGAAGACTTATGGAATAACTGGTGGCATTATGGTGGGTTAATTACTTGTTAAAATTATTATCATCCAATGAAAGATGAAGGATTTTTTTTTGTGGATTTTTGAATTTAATAGTTATTTTAATTTTTAAACATTAACCTTTCTAATAGTCAATTTCAGATAATTCTGAAGATTACGGGAAAGTCGCAAATTAAACACACCGTTTAAGAACAAGAGCAGGTGCATAAGCCCCTGATCCAAGATTTTGCTGTTAACTCAGTTAAGGCTTTACTCAGATTGACCAAGGCCTGCTGGCTGAAGCAGTGAATTGAGCAAGTGCTCTTTATTACCATTTGCTTTACTTTCCTAAAGATAACAAATATAAATGAAAGCTTGGAAGTAAGATTAATCTTTGGCCTCAAGAAACAAAGTTTAAATGTTTTGTTAAAGTAGTAGAACTACTGTATTTGAAAAAAACCCCAAACTCAAACATTATTTTCAGCTGTATTCTTTACAAGGAAACTGTGGCCAGGGAGCCTCTCGGTATCCTGTGACCATATATCTGAATCCCAGCTGTTTAAACTCACCATTAAGGTCCTGCCTCTTTCCTGCTTGCTGCCAGCAGCGGTTCGTGAGAGCTCCCACCCTCGCACAAGTCCAGCACCCTCCGCTTGTGCTGAATAGCACCTTGCTCTGAAAGTTGCTTGGCAATTGCTAGTGAGGCTTGGTGTGAAGAGAGGGATAGTAAACCCAGCAAGAAGAGCACTTTTGTCTTTATTTTTTCATGTCATGCTTGAAGTTTGGGATGCAAGACATACAAGGAAAGTGCAGTCACGAGAGATTGTAAAGAAACTGAAGAGTCATCCAGGGATCTGTAGTAGTTAAAAGCAACTGCTATTTTTTATTTGTTGATGTGAACACAGATGAGTATTCTTTGATGAGTATTTATTACTGTTTCCCTTGTACTGGTGAGTGAAGTACACTACAAGAATTGAAAAGTTGTCTCATTTCACCAAGTTTCCCCAGGTACCTCTCGGTCCTCATGTGAAAATACTTTTTGGAACAGTAAGATCAGTACGTGATGACAAATAAAGTTTCCTTCTTCCTCCAGCCCAAGAGAAAACGCACAGCAACAAAGCTTTCCTAAAATGTTCCTTCTATACTGATCTGGATGAAACTAGCTTTTTGAGTACAAAATCTAATTAGGTGGTGGCAGGAAATATTTATAAACTCGAGTCTTTTGGTGAAATCAGGAATGTTGGTTATCACTTCCACTTTTTAAGTGGGACACGGAGAGATTGCTCCTGGTGGTTAAGGAGCTTGGTAGAACTACTGGGTAATATGCTTGCGGGGGTCAACCTTTTATTCTGTTATCTGGCATGTTGCAGAATAGGGCATTTAAACATGAGCAGGACATCTTGAGATTTGTGCTTGTATTTCATTAGACTTTTTAGCTTCATATTGAGACTGCTGTCATCAAAGTGCCGCTATATCAGTATCTCCAGCAGCTTCATCATATCCTGTGTGGAAGTTCTCTATTTTTATCTGTCAAAATGGTCAGTTATTTTCCATTTTCCATATTTAGGCTGTAAGCCTAAAATACGGCTGTAAGTATCGTTTGTACCTGCGCTGTAACTATCGTGCCAGCTGACACTAAGAGGAGAAGATTTAAATGTTACTACCAATGAAACTGCTTAGTGCAGAGGAACGATGCACCTCTTAAACGTTGATACCTTGGCTGGATGACTCTTTTTGGAACACACTCAGTAGAGAGAAGTTGGGTTGACAAGTGTGATGCTTGATGCTGAAAGGTGCAACTACCCATCCCCACCTCCTTCCTACTTTGTCCAAGAGAAGGACGTTACTCTTCTAAAGCTCTTTTTTTACTTAATTAGTTTCTGTATGTGAAGAAGTGGTGGACGCGCCTGGACTGGTGTGTTACTTCAAATCTGAGCTGAGAGTCAACAGTGAATTTTTTTTTTCCCTTGTCAAATTAGAGCCACCAGTTTTGAGGAAAAGCTGCAGCAGGTAATGGGAGAAGAAAGAAAAAGCCAGCTTGATGTGTTGATCCTTCTGGTTGTTTTCATTTGACTTTGCCTGATAGAACTTCTGAGTTTTTATCAGGTCTTTTCATATTGTTTTCCTCCTGACTGACACTCTCAGGTTATTCTAAAACCTTGGATCAAGTAAAGTAGCTAAGATGTAGTAAGCGGATTCTTTCATGTTGGAAATTCATTGTCAGATTTGCTACATAAAACAACCCCTCATTTCACAGAAGAAATAACACCATCTCTTTCAACATCTTGTTTTAGGCTTCTCAGTAGATTTCCTAAAAGACTGATGAACAAGATAATTTGACTGACACCAACCCAGTTTTTCCTGACACCCCATGCACATGCAAGATCTGACAGCTGCCTTCCAAACATCTTTATGCCTCTGAAGTTCCAGTAAATGCTTCTTCTGGGCCCATCTACTCTGTGTGTTGCACCAGCGGTGGCCAAAGCACACAGAGCTGGCACATGCCCTCTGTGAAAATGTGAGTTTTGTCTTGCACATACAGCCATGACTGAGCTATGGAAAGTGAGCCGACAGAAAAGTCTACAGAGCTGACGGAAATGACACATCTGTAAGTGTTGTGTGTCTGCTAATTGCACAGATGTTTTTGATTGGACTGTGTGGTAAAATAACCAAAATGCCTCAGTTTTGTGTTTCTGTAGCAATTCTGAGATTATTTGTCTACATTATGGGCTGGTGAGCCAAATAGTGTTGTGAGACACGAATTCAGAGAAAAGTCAGTTTCATTATGAGGCCAAAACCAGCTCCAGTATCGCACTCACCTGTCGGTTTCTTGGGCAGTACCAAGCTCCTGTGTGTCACCAAAGTGGCATATTTCATCATGGAAAGTTTTCTAAAACTTTGGTTAAATAGGGACAGATGAAGTTGCATAACATTGGGCTAACACTCAAAATATAAACCAAATTCCAATCCAGTTGCTGGTTGGAGAAACTGGAGTTTCGTTTTTAAGAAAGGATGTATGATTCCTACTTGTTTGTGGGGGTTTGGGGTTTTTTTTGGTTTTTTGTTTGCTCGTTCGTTTGGTTTGGGTTGGGTTTGGGGTTTTTTTGTGTGTTATCTACACTATGGGATTTCAACTGAAAAGGAAGAAAGAAAATAGGGAAAAAAAAAAGAAACAGTGTGGGTGGGGAGTCCTCTCTGGCAATATTTTTTGCCCAGCTCAATCAAAGAATTGGAAATCTTATGACAGAAAGAAGGAAAATGTTCTTCAGTGATTTGCAGCTCAATATTCAAAGCAGAGAGCTATGGATGAAACTATTTTGCTTGCTGCCAGATGTTTGTCTGAAATGAAGTGGAATGCTGTGCCAATATAGACATATCTATTTGCATATGCTTTTTTTCAATTTTAAAAAAAGTTTTCCCTGGGAGTTTATTTCTGGAGTTATTGACTTCCTGGTAAATCACATTCTTTCCTTGCAGTAAGCTAGGAAGCAATCAAGTCTCCGGTGCTCAATTTGGCAATGTGTTTATTTTGCCTTTTGAAAGCACATTTTTGTACTTTTTTATCTACTTCAAGAATACATTCATTAAGTAAAAGGTCTGGAGGTGATGACTGTTCTTCACAAGAGAAACATCATGTTGAGTTGCAAGAATTTATTGAGGTCAGTGCTGATGTGAAATTGATAGAGTAGGTTGAATAGCTGACTGACTGATTTTTCAGTATATTTTTTCCAGTGCTCTAATGAAATTACTGCCACTCTTTTCTGAAAGTTATATGTGCTGTCTATCTTTCTTTTCATTAGAACACTGTTAATCTTACTTCTTCCTCATTTAGCAGGTTTCAATGTATATAACCAGGCAATTAATCAAATTTTTTGCCCTTGACACATCCTTTTCTTGATATGCACATATACCTCCAGATCTCACTGGGTATTGTAAAATTAAGAAATTGAGGAAACCAAGCTGAGAGAGAAAAAACCTGAAATAGCAGAAGTTCTTTTCCCTAACTTTTCCCCCAGGACTGATATTTTTTTGGACACGGACATTACGAGTAAGTGAAATTAATGTAGAAAGCCTCTAGAACTCAAAGCTTATGTTACAAAACTCAGATATTCTGGTATCACTTTGCTAATGGTGCACCTTCTTTCATTTGCAGCAGTCTTAGCCTTGTAGACAACTTCCCTCCCACTCCTTTCACTGTGCCCAGGGTTGCAAGTCTCATAATTAGATTCTGTGAAGTTTCTGCACTTCTTCTCGAGCCCATATCAGTCTTTCTGTCATTTCTCCTTGGTGTTGGGATCAGCTCTGGTGTGTCTGTGAGCACTACGTGTGTGCAGCCTCACACTGCTTTTCTCTCAACTCCCCAGTGCAGCTTTACCACTTGAGGGAACTGATGCTTCAGAGCTAACAGTTCTGCAGCCACCACAGGGACACGGACTGAGGAAGAATTTGTCTGGGGACTCCCTAGAGCATTACAAAGAGCATTACAAAATTTTTCAGTCCCATAGTGGGGCAGTGAACTGCACTGTTCTTGTGAAATGAGCTGCATTTGCATGGACATTGGCCATTGCAAGAGATGACCTTGACTTTCAGCTGCTGAGTAGACCATCCAGGGTAACCCTTCTTCCTGTGCTGTGTTACTGCATCCCAAAACCCAGCTCCTTGGGAGGTGGCTATGTGGAATAAGAGATGTGAGATGAAAAGCATGTTGTGCTTGCTGTCACTCAGAGCAGTGGCTATGACCATTAGCTCTTCTCATGTGGAGGTTGGTAAATCCATGCCTTCCAGTGCTGGTTGGTTCTGGCATTCCTGTTAATGGTGACCCCTGTGGATGGGTGGGAATTCCATAGCTGTATAAATGTGAGTGTTCTCCATGGCTCCTGACTCATGTAAGGACAGCTTCATCCTAAGTTGGGAAAGGGTTAAAGTGAAAGAATAATGTCATGGAAAAGGCAGGACTGTAAAAAAGATCTGTAAAAACATATTTGCTGTAAGGTCAAACATAATCTTCTGCCAGTGAAACTTCAGTCCTTTATTACTCAGTGTGGAATTTTGCCTGTTTTTCTTGGATTCTGTAATTTATTGTGTCTCATTAAACAACTTAAATCAGGAAAATGAATCCTTGGATAACTGTGTGTTTGAGTAATCACAAACATTGATTTATTTTCAAAGATCTCTGTGAGGTGAATAGATAGTGTGACCCTCATCTCATTCTCTAGTGCTGAGACTTTCTACTCAAAAATGGCTGTAGAATTTTTTGGTGCCCAGCAATGCCTTGACTCGCTGTACCTGAGAGAACGACTGATCCTGAGACAGAGCTGTAAGGACCAGTCAGTCCAGTCACAAAGGGTGACAACGTGGTCTGTCCCTTTCCCAGAAAAATAGCCATTACAGCCAATCTGTGCGAGGATCAACTGCTGCCTGAATGCACAGTGAACAGGGAGTTTATCAGAAGATCTGGCTTATCTGTGCATAGCACAAGTGCACAAGTAAGTCCATCCTTGGAAAAAGAAGGCTGCCAAAATGAGTTGTGGGTTGAATGCATTGTTCTAACGAAGTATCTGCTGAGCTACCCCTCTGTTAGTAGAGTTTTGGAAAGCAAAAAAAAGAAAAAGATTCCGTTTTGACCAAAAAAATGGCTCAGTGACAAAGACATCATGACGTAGAACACAATACTAAACTATTGTCCTTCAATGTTTGAAATATGCACCTTTTTCCAAAACAGAATTAGTCTGCTTTTTCCTGGGTACTAGATTTTGTTATAACTTCTGTCATTAGAGATTTGTATTTTGAATACCGTTTTTTTCTAGATCATTGCTAGCACCTGACAGATTTTTAATAACTACACTTAAGCACGGTGTGATCTAGAAGTGTGTCAACAGAAGTTATATTTTCCTTCTTTAAGGAAGGAGAAAATTTTCAAACTTTTTGATGCTCTTCTTGAAAAGTAGTCATCAGAACCAGGTAGTGCATATATGCAGTGACTTCATCAAAGCCAGAGCCACTTTTGAGCATAATGAAATAATTCCTCCTAAGATTTTTACAATGAGAAAAACTGTAAGAGAAACATGCCACTGAAATATGGCAGTGTAATGAACCTCACAGAGAAATGGGCTGCAGCACTTTTATGACCTGTGCTCCCATCAGTCTCTTCTATGCTGAGTGTATACAGAGTCTGGAGTGCTCTCTCTGCAGGTGACTGGATCAGCATGCCTTTTCAGCAGATGGATTCAGGAGGGGCATGCACTACATGTATAGCAGTCAAGGGAGATGGCAGTGGCCACCACCTTAGACTGAGTTTGCTGGAATAGGTAAACATGGAGCCAGAATGAAAGCAAGCAAAGGAGTGTCACTGCCTCACAAGTTGGTGTACTTAGTGGAAGGGGAAAGAAAACAGGACAGGTTTTGATATACAGTAACTTCTTACTAAAAAGATTCTCCAGTGAAACTCTGAATTAAGTTTTGCTGTTTCAAAAATGGGCCCTAAGTAGGAATTGAAATTTCCCGTCTTGTAATCAAGGACACCATAATTTCAGTGGACAGGTCACATGCTGGAGTTGTGTAGCATGAGCATTGCAAGGCTTTTTTTTCTTTTTTTAAAAAATATATTATCTGCAAGGCAGAAGTGAGAAAAACGTTGTTCATTTAGGCTTTTTAGGTTATGGCTTTTAGGTCCAAAGCACTGAATCAAAAGGACACTTGTTAATGATGAAATGTGGATACGTGTGTTCAGTTAACAACCTGGTAAGATGAAGCATGAAACCTTTCTCCTTGTTTATTCATATTAATGCATAAAACCATCAGGACACACTGTGCCTGAGGAAGAAGGCAGAGTCTGCTCCGAGGGGTTTTCAGTACTGAGACCCATTCCTTCAATAGTCCATGTTTATTCATCAAATGGGGAAATACTCCCTGTGTCAGAGGTATTAGTCATCAGTACGTGCAGTAAGCGTTTGTACAGTCAGACCATCAGTAGAGGATCTTTACTGGAGGTTTCGGGGAGAGCTCCTTTCTTTACATTGGCGCTGTGAGATGAGCGTTAACTTCCTCTGAATTCAAATGCAACAATGATCATTTGATCACTAATAATATGTTGATCTCAGCCTCATTTGGATTTATGTTTTATTTTTCTCTTCCTTACATCAGCCCAACCATGACAAGACTCACAAATTGTAAAATACAATCCGAAGGATTGCTCATAATTTGTGCAGGAAAGGTCCAGACATCCAAACATCCTTCTGTGCAGAGAGGCACCAGCTATCTCTGAATGACTCTTGCTGCAGGCCCAGTGGCTCTAGATGGCTCTTGCTCTGCCCAGCCCAATGAGGCTGCCCCGGTCAGCTGAGAGATTTACCCGTTACCGTCCCAGTCCTGGGTCAGTGCTCTTGCAGTGTGTCTCTACAGCCTGCACTGTGCCGTGCAGACATACTCCTGGTAATCCAGCTGTCAATGCTGATGCTGATTTAGGGACAAGGGATCAACTCCATATTGCATATTAAGCCCAGAGGCTCACTTCTACATTTGTGGCTATGACTGACTCGCGTGAACCTGACTGAGTTACTCATGCTCTGCCTGGAGAAACTGGTCTGTTTCTATCTAGGTTGAAATGTCCTTTCTTCTTTTTAAATTGATATTGTTTGCCATCTTTCCGGGTTTGGTCACTCTTGCAGCAGGTAATTTATGCAGTTCAGAGCGATGTAGTTTTTATTTTTGATGAATCAAAATTTCCTAAGAAAACCCTTCACTTGAGGTTGAATGAAAAATTCTGTCTGGCTTAAAACAAGATATTTTTGCTTTTTTTTTTTATAGGGTTTGAAACATTTTTTTTCTTTTTATTGAAATTTAACTGTATCCTACTACAGTATGATTTCTTTCTAGAACTGGTTCCTTTTGTAAGGTTCACCCCCTCCCCTAAAAAGAATTCACTGAAATGGGATTGTTTTTCTGCATTGCTATAATTCTGTAATACTATAGACAAGTTACTTTCATCACTTTGTTCCTCCTTATGTCAAACAAGGGTGATATTGCACAGCTGAAGAATCTGATGAGCCTTAATTCATTGATAGCTGTAGCATGTTTCAGAATTGTGTCATATTCCCGGGAATAGTCTCTGTTGCATAGATCTGCTGGGGGATATTCAGAGTTAACACTAAAAGACACTAAAGAAGAGCATAATTTTGTGTTGACAAAAAAAAAAAGGCTAAGTGCATGGCACTCCCTGCCGATGCTTTAATTTCACAAATCCTTGTCTGGAGACCTTTCTAGTTCTAAATTTCTGAGGGATGGCTAGGATTTTAGCTGACTGACTTCTATTTGACTTTAAAGGGAGATCTGCATTTTAAAACACCGTGCAATATTTTGAAAAGTTCCTCATGATGTCCAGACTAGCATCGCATTAAATCTGTCCTTGGCAATGGCAAATGATGTTATTAATATTCAGTTGTAGCAAGATGGATTCAAACAGGGGGAGGGAAGGGGGTGTTCTTTGGCATGGTTCTTGGTTGTTAAGAAAGTAATAAACCTTCCTCGTCTCTGATTTTATAACGGACAATAACCATTAACTGATCAACAGAAGAAATGTCAGGTGTGGAATCAATGCTGATAGAAAAATATTTCATCTGTTTACATTTACGAAGGATCACTGATAAAACCTTTGATCCCATTAAGGATATAAACTCTTCACATATAGTCGATGACAAGTCTGATGAGCTAGCTGAGCTCCACCAGCCTCACTGTGCTTAGTGAATGTTCAGCTAAAAAGGGATCAAATTGACTCACGAATTTCAAGATTCCTAGGAAATTACCATTGTGAGGTGACCCAGTTTTTTGATTAGTGTCATGAAAAGACAGGTCTCACTGAGAAATAAACGTAATAATGTCAACCATGCGCTTAAGTTCTTCTCTCCGTTATACACATTCGCTTTCAAATTGTTTTGTCATTTTAGCATAAACTGTACCACTTGCTTTCATCTGAGAAACACAAGCTTAGCATAGTTCTGTGCAGAAATCAAAGATGAGCATGGAAAAAAGGCCCCTCTTTGCCTATTGAATCATTGATCAGACAAGCACAGTAGATATTTGCATGGATCCTTAGTAGTTAGGTCTCAGTAGCTGCCTTAGGTAATTGTTGGAAGGCAAAGAAGTAAAGAACAGCAAACTTAGGTACTTCATCCATCTGTTTTTCCCAGTAATGACAGACTTTCTTATGGGTTGCCCTCTCACTTCTGTCCTTCTTCAAGCACAGAGGAGTCACCAATTGATAATGGTATTGACACCGTTATCCCTTTGGAACCATCTCGTTTAAACCAGGAACAAGAAACAATGAAACGAAGTGCCTTCCCTTGTTAGCAAATGTTGAGAGGAAGTTTTCTGACAGGGCCAGGAGGATATCGAGAAAGAGAGGGAGAAGAAAACCAAAGGTTCAGAAATGCCATCAAATCTGAATTGCAGCGGGACTGATTTCTCACTGTATTTTATTCTCTCCTCAAAAAGCCATTCGGTTGAATTGGAAAATACATGTGAAAATACTATGAACTCTGAAAGTTTCAGGAAGTCTTCACAGTGACCAGGCTGTGGTCAGTCACTGGCTGTTAATTGAAACCACAGTGTTCCCACCTTTCTATGTCATTGAGGGCTCATCAGTCCCATTAAATTTTTGGAATGCAGTCATTCCTACCTCTATTTCTTACACCATGTCTGTGACATTTTTGATCATCTCTTTCAGTGTTTTCAGCTCATGCAGTTCTCTGTTCCTGCTTCCCTGTACAGGTGCAGAGAACTTTCTGTGCAGCAGAGGCCCATATCACAGCCAGAGCATGTGGGGATCACTGCCTCTACAAGGAGAACATTAGTTCTTTTCCTTCCTCACCAAACGTCCTGTGTGCTGCCCTCAGGACTCAAGACAGCTCAGTGCAGAAGAGCTGTTGAGTATGGTCAGATAAAGCAAAGGAGATTTTCCTTAGTAAGAGTGAGGTGAGAAAGTCATCCTTGGCTTATGGGTTTATGACCCTCACAAATAGCTTTAGTACAAAAGCAGAAGCAACACAATTTTGTATTTTTCTGTTAAGAAGACCGAAAATCAGCCAAGTTTAAAAAAGAGGAATAAAATCTCTTTAGGCTGGGTAAGTGAAAACAAAGGAGAAAACATAATAATGTACAATCACAGCTCTTCCTCAGTGTGGCAGCAGCATCTGTTAAAAAATGCAGGACACTTAAAATTGGCAAGGAACTCGGAAAGTCTGGTTTAGCTGCAGAGCTGGGATGTATCGTGGAGACGAGGGCTTCAGTCAGTTGCAATGCAGTTTCCTATTAAACGCTGAAGTACCGGTGGCTGCAGACTCTGGTTTCTTCACCTTCTCCCTTTCCTCTACTTTTTCTCCAGTGCTTTCTGGTTATATTAAAAACTAATGCTTGGTCCTCTGAGGTACCCGTTGACTTTGATTGGTGTTACAAGCCACCTCGTGATGGGCTGTAGTAGAAAAAGCGGTTACCACTGGAGGTGAACACAAGGTGAGATAAAAACTGAACAAAAATATGGCATTGTTCTTTTTAAACTGCAAATTCAAGTCCAAGGTGTGAACAGCATAACCTTCAAATAATAAATGTGCAGACAAATCTTTCAGATGCACTATGAGAGCTATTTTGGAAGACATAACTGCAAGCCTCTTGAGTTAGATGTAGTGATTGCACCGGTGTAGGCTGCCCCAGCAAAATGTCTTTTCATGACCAAGGCAGAGGATTTCATTAAGAGTGCTGTTATCTTTTCACTGCCTAGTTAATTTTGCTTTTTGAGGCTCTTCCAATGTCTCAGTTCACAGGAAAGTATGTCAGGAAGAATTTTCAGTTCTTCCCATGGCATGTACTTTTGGTGGAGATTTTCTCTTTATTTTACAGAAATTTAGAAGCTCGTTTCTTTCTAGTGTGATTTGGGTAGCAGAGGTCGAGTTGGGAGGGAAGGCACTCTGAGGAAACAACACCCTCTTCATAATAACCATTAGGCGAGAGTCTCAGCTGTCCCTGGCACACAGAATCTCGGCTGGTTAAACTGCCTACATTTCTCTCTGAAGTTAACAGTAGAATAGCCAAGTAGAAATCATTCCCCAGATGTTACAAGTGCTCTGAAATATGTTTGAAACTATCTAAATACTTTACACTTCTTATAAATTCATATCTTGATCCCAGAAGAGGATCCAGTGCGCTCACCATGGACTAATAAACATTTAGAAAAGTTAAATTACTTAGAGATATTTAAGTATCATACAAATATGTGTAAAGTGTAGACATTCTCCAGCACAAAACCCAACCTGCAAAGATCTTTGTCTATTTAATTGCATTTTGGTTCATCCATTTAATAAAGAGGATTATTTTTTAACCTCTCCAGTTCCAAACAGAATTTCAGATTCTGTTACAATAGACTGGAGAAAGAGAAATCTTAAACCGAGGGCATTTAGTCGCCTGCAGAGTGGGGGAGATTGAAAAGGAAAATAGACTTACTGCCTTCCACATCAGTTTGTAGGCAATTTGTGTTTGAATTCCTCTTAAATCAATTTCTGAATAATATTAGTTGTCTGAAATGATGGAAAATTGTATTGGAATTCAGCCTCGTTTTGCAGCACAGAGAAATTCTCTCTCTTCATCCTTATTATTCTTTAAGTCATCTGTTTTCCCTTCATTTATTCTTTCATGATGTGCTCTGCCTGCTGACGAGTGAAATGCGAACAGGAAGTGGGAAGGAGCAGGCTTTGTCTCTACTGCCAGCGCGCTTCGTACATTTGTGAAGAAGCAGACCTGCGTCGTAAAACCAACCAAAAGCCACGGAGTTACCTCTCTAAAAAATGTAATGGACTGTACTGAAAGCCTAACTTTGACTGATGTGAGGTTTGGGACTTCATCCAGGTAAGAATTCATGCAGCAATGAGCACAGATAAGGCAGATGACCCAGAGTAGGGCCAAACTGTTTACCAGCAGATGTGTTTTTGAAAATCTTCCTTAACTGGTCATGGCAGCGGAAAATACCCTGCTGTTAAACGCATCTGCAATCCACTGCGCTCCCAATCCACCTACAAAAATTCTGACCTTTAAAGAAATGATGGAGAAGCTGGTGATTTTTTCCATGGCATTGAAGCTCAGTCTATTTTAGGCTCCAAGGCAATTGCAGCCCTTTTTGCTCCCTATTTCACATCACTTTTAAGTCTTGTTCTGGCCACTATGAACCCTTCAGCACTTCTCCCTGTGCAATCACTCGAGTCAAGATCTGTGATTTGTGATTTGCAGATGACATGTACATTTCTTGGCTGATGGCTGTTAAAGCAGTTTGCAAACCTAAGGCAATAAAGTGCAGGGATGCAGTTGAAGCTTTCTATTGCCACACTGAATTGCCATTCTCATGCAAATGAATAATAAGTTTCTCTAAGACTGAAAGTAATCTGTTGTAAATTTCTGCCTTAATTTTTTAAGTAAATAATTTTTTCAATGATCATTATATGCCTTCTGTAAATGGGAATATCACATTTAACCAGTCTGTGCATCAAAAACAGTGATGCAGCTTGCTGTATAGGAAAAAGGAAAAAACAATCGGTTTCTGCATTCACCCAATCTAGGTCCTTTAATCCCCTCAGTATGGAAATCTACTTATTACTGAGCTGTAGAACACAGTAACGATTCCTAAAGTGTTAACACAATTATTTATACATTTCTGATCATCTTTCATTTAAATATTTATAAAATACATACTGGCAAGTATGTACCTTTTAGAAAACTCGGTTTCTATGTCATTTTCTTAAAATATTCACTTCTCTTAAAAGATACCTAAAAAGAAAACCTGCTGGATTTTGTTTTAAGTGACACTATAAATGTACAAACAAAATGTAATCTTAAACAGAAAATAATATGATTACCATCAGAAGGATTACTGTGGTTTGTTGTTCAGAGAGCAGGAAACACAAAATGATTTTTTCACATACTCAGTCTCAGCTTGCAAAAAACCAAATATATTGAAGTGCCTCGGTCTTAACGTGCATCCTAAAGTCTCCATATTGTATAAATTCCTAATCCTGTCAAAATGTAAGTCTGAAGATTAGCAGAATGTATAATAAATGATTCCATGTCATTACACATAAAAATAGTATTGCTAAATCAAGTGTGGCCCTTTATAAATGTAAAAAAGCCCAACTTAAGCAGATTTGTGCTTTATAATTCTACAGCTTTGAGTAGGAAAAAAGCAAGATTGACTAAAAACAGATTCCCCATCTCTCTGATACAAATCAGTTTGTCTTCACACACATGCAAAAAGACATTGGCATAGATTTCTTTAGCAAATAACTTAATATTTATTGCGATTTCTTGTACATTTAATTATTAATGCCAGCAGTGTTACAGTATTTCTGTGAGGTTGCTGTTACTGACCCTGTACCTATTGGGTTTTTCTCCCCCTCATATTATTTCCTCTACAAGCATGAAGGCATAACACTTACCAATTATTTTGTGTGACAGAGTCAAAAAGACTTGTGGTCACTAGGTCTCTTATTTGTCAGCATTTCAGGGCTTGACTGACTGTCATCCTACAAAATATTGTTTAGTTTAATCACTTTATAGTTAGTGCATTTGGTCCATTAACGGTAAACATTTTACGGAACAGCCGTTTCTCAATGTATTAAAAGGAATCTTGTAGAAATGTTCAGTGAAGACTGAAGAAAATGTAAACCACATGCAGGTAACCTAGACACAGTAGTGCTACCATTATGAGGTGTGGTGATTTGGACTGTTAGGGTAGGCTATTACAGGCACCTTCCTATAAAAGAGATCTTTTCTTTTATTTCTCATTTCCCCTTACTGAAATAAAATAACTAGAATAACAGAAAAAAGGCAAATTACAAACCTGCTCTGTTCTATAATATATAATATATAATATATATAATATACGGTATATAATATGAAGACTGTTAGGAATAATGTATGAACATACTCCTTTTATGGAGTTGTGACACCTTTGCATGGCTTAAATGGAGAATAAGTCAATAGTGATCTTGTTGGTGGGAAAGTTGTTTTTAGACAGTCTTTTCCCTCCTACACCTTTTAAATAACCCAGCCAACCAGAGAACTCAGAATGACTGAAGTCAGTAGACAGCTGCAAGATGCAGTGCTACTGAGCTTAGTAGTAAAACTCTCACTGACTTCAGTAGAGGCAAATTTCTCCCCAGCATTTTCAAAGGTGCCTGGAGGGTGTGCATCACCAACATAAGGAATTTTAAGGAGGTATTTCACACTGATTGAAAATTGTATTTTTCAGACATGTCTTAACCAGACGCTGAGATGTAAAAATAGCGCTTATAACAAGCATTAAAATAGGGCAGCTCCCGTTCCTTAATGATGAAAATAGCTCTGATCCATCTCTTGTGATCAACTGGCACATTGTACCAGTTTTGCACATTCTTGAGTGTACTGATCCAGATTCTGAAGGTCTAACATGCACAGCAAGCCTCCAGTCATCGAGGACAGCAGGAGCTCTGCTGGAGTCAAGCCCGGAGGACTAGACGTAGAACCTACTTTTAGGCTCATTATTTCTTTCACTTGAAGAACTAAAAATGACCGAAAGAACTAACTATCATTTATAAAAGGAAATTAAATTTCCTGGTAATCTAAGTCTTGGACTAAATCGGGAGCATATCTAGCATTGACTGCCTTGGACAGGGACTATTAACACATTTATTGGGCAGGACAGTGTGGGTCTGACACATAGAGGCACTGGGAGAGGAAGTACTGAAGACTGAATTTAAATGCACGAGGCTGTAATCTCTGTCATTATTTTCTCTCTTTTTAAGTTCACTAGGAGTGAACTTAAGAGAGTCAGGGGTCTCCCTTTGTACATGCCAAGGAGCTTCTTCCTAGTGCTAGTTGTTTGGGGAAGGAAGTCATCTGCCTCTCCTCTGCTGTTTGGGAACAGAAGCACCAACCTGCCCAACTACCTCCCTCCCACACGCCTCTCCAAAGGTCCCCAGACCCTCCATGCACAGGGCAGCGTGGCTCCAGCAATTCGGTGGACAGAAGGAGTTGAATCCCTAACTTGTGGAGATCCATTTTCAGCCCTTCTTCCACACTGCTGCTAGACCAGAGAGGCAGTGGGTGTTCTACGCTGTCTCCTACAGTGCAGAGGGACACGAAGAGTAGGGTGTAGGGCTGGTATGGCAGGTATAGGTGACGCAGTGCTACTCCATAATTTGTTACTCCCTGGAATTCCTCGTGTTTCAGGGTGCAGTGTGGCTGTGGGAGCTGGATGGTGCTCACGAGCAGGTGTTCAGCAAGAAAAGACGCCTGTACCAACCTATACTCCAGGTCTGGATGAAACTTCTTGTCCGTTCCTTCAGTATTATGGGGGGCTGTTTTCAGAATAGAAACCAGACAATCTCTAAATACCACTGACTTTTCAAAACAAGTCCTTACATGCCATTTACAGTAGGACCAGTGCCCTTGACCCTCTACTTACCAGCATAGGATTCAGGGCTTTAACATAAGAATCCAGGGGTATAATAAGAACAGAAACCAGTTAAATCATTAAAAGGTGACAAATCATTTTGCTTAATTCAGTCTGAGTGTCTTCATTAATGACCACTGAAGCCAACAAAGATATTCCCTCTTTGGGTAACTTTTGGATATGTATATTTTTTGGACTGTATATTTTTCTTTTGTTACAGGAGATGCTGGCATGTCATAGTCCCTCTGACGAGCAGAGTGTAATAAGCAACAGACACTGGGAAAATACTTCCTATCTGTTAGAAAAAGGTGACAGTTTTAAAATAGATGAGACATTATTTAGGTTTGTTGGTGAGTTACATACACTGGGTTCCACTTTAAATCTATCACCGACTTCACATTTATCATGGTAGCAAGAGATCATCACTTAATAGAGCTGCTAATATTCTCTCTCAGGATATATAGTGGTAAATGTACATTTTAAAAAAAAACAACCCTCAATGCATCTTGAAGTGTGTTGTATTCATTACAATATTCATTAAATAAGGAAATGAATAGCAATCAGAGAAAGCATGATAGATGAAGAAGGAGCTGTAGCACAGAACAATGATCTGGGGAATAGCTCTGATATGGTGATTGTTTTCTTCCAGCATGCTCTTTAGTGTTGCCTTTTACCCCAGAAAAGCTTTCAGATCACAGCTGCTTCTGTATTGATGAGTATGGGGAACAGAACAAACTCTAGCTGTGAATGTTCGATCAATCTTTATATAGGTAAAATTGCCACTCTCCAGCTGATTTATGTAATGATTTTAGTTTGTGCCAGGAAAACCGTAACAGAAATCCACTCCTGTGCAATTAATTGTTTAAATCAAATACACATCCTTCCTGCACAGGATGCTCATGCCTAAATTTTGTAGCAGACGACTATGCTTCTTGAATAAATGATGGGGAAACTGGTTGAAGTTTACTTTCTGCTATCCAGGGGCCAGAGTTGCTTCTTGCCTTCTTCAAATGTAGTCTATTTAATCTCCTGTAGTGCAGGAAATTATGTTCAAAATCTCTGTGATCCTCTCTCCCTACTAAGTTATGCAAGTAGTGACAAGTATACACCGTAAGTCTTGAGATTTTATCTTTAATGTGTGGCTACAGACTGTTGATCAAGAGAGCCTAGTAGAAAAACATTATTTTCAGGTGTGAAAAACCGTCACCTTTATCAAATAATTTCTCTTGCATCTCTCCCAAGGCATTGTACCCTATTTAAACTTGGGAGGTTAAGTTTGTAGCATTCATTATGACTGAAAATTTAGTTCACACAATCATGTTGTTCCCTTTATTAAGTGTTACTGTTAAACAATATTAAAATAATGTGGTTGGCCTTTTGAAAGGTTCACAAGATATTTATTTCTTTGTCTTGTCTATTAATTGCATCTGCTTTTTAAGATTCTGAGATGCAAGCTAATGCTGCTGCTATACGCCTTATTTGCCACATATTATCTGATTTATCTATGCATATCTTACAATTTACAGTTCTGCCTGATGTGTGTAATTGAAATGCTTAAGGGGTAATGTAAATCTCTTTTGACAGAGCTATGTCTTGAATCTCAGTTGGTAGGTTTTCTTGAACCTCAAAACAAATCGGAAATAAATTCTGGCAAGATAGCCTGGCAGTTTTACTGTACCTAGAAAAATACATTCTGTAAGAATCTTCACCCATGCCATTATATGAATTATTAGATAGAATAACAACAAGTTTCAGAATCTATAGCAAGAGTTATTCCTGTATCCAGATACCCCTACTAAAAATGGCTCCCTCACCCATTAGTCCTCCCCCAATCTATCTAATAGCTTCAGCTCCCATTCCTCACTCCCCCTTGACAAATAATTAGTCTCCAGCTTTCAGAATAACTGTTCTCTAACTGTTCTATAACTGTTAGTAATTTGCAATATCCAATGTCATGACCCGTAAAGCTCTGGACAGGGTTTTGGTCCAGCCATACTTGGTGCAAGCAGTGGGTCCGGAGTCCTGAAGGGGTCCTTCAGTTAAACTTTGGGGAAACTCCTCATTTAATCCCAAGTGCAGGACTCTTGATGCACATGGTATATGTGTGTAATATGGAATGCTTTCCTACCACCCATTGCCCCAGAGTGGGCAGCACTTCAGGCGCTTTGGAAGGTGCCAGGATTTTTACTAGAGGAAGGCAGGTTCCTGTGCATCCATGCAACCTTGCTGACCAGGAAAACTGATAGATGCATAAAGAAAATTGTCTCGGTATCTGTCCAAAATGGGTAATGCTGAATGTGTGTTCAGAAGTGTTCCATTCTCTTTGCTAGGGTTGAGTTAGCTCCATATTGCCTCTCGCTGTTGGCTGCAGCTGCTGGGCCCGGTGCAGTCCTGAACTATCATCAGACAGACATTTGTTACTTGTGCAAGATCATTTACTTGGACTGAAAATCTTCCCAAAGCACCATGTTCATTGTGCAAATTGTGTTGTTCTCTCCAACCAGCCAGGAAATAAGCTGGGCAGCAGTCCAAGCAGGCACCATAACTCCACTTTTGGGCAACAGTTTCTGCATTTAGAGGGCAGTTGGTTAATCATTATTCCTTTTCTCTCTGCATGCAGGTCCTTTTCAAGACTGAGATATCAAGGCTCACATGTTCAGAGGCCCTGACCTCAGCAAGAGGTGCACTTCTGGGGATCAAGCCACAGGCTCTTTACAACAGACCGAGCAAAAGGAAAAAACCCAAACCTGTAGGATGTGAGAATCAGATCTTTCTATGGAAAAAGAGAAGGCCTCTAATATTGACTCCTCCACTCCACTGGCCACAAAGCCCCTTCTGGACAGGGAAATGGAGATGTTGCTGAGTTCTTTTAATAGAAGTGGGAGCATCAAAAGGCCCTTTTTTTTTTTTTTTTGAAGATTATCAAGTGCTTAGGGGAGAAGCAGACAGTCAGCAACATCAAAACCTGATGTGATTCTCCTGAAAGGCACTCTGATGTACTGGAAATGCCACATCTCCACTCCTGGGACCCAGTGTAATTATCTGGGGAAAACAGAGTGATTTCCCAACTATTGACTTGCCGGTAGGTCTAGGTCAATGTGGCCTGATGGTTTTCAGCAAAAGGCTCCCAGTAGTCTTTAAAAACTGACTAAATTTAAAATTTAAGTAATAGAGCTGTTCGTTGCAGCTTGTGAGCCAGGAGGGTGTGAGACATCAGCTGCCATGGAGGAAAGGTGATGTCAAAAGGAGTGGAAATAGACTCTCCTTTGCTTGCAGGACTTCTCTGCTGAGGTATGACAGCTATGGCAAAACCATTTACTGCCATCAAGAGGCAGCTATGAGAGAAGAATATGAAATATGCTGTTTCTTATCCAGGAAACATCCAGTGTTTCCCAATGACCAATTTATTATTTTCACCCTGTCCAGCACTATGGAAGGGTGCATCAGGGATCTGCCTTTCTCTGCTCTGAATAACTTAAGTCAGGCTGCAACATGTGAAATAATTGAGCTGACCAGAATTTACAGCTCTAGGTGGAGTTTCTTCTTTCTGTTGGGTTTGTGAGTCGTGACAGTAATAGTTACCACATGAGCATGATGCAAAATGTACATGCTCATTTCTTTCTCATTTTTCATTTTCATGCTCTTTTATGACTCAGAGCAGCTCTAGCATGGTCCAGCTCTCTTAGGCAAGAAATTCTACAATGATTAGGTATCATCTTTAAAAATTAGAGCAACAGACAGATCATGTGAGCCATGCTCTTTCATTTTTTACTCTGATCTTCACATAGTAAGTCCCGCATGACTTTCAGAGAGGCCTGTCTTGTTTAATGTGGACTTTGTTGGGCTGTAATTTATTTTACTTAATTATTTATGGCTACATTATGTATATTAGCTGCACTTGTCTAAATAACAAGGGTTGCAATGGAAGACTGCCTGTTCAGCTGATTAATTCCTGTTACTTTCTGCATTTCTTAAGGTGATTTTGTGATGAGTTTAGATTGCTGTTTATCGTTCCTGGACTTGTGTCTAGCAAGAACACACTGGGACAACCCACAGTAAGAGTAGGCACCAGCAGAACTTAAATAAACGGACACATAAGATTGGATCTGTTTTGCACTTAAAGATGATTTCCGGAGAGGGAAATGTTTGAGAACTGAATGAATAAAAGATCACTCCAAGCGATTTTTTTTTTAGTTAAGAGTGCATTTAAATCAAGAGCCCATTTTATTTCTTACAGTTTTGAGACTTTTTCAATTTTTTCGATTCTATATTTCATTCATGAAAATAAGAGAGTGTACCACATAATAAATGGAAACTTACCCAGAGAAAAGAAATAGATTGAAAGATTGGTTTCTGGTCTGACACATTCTTTTGTCTGCCTTTTACTGCTTGCTAACAGCTTGCAGCCATGGCAGGCAGCTAGCAGACCAAGTGCAGATTAACCATTTTAATATTTATTGATAGGAAAATACCCTGAGCACACTTTTAATATGGGTTCCTTGGACATAAGGGCATCAATGGCTCTATAAAATGTAAATACATTCTTAATTACCTCAAGTGCCCCTTCTGCCCAAGTGGCTCTTTCACGTGAAATACGTCTCACTGGTAATGAGCACAAATATTGCTAATGGACTGTCAAGGGCATATTGTGTAATCTTTTTTCCTTGGGTGCCCACGCTGGCAATGTGTAGGGTTTGCTGCTTCTTCAGTTCAGGGAAGTTCTCAGTTTGGTTTTTTTTGCCACAGTCGGGGAGCTCTTCCTAAGTGAAGACCACCACAGCATTGCTCTGCCTGTCTCTGTGTTTCTTGCAATCTGCTTTGGGCTCTCAATAAGGGAGAGACAAAAGAGTAAGTCAATAAGAGGAGACAAAGGTACTTTGTGTTATAGCTTTCAGGGCTTTTTTTTCCCAAAGGAAATATTCCCCCAGAAATTCCTTTCCTTTTGCTGCTCCCCCTTTCTGTCTCTGGAACAAGTTCCACTCCTGCTTTTTAGCTTGTCTCAGAACTATCATCTCGCACTTCTCCGTCGTTGCGGTTCGTTCATTCAGTTCTCACACTTTAAGGTGGATGAGACATCTTGAAAACTTCTAGTAAGAGTACTCAAACTCTGAGGGAGAAAATTGCTGGATTTGGCCTATGATGGGAATATAACCATGAAAGGAGCTGTGAGGAGTGAGAAATGGAATGTCCAAATTTTTTTTCAGAACAATGGGAGTCAGCTTATAGGCTGCAGAGTGAAAGGTGTATAATTTAATGGGCAGAGAAAAGAAAAAGACGATCGTGCCTATTTTGAGAGTTGTAGATGGAGAGAAATTGGTAAAAATAAATTGTCTACCCCACACTGTTGCACATTGACTTAGAAACTGTGCTGACATTTGAGAGTTGTGCGTGGCTTTCTTGAAAACCTGCATGAGGGCAGATAATAAAAAGCTCTGAAACCTGCTGCTTCTTGAGAGGCTGAGATTCTGGCCTGGCTCTGCTGCATTGCTGCCTGCAAAAATAAACCATATGATTCTAAGTCTTGTTGCCTTAGACTAAAGATAGAATGGATAGTTGTAGGCTTGGAGTGGGAAGGATGCATCTGACTGAGCAGTAATGTTGTCTCTGGGACAGCCTCCAGTTGGGGTATCAAGGGCAAGCACAGTTAATGTATTTAAGGTGCAGCTTCAGTTCTTTGAGAGGGATTGTATGATGACTACAATGCAGTTCACTCACCCAGAAAGGTCTTTGTAGCCTTCTGTTTGTTTGTGAAACAGGCACACTGCTACTACCAGTAACTGTGGGAAGATGCGCTCGTCGGCTGTGAAAACTGCGACTGGTGCAACCGCAAGCAGGATGGAAATGTCGATGGGTAAGTGAAAACTCTGCATGCTGCCAAGGGCTGGAGAGGAGCTGAACATGTGAGGATGTCTGAGCCTCGTTCGCTGCTTCTGACACACCTTAATGTCCTCTGTACACTATGTGCTTTGTCAGAAGGATGCAGCCTTTAATAGAACTGTGCCCCTTTCTCCATTTTCATTCCTTGCTCAAAAATCAAGCAGCTGTGTGGAAAGTGGGCAGAGCAAGAGGGATAAATTAATATATCAGAGTGATTTGGTCAAGACTTTCTAAGCAGTTCTTCTGATGCTTTCTCTCATCCTCAAGAAGTGGGTTATCATGGGAGAAATCACTTTATTTTATCATAATCTTGCAACAACCCCTTTAATAGCGAGGGTTATGTCACCCTGTAGACTATGTTAGCCTAGACAGTGACCTTGGGCTCCCTTGTTGTGATCTCTTTTGTCTGTGGCAGAGATGCTGTGGTTTGTAGCTGTGCAGAGCTTCTCCTGGGGTTTCTTGGATGTGACCAGGTCACACTGCTGCAGCCATGGCACTGACTGTGCATAGATGACTGTGAGAGTAGAAAAAACTGAAGGAAAAGAAAAAAGATGCAAGGAAGGAAAACGAGGAAAAACTGGGGCAGAAAGGCAACTGATCTAGAGAACTTGCTGAGTTCCTTTGGTGGAGACTGCATCCAGTGCTGGAGAACATAAAGTATTTCAGAGAGGAAGTAGATTTG
This sequence comes from Mohoua ochrocephala, assembly GCA_013398855.1. Lineage (NCBI taxonomy): Eukaryota > Metazoa > Chordata > Aves > Passeriformes > Acanthizidae > Mohoua > Mohoua ochrocephala. Next base: position 31,959 of record VZTA01016608.1, read on the forward strand.
CTCTTTTTAATCCTGTGTTATAATCAGATATGTATCTCATTTACTCTTCCCTCTTCTTCCCCTCTCTGCAGATATATAAACTTGGTAGTAGGAAGTTCATCATGCTTCACAAAATTAGCACATCTGTAATTTATATGCCTTTTAACTTCTAGTTACATTTCATAATAGAAGAGCTGAGGTTCCCAGCAAATCATTTATGGTACCAGAAAGCTGTGGGAGAAGATTGCTTACTTCCTAATTCAGTGTGACCCAAAGAAGTGAGAGAAATAACTCAGGGCTAAGTTGTTTCCTCTGGAGTGTTTTATACTGGAGTGGCCCACAGCAATAAGTGCTTAAGTGGCATAAGGGAATAGAGGAAGAGTATATAACCAGAGATGATATCTTTTCTAATAGCATTTTTAAGAATTAAAGAATATGACTTAGAAAATAGGATAACTGAAGCACAATGAGCTAGAAAAGGAGCTTTTTCATTAGGGGACAGACTAATGAAAGACTAAAGTTCTCAGTCATGAGTTTTACTTTGGAATGACTTTTTTTTCCCTCCAACCAGCCTCTTCCATGCTTCCCATAAGCTCAGAAACAGTCCCTTTGTCATGTTTGATGCGGATAGCTAGTACTCTGAGTTTTGGGGATTTTTTGAATAAGATAGTATAGCTTGTAATGAACATCAAGCAAAACCATATGAGGCAATTATCTCCCCTTGGATAATGAATCTTGAGAAACCATAAAGCAGTTCTTCAAGGCTCTGTGTATCTGGTGGTATCATGTAAAATACCTGAAGGAACATTTGTGTTGTTACACAAATTCATTTTCCTAAACATAGAGAAATTTCTATAACAATTTTGGAAATGTGCATTAACACGTAGAATCATTGTTGTAAGAACACTTGATCTGTTGATTTTACTTCCATGGTGGACTCTTTACAGTCTGTATCATTTCCACTCCACTTCACTGATGGTGGAAAAGCTTTTTTCATGGTTTATTTAGCAGAAAGTCATTTTGATTAGCAAGATGAGTAATACTTTACAGCTGTTTGCAATTACTGCATCTGTTCTATCAGTGGATTCAAATATTGGAGGCTATATTGACAGAAATGTGAAATGCAATAGAAATGGGTACAAGAGGGGACACACGGACACGCATGCACACTTCATGGGTCTAGTCATGTTAAGGGAAATCAAACAGCATGTTAGTCTCAAATCTGGGCCACAAACTCAGAGCTGGGTTTAATACGTTTGAAAAGCAGAATTTCTTGTTTGCAGGTGTAGAGGTTTAGTAGAGGTTTTATCTCAGAAAGCTTGGTGTAAAAGCTGTGCACTAGTTCTGCTCTGCTAAAATATAGAAAAAGTTTTGCCCTTCTCTCCAAAAGACATCAAGACTGGAGCCCACACAGATGGGAGAAGCAAAACAAAGTCCTTGAGAACATCTGGAGACTATGAACAGCCTATAAACACAAAACTGCCTGCAATCTTAAAATAAGGGAAAAGTTTTTTAATGCTCCTGACTTTGCTCTTCCAAATACACAGCTCTCTTCTGTGTTCTATTTTTTAAAGAAGAGCTTGGTTTATTTCAAAACTTCTGGTAAATCCTTGTCTTACACTTTCCCAAGTAAATCACTTTGTCATTCCGTATTCCACATTGGTGGGAGTTTCACAAGGAAAGAAGCAAAGAGGCACCAGGTCAGCTAGATGAAATAAAACCCCTGTCAAGGTCTACCGCAGTGGGGTGTGTCCTTCCTTTATTTGAAAAGGGGAAATATGAAGTCTGCCAGTGGTGGTCGGTGGAGACTTTGCTCTGGGTATGGCTGAGGTGGTTTTGCCCTGAGAGGCACTGGTCATGTGCAGCTCCCTCTCAGGTCAGCTGCCATCTCAAACTGTCTTCCTTTTTTCTCCAGATTGCCAGCACACTCTCTCTCACCAAATACTATTTGGGCGTATAAATGATGAATTTATTTCCTTTAGAGAACCTGGGGGGAAAAAAAAAGGTGATTAAGAAAGTTTTGATTCCCCACTAAAATTGTGTAGGGATGGCTCTTCTATGTTGTTAAGCACATATACCATCTCCATCCTTGGATATGGTAATGCTATTTTTGTCTCAATGTTGCCTTTAGAAAGATTGATGTTGTTTGCAGTGCATTCTATGGGTTTGCATTGTATCAAAGTCTTGACATTCATCAGTAAAATTTATGTGGCATATTATCTTGTCCATTTCTTTAGGTTAGACAGAAATGAACTGGGCAGATTTTGATGTCTCTCTCTATAGAAGACATCTTAATGCTGCTTTTCTTTTCCCCATTACAGACTACTGAGAGTAAGTACATTCTTACAGCAAGTATTAACACCAATCTGTGTAAGTGATCTTACTGAAATTTGCTCTTTCTCATTTATAGGCGGAACTGTCTTTCTGGAATACTCTTCCCACATCTGAAGCAACAACCACAGCCTATAAAGGAATGAGCCTGAATTGCTGACAAAGCAGAAAATGTATGTGAGTGGTCACTGCAGTTCTCCCAAATACTTTGTGAAATTATTGTGTCAGGACTTTGTGTCAGTGTCTCATTGCATATTGACAAATAATGGAGGAAACTTGTTCTCATCACGGAATGAGGCCCAAAGCAACCTGAAGGGATAAACTAAACCACCTTATTTCCCCCAAACAGGATGAACTCTACTTATTGTATTCCAGCCTTTATTATGTAGCTGTGATTGAGTATTTTGAAAGCCACATAAATGAGAGTAGGCAAAAACCCTGATGATTCACAGTTATCAAATGAAATAGAAGTAATGTCTGGGTGAATCAGACTTACTAATTAACAAAACTTAGAAGAAAGGACTAAAAATGTACTGTAATGTGGCAAACTATTTTGAAAGTCTGTCTGGAAATAAAAACCTCTTGCAGAGCAAGAGATCCCTATAGCTGCAAAATTTAGATTCAGGTGCATTTGCAATCACAAACAGTAGCACCTGTGCTGCACTGTTAAAGAGTCTTTTCCAGCTCAGCTTGATGGGCATGTTGATGCAAGTTTGACAAACAGAACGTAATTCATTTTGCCAGTGATGGAGATTTTAACACTTGCTTGACATAATTGATAATCTGGCAAAAGAGAGTTAAAAGTATTGCTGCACAGTATTTCATTTGACTAAAACCAAAAGCTGTTTATAAACTCTGAGAACCATGTTTGAAGTACAGTGAAGAAGCATTGTTTTCATGAGTTCTACAGGAACTATTAAAATTGGTTTTCACTCATACCACGCTATTTTCTGTTCTCCACAAAGAAGAACAGGAAAAACGACCAGACAATTCATTTGTCATTCACATTTGTTCACACACAGGGTGGGGGACAGGTGGTGAGAAAGATCTGCATGTAGCTGAGAAGGCCATAACTGAGATGATCAGAAATCTCCCACGGAGGCAAGTCTATGAACGTATAGATAGAATCCAGGGCAATACTTTTTCTTTCATGCCCTTCAATGTGTTTTTTACATCCACTCCTACTCCTTCTTTCTTGCTGATTTGTGACAGCAAGGGGATCCGACTGCCCTTCACCCGCTATCTCATGTCATGTCACAGATCTCCCCGCTTAGAAGCAAACCTCTTGTTGGAGCACCATCCAGCACATTTTCCTGTGCAGCCTCCATCCAGCATTTTAGCTGCCACTGCAGTGCCAGGGTCAAACACGAAGGAGGCCAGAGACGGTCCCTGGGAGGGTGCAGTTGTTTCCTGCTGCAGAGAGGAGATGGGATGTTAAAATTCTCTGAGCTCAGGCTGGGCTCAGGCTGCCCTTAGGGCTCAGCAGGGATGCCAGGGCTGTCCCACCAGAGCGGAGCACATTAGAAGGGCTTCTTGCCATATCTATGGCCTGCTGAGCTGAGATGATGTGCTTGGAGGAGTTCCACATTTTGCTCATACCAAGACACCAAGATGTGTCACCAGTACAGTTTCTACTGGTGGTAACTACTGCTGTTGCAAGAACTCAGCAAACTGCCTCTGTGCTTTTGGCTGCCCCGACAACTCCAGCTGCTGGGCCCAGCTGTGGAGAACAAGAGGGAGCGATCTCTCTGTTTCCAGACAAGTGGCAGTGCGGAGATTTGCAAATGTGCATTGGCCTTCAGCAGCAGCCAAAAGAAGATGGGGACTGCCCAGGTGGTAGAGCAAAGGTGCAGCACAGGGTCTTGCTCTCAAGTGGAGAATCTCTTGGTGTCATATATTACTGAGTGACCATAAAGAGATTTAGGAAAGTCAAATGCAAGAGGACCTAAGCTGCACTTAACGTGCCTCCTTCCCAAACTCAGCATTGCAGCTGGAGGCTGAGGCTCTGTTAGGAAGTGGGTAGAAAGGGTCTCACACTTGCCCTGTCTAGATGCATGCATGGGGTGGGAACAGACCTTGTGCAAGACAAAACTTCCCCACCCCGGATTAAGAGGTAACATCTCACGTTTCATCTAGATTTTCTCCCACTGCTTTCTGCTTTGATTTTTATTTTCTTTCCTGCTGCTCTTGTAGATCTGGATGTCTGTGAAATAATATTCCAGCCAGTCTGGGGAGCTGTAAATGTTGGCTAATTAGTTCATAGGTTGTGCTCTAAGAATAATAAAGTTTTATCAGTGTCAGGCAATGCGACTTTTACCATTTTGGGGATAGGGAAGTCACATCTATCGGCTCTGCTAGACATTTCTTGTGCCATGCTGAACAGCTACAAAGGCACACATTTTTACTAGAATCATGACACTGGATTCTGATTAAAACTGAAACACATCAGGAATCACCAGATTTTGTTGCATAAATATTAAATAGGATTTTCTTAAAAATAACCAAACCAGTCACATCTTAAGTGCTTAAAATGGGACATGTGATTTCAAAGTGCTGAATGCTGATTAAAAAAAGAAAGGGGAAAACATTTTTACACTGAGAAGTGGATTGTGTGCCCTCTCCAACATTAATTTTCAATTTTGAATGCAAGGGAGATTAATATTTATTTATGAGTGGGGTCTGCCTGCATCATGCAACTTCTTTGAGCAGCTTAGAGATAATTATTGTAGTTCAATATTTTCCATTCTGTCACACATTCATTCTTTACATTTCTTGGGGTTTTTTTCCTTACCAGTACATAAGTGAACACTTCTGAGCTGCACACCACAGGGGACATACAATTTCAAAAAGGGCAGAGACAGATGGAAAAAGCGGAGTTTCAACCTTTACAGATGAGAATGTTTGTCCATTTAATAGTAATGATGAAAAAGACACCCAACTCAAAAATATTTTCAGAAAATTGAAGTCCCAACAATAGTTTGCAGGATCTATGGGGCAGTGAAGAATTATTCTATGACCAGCAACAAAAGTAATGGCCCAAGAATCAAGCTGCCACTTGATAGCTGCATACAGACAAGGAGCCAGTGCAAGGCTTAGGTTTCTTTGACCTGCTTCTCTGCAATTAAAGAAATCATTGTTTAATGGGAAAAAACTATGAACTCAAATAAAACAGAGAAAAGAGTAAAAGGGAACAAAGATGGAAAAAGAAAGGTTAGGGAAATGAGGGAAGTTCACTGTCACTAGAAAGATGTATGGAGAAATAAAGACATCTCTGCTGTCCCACTTACCCATTTGCATTTCTCCCCTCTCTTTGCACAGCAAACATACCTGAAGAGTGGTTCCCTAACTTTGGTTTCTATTCCCTTCTTGTTCTTGAGATGGTCCTGGATGAGTCTATATTGTACCTGTTTCCAGCAATTAAAATAGCATTGGTTTGAACTGAATTTGTTAGCTCAGAACATGAGATAGATGTGTGAGTGGAAGAAAGGAGCCACTTTTGTCTCTCCTGGTCTCTTCACTGTGGCCCCTTGCTGCCTTTCTGTTCCCAGTGGCATGAAAGACTCTCCCAGCCTCAGTGATCTCACTGACAGACTGCAGTGGTTTTTCCACTGCTGGGGAGTTTTTCAAACCTGTGGCCCTCTGGACACAGTCCTAATTCAAGAAGCTGAAAAATGCTCACTATCATCAAGCTCTAGAGGCAGAGGTAACCCTGGAGGCGCAGTGATTTCTGGAGCTTTACTGTGTCATGTGAATCCCCCATGGAGTGGGTTTGCTGGCCAGCAGCTTCTGCTGTTGTTTCTAGAGAGAGCTGTAAAGGCATCAGAGCTTGGGAGAGAATCAGTGCTTTCGTGGCCTGAGCCTTGAGGCCAAACCTGCCACAAACTGCTGCAAATTCACCCACAGAAGATGGGGCACCTCTGGTTTCACACTGGAGCACAGCCTTCACACAGGGCCGTACTCTGGTCGCGTCTGGGTGCCTGTGGGAGCAGGCTGAGGGCTTGGTAAGTAGAGGCATCTCTGTGGGAACTGCTAGGAAGTTTTGTCCTGTGTCCAGTTCTACTACTTTGGACTGCCCGCAAATGTGTTCTTTAAGAAGATGGCAGCATAGACCTATCCAGAACTATTTCTTGTCCACCAAACCACAGGCGAGAATGTATTTACCTGTCCTTTACCACTACCCATCTCTCACTAGTTTTTTCCATTACAGTCTTCCAGTAGATCTCCTTTCTCTCACTGTGGCCTTTTCAGCAGGATCCCTTACAGTCTATCACTGGGAACGTGCTCTTACTTCCGTAAGTCTCAGCTTGCTCTTCTCCTTTGCTACAATTCATCTGACCTCTACTTACTAATGTAAAATTAAAAAAGACATAACTTGCGTTACATACTCACAGGAAGGCCTGTAAATTCTATGAAAACATTACAAAGTTGAAAAAAAGATGGAAACAAAGAAAAGAATTTAAATGAGTTACTTAAAAGGTTTGTGAAAGTGTGAAAAGATTTACTTTGGTTGTCCAATATTTGTCATTCATTTAATCAATTAATTTACTTCTCACAGCCAAAACACTGCCATTAAAAAGGCTTACTCAGATGCTTTACCCTGTTCATATTGATTCATTTTCAGTGAAAATATCAATATCTTTGTATAGATCTAGACCTTAAAGTTACTTAATTATTGATTGAGAAACAGTTGCTCAGACTGAGGAGGCAGATTTCTGCTGTGTTCAACGATGATAAGAAACCAAGTTTTGCATGAACAGACATTGTGTAGGACCATCCTTGTTCACTGTATTACTTGTCAGAGGGGAGCAGAAGTCTACCAAAATGACATTTCCGTGACCTAGTGTGGTCAACACTTCCCATTTCATTCATCAACTATTGAAAACTAAATTAGAGAACTGTGTGCCTTTTTCAGTAATTTTCTTACTGTCACTCTGAAGACAGAATGAACTTTCCTGGTGAAAACTGCAATAGTAAATAAAACATTCAAATCATGTTGCTTTTCTGGCAGCTTCTGAGCATATTTTTGAAGCATGTGGACTGTAATATGTTGAGATATAATTGATTTAAACTTTTGGTGGTTTTGGTGGCCTGTGATTTCTGCTGAAACAACTGGTAGTAAATCTTTGTAATCAGGAATTGGAAATTACTAGGTTTGGAATTTCATGTCAGATTCTATAGGTAATTTGTTGGTTTGTAGGAAAATTTAATATTTTGAAATTATGCCGAGAAGAAAAAAAAAGGGAAAAAAAAGGTTTCTGTTGACCATTATTGTAACCGAGGAACATGAAGCTGAACCCTAAGATTTCCTTGGGGTAAGAGGAAAGGGTTTCATTCCTGCTGTGAATGAAAATGGGGTCGTTCTGTAGATGTCCTGAACAAAGATAGCAGAATAACTGGACATAACCTAAGTCACCCAGTCCTCTGTAGGACGTTTTCTAAATCTTAGACTATTGCACTTCACAGCCATGGGCTAAGTGACGAGTTGCAGACACTGTGTGGCAGCCAAATCTGGCTCAAAGCTCCTCAGCAAGGCTGGCAAACTTGAATGTTGTCACCCCAAGAACGAGGGTGTGGGACAAGGTGGCAGCCCAGTCCCGCATCCCATAGGAGGTGGAGGAGGGCAGAGGAGCAGAGCTGGCTTCTGTCCCCCAGAAGCGTCTCCAACACAGTATAGGGGAGTTATTTCTTTGGTGGCAGCAGCAGCACAATCCTGTCCATCCGAGTATCCGCTGTAGGGTAGTCCAGGTACTGTCAAGGATCAGTTTCAATGACCATGGGTTTGCAAGTGTGGTGCCACGGGTGGTTGCCATTTCTGTCCATGGCAGGAGGTGACCTTGTGGCCAAAGCCTTAGAAATACAGAAGCAATCATCCTGCATCAACCATGTCTTAACTCTGACCTGGGCCAAGAGCAGATGTTTCAAAGAAGGTGAGAGATCATACCATGAACAATACAGAAGAGTCTGCCCATTGTGATTGGAGTGGGAAATAACAATGTTTAATTTGCAGATACTAAGCCACGGCATGACTCAGGTTGGAAGGGACCTTAAAGGATCAACTAGTTCCAAACCCTCTTCCCCACTAGATCAAGTTGCTCAGGACCCTATCAGTTGTCAGTTATGGAATGATTTCAATGTGAAAAAAAATAAATTCTGGTTTTGTTTAATTTTTTAAAAAATTTTTAAGTAGTGTATGAAAGACCACAGTTGATTGACTCAAAATGCACAGACATGCTTATTGGTAATAATGCCACACTTGCAAAATGCTGTATGTGACACTAACCAGACTTTACCGTCTCTCTGTGAAGGTATCATTTTCAGTAGTTCTCGAAGTGAGACGGACCAGTTTGAAAATGCTGGAAGCTCTACAAGACTTCACTGCATCCAGGACGAACAGCGATGGAACATTGGTCTGGAAGAATTTAGGGAGGTGAACCAGAGATCAGTTCTATTGATGCTAACACTGCCAAGGTCAGTCTATCTATCCTGACCCCATGAGTCACTGGAGATCCCAGTTGCTGGTTACTAAAGGCCATATCATCCTCATATGTTTTGGGTCCTCGATTCTGCAAAAAATAAACTGGGTAATAAATGGAAGGCCCTTGGTCTCACATGTACACAAGAGCAATGTGCAACTGGGTCACATGAAGTTGTGAGCTGAGGACGTTTCCAGCAGGAAAAAACGCCATCATTAGCATGGCTTTTCCCTGGATGTTCTGCAGTTTTAGAGGTTTGACAATATTGTGTTCAGAGGCATGACAACATGAATTTAGGTAAGAAAAATGTAGTTTAATAACATTTAAAATCATTTGTTTGCCCTGCAGCATCTATAACTACTACAGATAATAGCATATCAAAAATAGAAAAATATGAGGATAGATTTATTCTGCTTTTGCATATTCTATAACTCTTTATGAAAAACAGAACATTTAAAATGGAGAATTGCAAAGTTCTGAGGCATCAGATCCACAGGACCTGATCTTGCATGAAATTATGCTGTTTGTTGTTCAATTGTTAGGACACTCATTAAAAAAAAAATCCCACTATCATAAAGGTATCTGTGTAAAATTGGCATGTGATCAGAGTCAGGTCAGGTTACTCTATACTGCAAATCAGCCAAGAAGATGGTAGATCATCTCTTTTCACAGGTAAGGCATGATAATTGTACAACGTAAAGAAGGATTGCTTAAGACATACCCAGTATATATATATCAGCCTATTTACAGTATATTTTCACAGCAAATCCTCCATTTCAAATGCCAGAATGAGAAACAGAGATTAAATTTGTGCTTTAATTTGTTTTGAGTTTGTAATGTCAATTTTCTATTGATTTTAATTACATGTCATTGAATTGTGTGTTGCAAATCGCTCGCTCTGGCTGTGTGAAGGGCGCAAAGCATTCTTTTAGGAGGATCCTACTCTACTGTGCCTGTTCTCCACATCCACTTTTGCCTGCACATGCCTCTTTTCCCCATGGAGTTCATGCACAGAGCGATGTGGTACTCTGGTCACCCTTTGTTAAGTAAAAACATTACAAATATGACCTGTAGGTTGGCATCTACATGGGTTTGAGGCAAGTGGAAATATCGTTGACAGGGCACACACAGGAGTCTCTTTTTAATCGTGCCAGGGAATAACACTCATTTTAATGAAGAACACGCACTTTATTTTACCCTATACCATGCATCAAAGAGGAAGCCTCCATGAGCATGTCAAGCACAGGAAGTAATTGGGTTTAGAGCAGTGTGTGCAAACTGCCTCAGCAAAATTTTCTTAGTCTTGATGACTTCTTCTTGCTATTGCTGGTGTCTCTGGAGAGTATATAATTTTTTTTTTTATTTTTGCATGCAGAGATGAGAAAAAGTGATTGGAGGCTTTAAAAGAAGGGACTAACTGCTAATGCCTGTATTCAATGAATTCTGAGTTATTCAGAGCTGGGAGGTAGATCCAAAGCACAAAGACTACTTCCTGCATGGGCCCACTTTTTCCAGAATACTCTAGGAGAAGCAGACCAGAGATTAATGGAAAGTTTAAATTGACTCACATTTTTCAACACTGGCCAACTTGACAGAGGTGGCCTGTTTTCGAAAGGAAACTAATTTCTTCATCATTAGCTGAAAAACTGTTGCAGTGTCTCCTTCTTGTGTCACATCCATGTACTCTGGTGGCTCCCTGGGTTACCTGAAAAATAATTTGTTACGGAAAATCTATGCAGAGAACAATCAGTTCAATTTACTTATTTTTACTTAGTCTTTATTTTGAAAATTCACAGAAGTTACTAAATTCCCATATGGTTCTTTTTCTTTCACTGTCAGTATGTTGGTGATCCTGTGTCTTTGTTGGATCTGCTCAACAGATGAAGCAGCAGTGTCGGTATCCAGACATTCTTTCAGCAGTGATCCGGAAGTGAGAAAGCCCTGCACAAACCACTATATTCTCCTAAAATCCTTCAGCAAGTTGAATATTTTAAAAAAATCACAGCTGTCTAAACAGAGATTTCACATATAATGAAATGGCTGTGTTCCCTATCTCTGGAAGGCAGTGGCTGCTTGGAAGCAGGATATTCTTAGGACCCAATTTACAGATAACCTAGGTGTGGAAAACGTGAGTCTATTGAGCATCTAACTTCTATATGACTCCAAATGCTTATTTGTGTCTACAGGTACCTTACTTTGCACCTGATAGCATTCTAAGGCTGTGTAAAAATTATAAGCAAAGTCATGCATCTGTACATAAGACTTTAACATGTTTACTATTCATTGCTATGATGAACATATTTCAGCTAACATGATGGGTTTTGCCTCAGATATCCTCGTTGTTGTTTTGGATGTTTTAAAGCTCACTGTTAAATCTTAAAAGCCAAAAAACCGAACTGAGTAAAACTGCACAGCTCTCTGATTTCAGGAGGGAGAGCCTGATTTACACCAGCTGAGATTCTGATTGTCGCTTTTGAGCTATCGTAATTGCTTAAGTGAAACAGACAAAGTAATTGGTGCAAACTAATACAACTGATGGAAAAAGATTCAGTGTTTGTCAATACCGACTATGCTATGGAGAACCTGATCAATGAATTAGTCTATCAATTAATTAGCCTAGGCAGAAAATGACTCCCTGTACTGTTAGTCCATGAAAAGATCAATAAAGTCAAATGTCTTCTTTAGTGTTTCTCACGTAATGATTGTATTATGAGAAGAATAAAAACAATATTTATACTGTTTCAATTACAGTTTTCAAGTGTTCAATTAACAAAAAGATAGCCAGATAGTCCTGTTACAAAGATAAGAAGCACAAATTTTAGGCTTTTCATGCTGTAAAGTTGTTTGTCCTCCTGTCTGTTTAAGCTGCATCTTCAAGGGACTGATATTCTTGTAAAGAAATGGTTGTGTGGTATAAGGATTCACATATGCTGAGCAACCATTTTGTCAATTCTATGTGGGAAATTGTGGCAAGAACGTCTGGCTTTTAGGGCAAATCCTTCGTTTTGGCAGGGGCTAGGCTGAGCCACCTCTCTGGGATGACTTTGGCAGTTCACAGCTGTTGTTGTGTCATCATCAGAAACACACTGGGCAGAAAACTGAGAACTCAACCTTTTTCTGTTTTAATTGGCTGCAGTCTTATTATTTCTGCTAAGTGTGGCCTGGTCACTCACACTTTGAATTTTGCATATTTATAATTGACTTTACAGCAAAAATAAGCAAATACATCTTCTGTTACAATCTGGTAACGTCCCTAATTATGAAGCCTTTAAAGTCTGGCTGTTTGCCCTGTAGTATGAAAGAGAAGCAGCCGTTCTTCCTTTCACACACACACATTCGGTGGTTATGAATTTTAAAAGTGTGCTTTGCACTACAGAAAAAAAAAGAGTTTTAGATATCTTTGTATAAAATGCAAGAAGGGATAATCATGTGGAAACTGAAGTAACTGGCTATTAGTCAGTCTTGGAGGCTGATGAAAGCAGATTTTGTGAAGGGGGACAAAAAAAGTCCAGATTACCTGAAAATAAGATTTTACTGAAAGGAAAAATAAGTTGCAGTAATCCTGTGATAATCTGCTGTGATGAATAATAAACATACAGCAAATATCAAAATAAGACTATCTGCAGTCAGGGAATAATTACTGCTTGGAGATGATCTAGGCTTTGGTGAACATGTAGATTACTTTTAATGTTGGAAATAATCTTTTACCTTTTTCAGTCTGTTTCGAGACTACAATGCTATCTTTAAAAGCTTAGTCTTTTGCAGAACAATGATGTGTTACTTCATGTTTCATATTCCAGTATCAATTTTTCTATTAAAAATAGATTCAGTTTTAAGTAACTAGTGATGATATGTTCAATATGAGTTAGCTGGATGAAAAATTAATGTTGGCAGTACTCCTGTTTTGCAGAGATTAGCTGAACTAGCCAGAGTGAAATTTAAATGTGCCTGCTTTTCTCAGTTTCAGCATATTCTGCCTAAAACTTGCACTTTGTACAGGCTTTAAGGTATCAAAAATAAAATAATGCCTCACTTCAGTGTAGGGAATGGTCATTCCCAAGCTGTCGCACAGGGAGTCATAGGAGATGTGTGCCCACCCTCCTTGGTGTCCCCCAGAATGCCTGGTTTTGAACAGGCTCCCGTGCATATTGCCACTGTGCAAACACGGGGGGGTGTTACCCCTTTGCAGGAGATGTCTGAAGCCTGCAGAACAGCCTCTCAGCAGATGAAGAATTGGTGAAGAGGGAGTAAATATATTTAACCTATTTTTATATGGACCACTCTTCTGGGACAAAGGAGGTAAAGACAGACAATCAGACAATCCTTTCTTCCAAAGTTCACAACACAATGCTAGTGTCATGTTCCTAACATACAGCATTGTCTCAAGGATTGACTGAGTCAGGATAAGGCAGTAAACTTCTACTCGTCTGGCTCTCTTCCCTGATGAATGTCCCTAAAAGGGCTTTTCCCAATCCACACCCAACAGAGCCTGGCATGCATTTCCTGACAGTGCATGTCTGCAGGTTCAGGAAAACCCTTGATGGATTTACATAGCCTCAATATCGCACAGCAGTTCCTATAAGAATATATTAAGGCTGGAACTTTTTTTGGAGCGTGAAAGAATTGGCTTCTTTGCACAGCATTGCCAGCAGGACATTTTTAATGCACATGTGGCAGAGGTGCAGGTCTAGGGACCATTCTCTCATAATGGTCCTTTGTGAGGGTAACCCATATTTATTGCTGCCAAATCCTTAATTCACAGTGTCACTAATCCTGATGTGGATTATCTGGGTAAAATTTTAAGTGGTATTAAACCCCCTGATGAGGGAATTACATTTTCTTAACAACCAACACATTCTAATGCAGCTGCAGATAGATGAAGTAGAGATACATCTTCATTTATCATTTCTGCAGCTGGTGGTAGGTAACACCAATCTTTACATGGACACTTCTGGAGACACCAACTATGTGGAAAGATAAGAGGCTATTTATTTTTTCTTTAAAAATTATCAGCCATCAGGTGAGAAAGAGATGTTTTTTCTGTGTGGGAATCAGAGTAAGATTCTAACTAAATATGCCTAAAGCCAGCCAGGAGGGCAGGCAATCTGGCTGCAATCCCTGATCACCCCCAGCACATGCATGCATCTATCTTGCTTTTCAGAAGAAAGGGATACTCCTCATCCGTTGATAAAGAGGTGCCTTGAGAACTCATGCAGCACATTAATAGAAATCTAGTTTTCTCTATTAATGGTCTTTTGCTTAGGTCCGGGACTTCCACTGCATAAAACAGTAGAATGCTGCTTCATCAGATCTGAGCAATCCCAGAGGTGGTTAAAGTAGCAATGCAAAGGAGTTCAGCTTCTTCAAGTTTTGATATTTAAAGCCAGCTGGTGGCAGCTGCAGAGTTGGCAACTGTGGGATGGCGTACGTGATGCAAATGTCGGAAAACATGGGCCCAACTCCTTTCCTGGTTCAGGAAGACTCACTGGTGTCACTGTCATGAGTTTACAGTTCAAGGGAGAAGGATCCCACAGTGCTTGGTTCACCAAACCTTTCCAGTCACTCTTCCTATTAAGGCAGCACTCATGTCCCGTTTATGGACAGGGATCAACTTGTGCTTGGCACTGACCATGAAGCTCTGAGCCCCAAAGAGCTGACGGCTGTCTGCCAGCACATGAAGAGGGCAGGGGGGCAAGGAAATGTGCTCAGCTCTGATGGGACAAGAGAAAGCCCCAAAGCCTGCAGTCTTAAGCATGCCAGCTCTCTAAACATCTCTATCTCTTTTTTGTTGTAATAGGCCAAGTAGAGCTTTTAAGGAGGAACTTGAAGATCAGGAAAGTAACTTTACTGCTGTTTACAGAGAACCTTTCTGCAGCCTGACCTACCACCTCGTGGAAACCAGAGAGTGAGTAATAATACCACAGATGGAGTAATTCTCTTGGTATTTATTATTTGGTGGGGTGGGGTGAGGTGGGGG
>VZTA01016608.1:46764-144264 GCA_013398855.1 Mohoua ochrocephala
TTTATTATTTGGCGGGGTGGGGTGAGGTGGGGGGGGTTGGTTTTTTTGGGTGGGGGGGGGGCGGTGGTGGTAATGCTTCTGTTTAAATTTAAAAGAGTTGAGAGAGTACAAAAGTCAACAAATACAGTTCCGTGTTCTTTTCTCTTAGATAATGCACTTATTCAAGCCAAATGTGGGGACAAATGCCTCGTGTATTATCCAATCTCACATAATATTGTTATAATAAGGAACTGGAAAAAAATAAATATGACAAAAGCTCAGCATAGGCAGGCTATGGTGTCATGTTAGTTTTGGACTCCAGGATCTTTCTGAAAAGTGCCTGATGGCCTGTAGGGTCCCATGTGGTTTACCCCAGGTGGCACCAAGCCCCATGGACTCTGCAGCCAGGTCTCCACCAGCGGGGGATCTCCATGCATTCGTGTCCACATGGAAACTGGCAGGGAGGCAGAGCCAGCTGCTGTGAGTAGTGCCCTGCTGCCTCTGCCTGGCTGTGCCACGTCTGGCCCAGCAGGAGCAGGGGGTGAATGATGCCTTCCAGATCCAATTGGGAGCAAAGAGGACTAGTGCACACCAGCTGATAAGGCTGGCACAGATTTTCTCACTAATGTTGAGTAAATCCCCAAAGGCTCTGGATGCCACTAAGCAACTACAAGTTCTAGTGCTTGTCAGAGTCATCCCAATGATCCACATCTGTTGGTTCAGCAAAATGGGGCCTAGAAATATTGTGAGAATAGGATCTCTCCACAGAGGCCTCTAATTCTGCTTCCAGTCTTCTGGGGCAAGAATCAAGGTGAATAAAAATGGGAAATATTCACAGGGGGAGACACTTCTCTGTAATCACAGGAGCTTTGCATAGAGTGTCATTTTTGACTGCAAAACATTTGTCTTGGTTCTGTTGGTATTTTTTACTGAAATATACATCAGTTATTTCCCCCACTGTAGTTCTTGCAAAAATAACAAGCTCTAAAGCTTGTCCGGCATGCTTCAGCAAACCAAGCAGTAACACTTACTGCACTGGACTATGACCATATGTACATGCAGGGCTGTCTTTTTATTTTCCATTCCCATGTTCAGACAGTGTCACAATGTCTTTGATACAAATGATTTCATTGACTTAATAGTTGATTGTATACCACAGAAGTTTGCAATAGCCTCGGAGGTCATGTTTAATGACACTGTTTTGCAGAGCCCAGCCAGTGCCTTCCACACGCGCAACTATCCATGTGCTTTCAGCTGTACCATAATCCTCTTCTTGCCCTAGATAGCCCATAGCCTGCTAAGTGGGAGAAGCCTCAGGAGGGAGTGTCCACACAACCCCACTGGAGACAGGGACCTTTCAGGCAGGTCAGTGGGTACTTTTGCATTGCTTTGTGTCACTGGAGCTGGTAGAGATTTTACACATTGTTTTTCACCCTTTTTTTTCCACTCCCAGTGCCCAGATAACTCAAGCAGGATCTAACAGCTGCCACAGAAACAATCCTCATGACCTATCTTGATAGACAAAGAGGTGAACCCACTTTGTCCAGGGGCCTACATATTCCAATTCTAATGTCTAATCTACTAAATCAGCTCCTCGGGTAGCCTGTTGTTGTAGGAAAAATAGGTGATTTAAATGCTGATTTTTCATGTATTTCCTGCATTGAACTCTGTCTAGAACTTGACAGTACTCATTGGGGAGACATAGCAAAGAAATTTCTGTGAGGTGGAGATGTTTGCTTATAACTGGTATAAAAATTATCTGGTTAAAACTGTGTTTAGTGTTTCATGCAAAAGAGTCTTGAAGAGTCAATTAGACATGCACAAACTAACGAACTGCAAAAAAAGGCTTTCCCTCCATTAAATGCCTCTCCATCATCATCAATATTCTTAAAAAGTGTAATGATTTCTTATCAGTGCTTGAATGAACCGTAAAACTACCTTTTGAAATATTGATATTTCCACAATTTTGAACACAAGAATGTTTTCCCTTCTATATAGAAGCTGACGGACCATGGACTTGCAGTATATTTTATTCCTGCTGGAGAACATACTGTATAATGCAAATAGGTACTCACTCAGTACCCTACATTTTTTCCCCTAACAGGTGTATGAGGCTCCTTTGTTTCACATGCTTTAGCTTTTGATTTAAGGCTTAATCAAGGCATTCTCTGCATGGGGTGTTTTGTATGAATAAGGGAGATAGCTATCTTCGTCTTTGAACCTGAAAGCAGAAACATTTCACAAATGGTTCCTGCTCACGTTTGTGAGGATGCTTTATCAACATCAGATCTAAGGGATGATCTTCATCTGGGCAAATCATGGCAGCTCAGTTGGTGTCAATGAGCTGCAGTGATTTACGTAGCCGAATGTCTGGCCCTGCAACACTCGGTATCACCAAGGAAAAACAGCCACCCATGACAACAGTGATATGTGTGTTATATGAACTTCCTTCTTCTACAGAGGATTATAAGCACATTTGATTTCAGAACTAATGTCTACAGTTAAGCAGCCAGCTAAAGAAAAGTCAGTGGGGCATTATTTTCTTCAGAAAATGCGCTACCATGCTCTCTGAAACCGCAGAATGCCAGGCTGACTTCCCCTGGCATAAACAACCCATATCAGTCAGAAAGAAATATAGGGGTGGCAGAAACTCATTATTTGTCAGACAGATTGATATCTATGAAATACAGTATTTCGATTTTTGCTTTTCAAAGTATTCATGTGTGGTTTATTTAATGCCATGTTGCATTCTGGATGAGAAAACAATTTAAACATGTAAAATGTCAAAAGAAAGCATTAAGTGATTTGAGATTTCTTTTATTTTCAAAAAAAAATTTACTTTCATTTTGGAAGAAAAGTAGATTTTGAACCCTTCAAGTCCTGCATCCAGTAGATTTCTCCCTCTACAGCCTGCTCTGCTAATGACACCAAGTTGTCTCCCTGTGTGTTTTGGGTTCTTTCTTTCCTTTCTTTTCTTTCTTTTCTTTCTTTTCTTTCTTTCTTGGAAGAAGGCAATAAGTAACATCTCCAATTACTAAAAATCCCTAACAATGGAAGCAAAGAAAATGATGATCTGGGCAAAGAGCCATCCCTCCCTGGTGCCTCACAGTGGCTCCCTGAGAGTGGCCGTGCCCTGGGGGTTCCTGCTTCCCTGCTGCCTATGCCTGCCCCTGTGCCCCAGTCCATGGGCTCCTGGGCTGTGGAGCCATCCTGCAGCTGTCTGTGGAGCCATCCTGCAAAATGAGTAACCAAAAGGACTGGATTTAAAGCTACCTTTTCTTTTGTGTTCTGGCATAGACGGTGCTGTACCTCACCCCACGGTGAGTCTCTCAGGGCTGCAGTGGAGTTTCTGCTGTTGCCATTTTTGCTGAACTTGCCCTAATATTTAAAATGTGTTTGAGGAAAAAAGCTGGTGCAGAAACATCTGTGTTTCTTATCCCAGTCTGGACTAAGAAAATCTGCCAGTTGCCTAGAATACTCTTTAATTGTAGACATACCTTTATCTCTAGTCTGCCTTATAACTACATGACAGGAAAATGCAAATCCTTCACTATGCTACAATTTAACAGCAGGACTCACTGAAGCCTTACAATATTTATTAGATCTTTTATTTATTGTCAGTTGCCTCCTTTTAAATATGGCATGGACACACACAGACACCTACATTGTATTTTACTTATATCAGTAGGTGTGGATCATTTTCCAAAAGTAGTAAAAAGGATTTTAAAAGGTGTCTGTCATCTGCAAAGCTTTTCATTATCCAGTGTCAGCCACTGGAAATTATGTACAAACTAAAGCAAATGGAACAAAAGTTAATTATCTAGTACGGCTATTGTTATTATGTAGAGGAGCCAGCCCCTATTGATTAATGAGTCAGTGCTATGTTTGCTCACAGGAATATTAATATCTTGTGCACAAGAGAAGTCATTAAAATGAGCAAGGAAGACCTTGACTTTAAACTTAAAGTGCACATTGCTCTAGTTATGTGAATCATTTTGTCAGGTATAGCATCATAGTTATAAATTATTGAAACATGTAGTTATTGTAAAGAGAGTTCATATAGCCCGTTTGAAATTAAACAAGTCGATACGCGCTTCCCATTATGCTCTTCCCTGTTACAATTAGGAGATTTCAGGTGGACAAAAAAAGAATTAGGAGATAGGATAAGACTGGTGTGTGAGCCTTTGCCTCACCTAACCCCTCACAGCATGAGAAAACTGAATAATACCGTGCCCACACTGAGCTGATGGAAAGTGTGGGATGGGTCAAGAGAGAACTCGCATAAAGTGACTCCAGAGCGTTCCAGATGGCCCAACAATAATTAGCGAGTAGGTATTAAGGTATATTTCAGAATCCAGATCCAACACATGCCCTCTTCAAATATTCCCAAAGCCACCAAATTATGCACTGAAGAACCCGCATTACTATTTTTTGAAAACGTCCATTATGGCATTATGAATATAATAACACTTTGCTGGAAATACAACTGTACCTGCTTTTGCATCATGCTAAGACCTCAAGCTTAAAAAATCAAAATGGATCTACAAAGTTGAGGTCCATGATTCATTTACACTAATGCTATGTTACATCACTATGACAGAGCAGAGGGACATTTAGGTGGGAGTATATTTTATTATATCTAATTTACATGCTGTTATCAAGAGCAAGCCAAAAGCAGTCCTAGTATGAATAAGAATTGGGTGTCATGTGATTTAAGAAGAGAAGATATCAAAAGAGAATACAATTTAATGGTATTAATGCATAAATAGAACTAGGAAAAAAATTAAAACTAAAATATTGGAAATATTAAGCAGCATTTGGGGGATTTTTTTGTAGGTATATTGTAGGCAATATACCTGTTTCTGTAAAATGCTGGCATAAGTTTGAATCTACACATTGAGTCTCCTTAACTTTAATGAATTACTCATGTACTTCATGGTGAGCATATGCTGGGGACTTGCCAGAAGGTATTGATCAATCCAGAATTAAACCCCATCATCGATAAAATGGATCTGTGGGACCAAACCTGTATCATCTTTCCTGTGAGCTTCTACCAACCTCAGTGAGCACCAAAGCTCTCTCTTTCATCAACATAACTCTCTTCCAGGACCAACTGTTACTTTATTTGGCTTGTTGTGACAGCAGAGCAAGAGGCACATCTCCAGAAGTAGCTGATCAATAAGAAACTGTCCAGAGGATAAGAACAGAAACAGCCAGTGGTCTGGAAAACATAATCTACTTGGGAAGATTGAATGAGTGGTGTAATTTAAACCAGAGAAAGTAACAAAGGGGGTTAACAGACTTCAACAAATATGCAAAAATGTATGGGAAGAAAGGAGGAAATTATTGTGCTGTGTGCTCAATTCATATAAATAATCTGTTCTCAAGGGTGGATAGATCAAAGTGTAATCCATTTAAACTGTAGCTAGGAAGATGTCAATTAAGAATGCTTGGAGGTAGGCTGCATGGTGAGGCCGAGGCAATTCATCCTCTGTTTCCTTTTGTGTTCCACTGTTTTAAAGCTTTTTCTTCACGCTGGTCCTGCAACAGAAGATGTGAATGGGTTGTAGGAGGAATATAGGCTGTCTAGAGAGTTGCAAGGTGGAGGGAATTTGGCCTCTTCACCACTTCCCTCTCTGTTCCAGCAACCTCTTTAGCAGGGCCTGAGGCAATGTACAACATTGCTGTTGCTGTGCCACGAGTCTGGATGTGGCTGACCCAGAGAGCCTTGCAGGATACAAGAATTCAGCAGGGAGACACACAGGGGAGAGCAGGAATGATTTTTTTCACTGGAACCTCAGCCAAATGTCAACAGAATTTCAGGTAAGGCAGCAAAGCTGCTTCTGGCCACGAGGATACCTTTCAGTGCAAGAGAATTCCCAGCTGCAAACAGAGGGAAGATGAGAACATCTCAAAGTAAAAGTTACAGAAATCCTCTCTAATGGAGTCTAACTCCAGAATACTTGTGTTCCTTCTGTTCTGGATCACGCCAGCATGGAGAGCTAGCCCTCCATCCTGGGTCTCGGCTGCGTGACCAGGTGTGTGCGTACACAGCACTCACGAGAGTTCTGCTACTCCTGGGCCCCAGGACATGCATCAGGATGGGCTGGGCTGGCACCGAGTTCACTGAAGGAGACAGCAGTCTCAAGAGACAAATTCTGCTCTTAATTAGTTTGGCTCACCCTACTGACCTCAATTTGTCCTAGCATTTCCCTGGCTGTTGATGAGCTACTATCCAAAGAATTGCAAAACAAATGTTTCGGTGCCAGTCACAGTGCCATAAAAAATGACAGCTTTTCAGAGGACACCTTTAATGTTCTTGAACTATATTACAGATACAGTTTTGGTAATCTAATAAATAAATGTTTTGGGTTGAATTAAGGCTGGCTTTAGCTTTTTTAGTCATGGGTGGATTTTTGTTCTCACTCTGCTAACTTGCAAGGAGTAAAAGAAATCAAAACGGACCTAATAATTTCAATTAAACACCTTACATTTTTGTATTTTAAAAAAAACCTATCAAATTTGCACTGAAATGTTTTAAGGTTAATAGATTACCTCTGAACCCCAAGGAAATCAAGCTTCTTGTGCCTGCCTGTCATTTACTGGAGTGGTTACTTATCTGTCAATATTTCTTCCTTTTTTTTCAAGTCCCAGGCCTACTTGATCTTGTCCATTTGGCACTGCTGGAGGAATAACAAGTTTCTTCCCATCATGCATCTTTCTGGGATACATCATGACAGAGAAATCTCAAAGCCCAGGTCAATTATAACAGAAGATGTGTAGCACCTCTGCCCCCACAGCGTCTTCTGGGGATCCACTTGGCAAAATGATATAAAACTATTTTCGAAGACTTCCCATGATCTGGCACTACTTAGAACTAAGTGACTGGCAAAATGTAAGGAAATATGCATATGCACCTCAGCTCATCTCCCTCTGTTTGCCAAGGAGCCAACTAACATTACGTGTGAGGAGGGGCCCGAGGCTGGCAGAGTCCTACTGAAAGGTAATTTCTTTTTAATTAGAATTCATTGAATAAGAGATAGATACCTTCCATAGTTTCTCCCACTGATGATTTTAATATTCCTCTGTCGGGTATTATGAGGCAGCAGCTGACAGTGAGTTACATGAAGTAATCTTGTAGCTGGTAGCGACTTACATAAAGTAACCAACTTAACCATTTGTCTTAGGTAAAATACGATCCCTGTCCTCACTTTTTTCCATGGAGTCTGTCACTGGCGTGTTGATGTAGTGTTTGTTTACTCTCATTCCTGCAGGAGGAAATATCATAGTTCATGTATCAAATTACTGTAACTGACTGGAGCATTTCTGTTTAAAATAATGTATCATGATATATTTTCATAGTGTCGTTGATGTATTTTCAGGACTTCTAATTTTTACAAGTATATAATCGGAATATCATTTATCTAAGTGTGCAGTTGTAAAATCCGTGGTAATATCTGATCTCATTATAAAAATCAGCCCTTAGAATGGACTAGAGTAACTAAATCTGAAGCTGACTGGATATTTGTGATATTTTGATAGAAATAAGAAAGAATTTCAGGTTTTTTTCTTTTTGCTGCAGGGCCTCTAAACACAATCTGACATGTGATGTATTTTTGAAGTCAAAGTTAATAATTCTCTTTACATAAAAAATAAATACCCCCTATTGAATACACGCTCTAAAATTAGAATTGCATATTTCTAAGTAATATACCTAAGGAAAGTGATTTATTCTAATGCAATAATGGCATAGATTTACAAAGCTTGAGTGATACAATGTTTCTCGTTATGGTTGTAAAATATTTGTTGCCACTGTGGGATTTTCTAGATCATTATTTTAAAAAAGGAAAAACCTACTTTGACAGATGAACTGGGGCCATTCTGAGCAAATCACAGATACTTCATATAACAAGGCCTCCAAAGAGGGGAGCACAGACTTATTACTATGGCAACCCAGATCAAAACACTATTTTAGTGGAGAGTTTCCAGTTTTACAATGCAATGATGATTGTTTATAGTACTATTGAAACCAGATTCAGCAAAGGTTCAAGAAATGAGCTGACAAGAGGAAAATCATTATAGATAAACTGGGGATACGTGAATGACATATTGTGGAATCTGCTATTATTTGATCAAGTGATGAAATTGTGACACAAACATAGATAAATAATGGTAGATGATACAGTCTGATGGACCCTGTTTTGTTGGTTGTGTTATACTGTGCATCTGGAAGATAATTATTGGTTCAATGCTGCAAAACCCCAAAGCAGGTTTAATAATAGAAATTACTGAACTTTGAAACAAACCCTGTCTATTAATTCTCCCTAATAATTTTTTCACATTTAATTTTAAAAATGCTTTAATTCCCAAATCATTTAGTAACACCTACAATACTACCTATTATCCTACCTATACTAACAAACCTGGTGTTTAGACAGCACCTCTGGTGAGGTGCTTTTTTTCTGAAAGTGCATCAGATGGCACATGGGCTGGATAACACATGCTTAATCCTCTATCAGCTAATCAGTGCTTAAAAACTGTTAGTCCTACAGCAGTGAACCTCTTCAAACCTGTCTCATAGCTGCAGCAGCAGAACCAGTTGATTTTTTCCTTTGTGGCAGTAGCCTAGGAGCAGCTCTGGGCACCCGCCAGCTGGTTTCTGCCTTGTGTCTGCTGGCTGAGAAGTGAGCTGGTTGTTAACCTCCTTCCTTGCTGCAATGGTACTGGTTTCAATATAAGAGCCACGGGAGTCTGGGGACAGTGATCTATTTTCTGCTTAGGGTTATTTCTCAACGCAAAAGCCATGGTGAGCTTACTTGTTCTGCCTTATTTCCAAGTTCCTGCCATCCTTCACCTCAAGATCTTCAGCAAACCATGACCACCGTCACCACACTTCCTTCTAGCCCCACTTTTCAATTTTATCACATTAATGCTCAAAATTCTGAGTTTGCCTGTCCATGTAACTGGGGCAGGGTGGTCAAAGTCTCCACTCCCACAGCACGAACAGAGAAAGCTCCTAGTGACTTCTCGAGGGGCTATAGAAGCAGTTCCTGTGCAGGCAGAGCAGTTCACAGCCTGAGAAATAAAGCCAGAGAGAAGAAAGGTGAATGAAGACTGATCGCAGCAAATTTTCTATACCTGTAAATAGTCTGATCATTCCTGAGCGTGCCTCTGGCACAGGTCTTCTCTCTGCAGGATGAAACTTGCTTCCTGCTTTGATGTTTCACTCTGTGGGACTGTCTGAGGGGACAGCTCTGAGAACAGCAGGGCCCCAGGACCTCCTGAGATGTGTTCTTACCTCTCCAGCCCCAGAACAGTTTTCTTATGGGATCCTCAAGGTGAAAGTGTCTGTGAGCTCAGGGCAGTTTTGTTCCCTGAAAGAAATAGGAGATTTACTTACAGAAGCCCTTAATCGTTGGACTGAAAATACAAAGTGGATGAAATGTTTTCGGAAGGATGATTTACTATGTAGTTTGTATATTACTGTGGATGGAGAGGCTTTAGCTCTTCATAGAAGTTTGAAGCAAAATTTTGCCTTACATTTGGTATTTCAGATGATGCAGGGAAAGCATTTTCTGGTGTAGTCATACTTGGACCAGAATACAAAACACATCCTTTAGTAAACTGTGAAGCTTTAAGTTGTTCAAATGACACTTACCCAGCAAATAATTTTGAACTTGGGAGCATTAGAGAGGTCACATTTTTACACGGCTGATCTGCTGCTGAACAATCTTTTTTAGCCATTAAGAACATCCAGCCTTTTTTCAACACCGGGAACCATGCCTCATCCCTGAATTACATTTTCCTGAGTTTATGATGACCATTTCAAGGAAAATTAAGCCACTCCATTAACATCTGAGACCAGAGCACCCTTCAAAAATTCAATCCAGTAGAGCACTTGATGGTATTTATTGCTCTTCCCTAATGCACTTGTATTTTCTCTGCCATGCGAGGACTATTCAGACATCATCATGCAAGTATCAGGAGCATCTCAGCTCCTAAGAGATGCCACTGGCTCCACACGTGGAGCGATTATAATCTGATAGAGTTCCCGGAATTCAGGTTGAGTCACCACGTAAGTATAAGGAAGCGGTGAGTGCTTTCCACTGACTCCAGTATGTTCATACACTCTTGCCTTTTCCATCTAACCTCACAAACATCTGTCTTCAGCCAAGAAACAGCAACAAGGATGTCAACAGCTGTTCCGTTCAGCCAAGTACAGTGCTGATGTTAAAGTTTTCCGAGATCACTGATGTCCTACATTATTAATCAAGGGCCTCAGAAATAATTCTGCTGACAGACTACTTATGAAATATGTCTCCTGACTTCAAAGCATGGTCAGTTCCCTGTCATATGGCATGGAGCACGGATGAAGGCTGCAGGGCTGAGATTCAACTGGTGAGAACTGCGTTAGTCACTTGGAGGTCTTAAGCAGCATCCAACAGAAATGGCCAAGGTAACCACAGGTCTCTCATTGCTCCCTGTATTTTTTTTTGTCACAGTTACATTTCTTCTGGAATGTCTCCATTAATGCAAATCTCCAGAATTAATGTAACAATAATGGCAAAGAACATTTATTGCCTTTATTCATCCTTGCTTCCCAATACTGACTTCTGTTTATCCATCTTACCTGGTTGCCCTGCACGGTGGATGCCCTGTGTGGCCAATGGTAGGCAACAGCTGAAGAGTATAATCTCTTGTTTCCTCAATATTTCTGATAGTGCTTCCAACACTGTTCTACAGAGGACACTGGAGAGGTAGTTCCTGTCTTCCTGTGAGATTTCATGGTGACCGAGATAACCAAGGCAGTAAAGACAACAGTCTTCCTATTTCATGTATTGTGTCCACCAGCATAGACTGTTTTTTTACCTTAGGCCCTATTCAGTCGGACATTTACATTCTCTTGGCATTCAAGCTCTCTATCAGGTCATTGTCTGAGGCCTCTGCTGGGTGTGGGATGGTGAAAATAACCTGAGCCTGAATTTTTCAAAATCAGTTTAAAAACATCTGAGAATATGAAGTGAGCTCATATTGCTCAATTGGTATTAATATCAATTTTGATATTAAATAGAAAAAAACTTCAAGGGGGAAAAAAGAATCCCATCTAACACCCCAGTGATGACCATTGCATGAAACCTCTCATAGACTGGGCAAAGCAGCAATAAGAAAATTTTGAGTATGGAAATAAGTCCATGGGAGAGAAACAGAACAACCTGCTGGCTCAGAAATTTCTCTGTTCTCCTCTTGGTCATTTTCTTCAGCTCAAACTCTCAGCAACAGCTTCTATCAGTCGGGATGTCTTTAGCATTTTATCTCCAGTTCACAGAGCAAGTAAGACCTTTGTTAAACAGCAGCTTCCTGATCCAAAATATCTCGTAAATTTGAAATGCAAAATGGCTTCTACATTTCAGAGAGCTGCCAAGTGAAGATGCCTCTGTGAGGCACAACAGTGGCTCTGGGGAAGATTGTCTCGAAGGAAGAGCAGCATGGAGCCAGGTTTGCTTGGGTTTCTGCTCTCCATCACTCACATACATGTTAAGAAATAATTGCATAACCTGATCATCTCCATGCTTAGAAGTCAGCACAGCTTTATTCCTAACCAGATCCCCTGCCACAGGATAAATCCTCTCCATCTATCTCATCTATCAGCTTTGTGTAAGTGCTCCAGCCAGTTCTCTGTACTGTTTTTATCAACAAGCACTGTCAGGTTAAAAAGTGGATGACTTACCTCCCCAAGCGATCTGAAGAATTCAGTGCCACAGAAACATGCTTAATGCTGGATAACCATCCACCTTTCCCAAGTGAATTTTTAATGGCTGGGGCTGCCTTACATAGTGTGCCGAGCAGAAGGAGCTGTGATTAAGCCCCACACTCCGTGATTTCCATCCAAAATTTTCCGCTCAGCGGTAACAAAATCTTATGTAGTTTTCACTAAACTCTCCTCCAATTTCCCACTGGCTTTTAGTATGTGCAGATAATTCAGAATAAAGCCCCTTGTCACAGTAATATGTATTCTAGCGTAGCACGGAGGAGCTGTTTCACCATGTAAAAGCCATATTGCCAAGCTGTATTATGCTTTACCTGTCACCATGCCAGGAAACATTTAACAAGGAAGGAAAACAAGGAGAGTGCATGTGTTGCCAGCTATTCAATATAGGCCATTTACTGTTAAACTGTGGAAAGGTGCTGGAGTTTAAATGCACCCTGGTTTTCTTCTGATACCGGTAGCAGAAAGCTGAAAGGTTTTGCACTGTTGACCCACTATTCAGTGCCGCTAATGTGGACCTGGACTGTCTCACTAGGTCTTCATGGTTCACTGGTCTTTTCTGAGCCTCAAGGGGGTTTTTGGTTTGTTTGTTTTAAAAAAGTTTATGCCCCAGAAAGTGAGCGTTTGGCCGAGTAACCACTTTCTGTTTCCGTGAGAAAGGGTGGCTCAGGCTGCTTGAGCCCACTGATGGCAGGGACAAGGCTCAGTCTCATGCAGGAACTAGGACAACCTCTTAGGTACAAGTGTCTTGCCATTGTAATGCCTTCATCACCCTGACAGTCCAAAGCCCTGAGGCTCCTACTGGTGCTCCCCGTGCAAGGCGTGGTGCCTTTGAACAGTGCTAACACTCACCAACAGAGGAAGCTGGAGAATAAGGGGTAGCCTAACTCTTGCCTTTTGGGGGAAGCTGAAGTGTCACCCTTCAGTTCTGCTTCCTGCTGCAGGCACTGTCTGTGCCGTTCACGTGAAGCACTAGTTCGGTGACAGCCATGGAGCTGGGAGCGTAGGACATGTCCTCCCTTTAGGAAAGTGGGAAAAACAGCAGCTGCAGTCTGCACAGTCCCAGCATCTGGTAAATCAAACTTTGTCTTGCTTTCTAGAAAATGGAGGGGCTTTGGTGGAAAGAATCAGACGTGCCTTCAGCGCAGCCCTGCTCTGGACAGCTTGTGGTTTGCAGAAGGGCAGAGGTCTGCCTGCAAGTTATCGCAGCGGGAGAGGGGACAGGCTCACAGGGCAGCACTCAGCAAGATGATCTGGTACAAAGCACCACCCAACAAGTAAGTAGCTGTGTAGTTAAGCTGTGACATTATGGATATTTGTAGTTTGTATGACTCAATGCTTTTATTGTTTTAATTGTTCGGTTTCCGCGCGGTCGCTTTGGGCTGTTGTTGGAGCACTAGCAGGTAGTTACGGTGTGCTTTTGGAGTAAAAATTCAGATCATGGATGCAGAGTGGTGAAAGAGTAGCTCATAGAGAGGGCCAGGCTTTGACCTGAAGCATGGAGCTGCGTGCCTCATTTCAAAATGTCCTGGAGTCTGGTTTAAGCACTGCACTGAAACCCAGAGAGACCAATGACTGTTGCAAAAACGAGGTTGATGAGTGTTTTGCAACAACCTTGTTATAATGTGATCTACTGCGATCAGGTGTGTTATTCTGTCACTTGAGCACGTGTCACTGTAATACAGTTTGAATCCAGGGCACAAGGGGATTGAGGCGCCCTCCATTTACAGTTGTTTCCATGTAGGAACCTTGAGCTACAGGGAGGAAAACCTGAGCTAGGCAAGATATTATATTCTGAGCAAGACCCCGTGAGGACCTTGTAGTGCTTAAAATGTGGGAGAACATTGCAAGTGTGGCTACACAGCAACTCTGGGCCTCTCTACAGAGGCTTCACTGGGGACTGGGGGAGAACAAGGCTGCTCTGAACCACACGAGCTGTGAGGGAAGATGGTGAGGCTGGTGTTGATGGCTGTACCTGGGCTTTTCCTTCCCCTGCTGCCCCTGTAAGGACAGTGCAAGCCACAGATATGACTGATCCTCCCGTTCTCAAAGTCTGCCCCTGTAAGGACAGTGCAAGCCACAGATATGACTGATCCTCCCGTTCTCAAAGTGCATTGAAAAGACTGTTTCAAAGTGGAAACAAAAGGCCTAATTAGATGCAATCACCAGCTCCATGTCTCCTTCCTCTCCCCAAATGGTGCTGCCTCACTGACCCTGACAGTCATTTTATTAGTCCCCTCTTGACTGGCCTCTAAGTCTCCCCACCTGGTGCTCCAGTGCTAATTGGTACAATTAGCCTCTCCCTCCCTGGGCTAATTGCTAAAGACTGTGTCTCCATTCTCATGGGGACCAAAAGAAACTTGAACAAGAGGGAGGTCTGCAACCACCGAGACACCAAGGGGAAAGTGGGGAGCTGGGATGGGCTGGTTTGCTGTTCTCCATTCTTCTCACGTTCACTTGCACAAAGCACATAACTCTTTCTCTGAACAACACATAACATTTCTCTGGTTCATACTACCAATAAAGTAACAGGCTCTGCAGCGCCAGGGAGCCGGTCATAGGATCTCTGGGGCCCTACGTGGCATTCGAGCACTTGGGCTGCTAATATGCACAAGGTAAAACTCCTTAGCTGTCTGCCCAAGGTCTTTGTAAGACACAGTTTATGCAAACACCTGTCTGGAGAATATTGCGGGAAGTTGCTCAGAGGCTTGCAGTAGTAGAAAAGTTAATATCCAGATTGTTTAAAAGGAGCTGGGAACAAAAGCCCTATTGGCTCTTCAAAAGCATAGTGTGATCTCTATACAAAAAAATACATGCTCTTGAAACTGCTACATGTTTAATATTAATACAAGTATTTGTTTGTGACTGCATTTGAAATGGCTTCAGATGACAGGTTGTCCTCTGTTGTCCTCAGCAGATAGCTGAGGGAGCCTTGGTGTGAAGAATCTGATTAGAATTAGGGAATAGATTTATAAAAGAAAATATTGAAACTGTCTTTTCATACTGGGATCTGACAGTATTTAATAATACCTTCACTTTTCTAAAAAGCAAGCTTTTAGGTCTGTAAATTACACCACTGCTCATAAATAGCTTTCTCATCACCTGCCAATAATGGGATGAAAAGATGATAGTTAACTGAAGCTGACCACTGGACCTGCAAGGACATGTGCAGCATCCCCAGCTCTCAGCAGAGGGCTCAGGGCTGTAGACTGAGCTCTTGGGATGCAGGCAAAATCTGCACACGGGTGCAAGGGTTGCTGCAGGGGTTTTGTCACTGTGTGCTTTGCTTGCACAGAGGTGGTTGGGACCTTCCAAAGTACAGTGAGCTGCCCTCAAACAGTGCACATGTGGGTGCAAGGTGACAGTGTCAGAGCAGACCTGCCAACAGCAGAACTCAGTTATTTCCTCTCCAGTGTAAGTAACATTTTTGCAGTGAAGTGTCAGAGTCCAGATTTAAAGACAGCTCTACAGCCACACCTGGGGAGAAGAAGAGGAGTAGATAAAAATCATCTTCTGATGGGTAAATCATGTGTAAGCTATCCTACCTGAAATCAGTAGGTGAGGACTGAGGGGTGTGCTTAGGGATATGACTTTCCAAACACATGGATCCAGACAAGGGCTGGGGAGCTTTCCCCTGTGCATGTGTGTAGCTCTTGCCATGCTGACGAGTGAGTCCAGCTGAGCAGAAGACAGTAAGAAGCTAAGATCGAGCTAAGCCTGGGTGGCAGCAGAGCTGGTGTCATGTACTCAAAGAGCTTTGCCTGCATGAAAATGGTTTTGTGTTGGTTTGACCGACAGAATAACACCCTGCCTAGCCAGGGAAAGGGAGGAGTGGAGAGGGAGTCCCTAACGGTTTGAACTTGTCAATCTGGAGATCAAACCCCTGTAGATGATGCCATGTTAATAGGTACTCTATTCTCATGTAGATACTCAACATATCGCTTGCCGGGCAAATCAAGTGGTGTTTAGGGCAAAAACAGAGGGTTTGTTGGTTTAAATTCTCAAAAAATACCGCTGAATGTATACTCTCTGTGTTCAGGTAAGGGAAACTAAGGGAATAAGAGAGAAAAGAGATGGCTGTGCAGTTGATTTTATGGACTGACCCTTAAAGAAGGAATACCTGTAGATGAGGTATTTGCTATTGTTGAGACCACATATGTGAATGAGCAGAAGCTGAGCTTATGCCAAGCCTGATAATGTGGCTGGTGTTTTCCAAGAGTTACTGCATTCTCCTAATGAAATGACCTCTATGAGATGAGACAGTGTTTATTTCAAGCTATATAATGTCTTGCACTACCCCAGCTTTTTCAACCTTCTTCAGGTTTGACCTCAGTTTTTCAAGCTGTGTTCATCTTGTGAAGCTATTCATATATCTAGGCACGGGGATGTACATCAAGACATAGTTTGTGGATAGACACTGACACTTAGAAAAAACCATCAAACCAGGAAAACATCTGCCATGAACAAAGGTTTAAGGAACTATTCTTATCTTGTGAAGAAGATGGATGGATGGTGCAGGGCACTTCACTGGATTTGCTGTGAGCTTTACCCTGTACTGCTTGTGTGGGGAAGGCTATGCGGTGAGGGGGGCAGAGGTTGGCACAAACGACCTGAAGCAAGAGGGAGGTAGGTTGGGCCACAGAAGCACTCAGTGCCCTTGAGTAAGTGGCTTGACTTGCTCAGTCCTTAGGGTGACCTTGGACAAGTCTCTTAAAATCCTTTCCCTCAGTCAACTCAGCTGGCGAATTTGTTTGGGGGTGAAGAAACACCAAAATGACATTGAAAAGCAAGCTGTGCCCCTGCATTGCCCTTTCCAGGGTAAACAAATCATACCCCAACATCCCCCCCAGTCCGCCATCGGGAGTTTTCAGTGTGTCCTTTGTGGAGCCCTGTGGAAAAGCCTGGATGCAACAGAAACTACACAAATGGTACACTTGCATATTCAAATATAGTGCAATGTTTGTTCATCTCTCAAAACGTGTGTACAGTACTGATCACTGTATTATCTGTGTGCGTTCTGCTAATTAG
Source organism: Mohoua ochrocephala (assembly GCA_013398855.1). Lineage (NCBI taxonomy): Eukaryota > Metazoa > Chordata > Aves > Passeriformes > Acanthizidae > Mohoua > Mohoua ochrocephala. The sequence continues at coordinate 63,539 of VZTA01016608.1, forward strand.
CAATGCAAATATAGAAAGATTTCTTCTCCTTTCCTCCTTTTTCTTAAGCAGGGGGGAAAAAAGCATTACGTTTTGTGCTCTGGTACCTTTTCCTTCATTTAAAAAAAAAAAAAAAGCAAGCTAGATATAATAAACCGGTGTATTCACATCTATTGGAAAGATAATATTATAAGTGTGAAAGATGGTTTTCCTGAAAAAGGACAGTTTTATTCATTGGCTAACAGAAAGCATTACTTTTACAGTTCAGGGTAGAAACTGCTATAATTCTGGTCGTATTGTTTCTTCTGGCAGGGAATAAACTCTCTCTCTTTTTTTATACCTAGAGGTGAGTTTTTACTCTTTCTCTTTGAATTATACTGGTGGTCATCAGAGTGGTGGTGGAACAAGAGTGTGATGTTGCTGGAGTACTTCAGATGTAGTTGCTCAAAGCACTGCCACTATAATTCAAAGTGAAGAGAGTCAAACTTGCAGCAGGCGCTCCAAAATGGAGGACACCGAGGTCTTTGTTTACTGTCCTCGTCCTCCTTCCCTTTGGGCAAGAGCCACCGTGTGACATCTGCGTTGCTAGGTACATGGAGTTACAGCCAATTACACACCGCTGCCGCCGAGCCGGCTGCGCTGGGGACGAGCAGGGGGACACGCAGGACAGGGCCAGGCAAAGCAAGCGGCCCCCGGGGCCATCTGGGGACATGCAGAGTCACCGGCCAGCGCAGGGTGCAGGGACGGCTTCCTGCTGCCCATGGGCTCTCCTCAGCGCCGGTGGGCTGATGTCGGAAATAAAGATTCGAAGGCACCTGCTCTAGACAAAGAGTTGCACACCTGTGATCAGCAGTGCTTCACTACCAAAAACTAGTTGGGGTGAGAGGAAAATGTGAATGTGTTTCCATGCTTTTTTCACCCCTAACCTCACGTTTTGCACTTTCTACAAAATATTTCAGCAGGACTGTCTTTTTATGAATCTTACCATAAGTCACAAAATTGTACTTTGTCTATATTCCTAACAGGAGGTATATTTTTATGTAATGGATCTGGGTCAAAATTAGGGACATCTAAATCCTGAGCCTTCAAGACATTTGAGCATTTGTGATGCTGTCATTTGCGGCTCCCCTTTGTGTTTATTTCAAGAAGGGATTCTGAAGTGAGTCATATGATTTATTGTGACCATTCCCAAATAGATCATTATTCCTCAAAATTCCTCAATCCTTTTTCTTTATTCACTGGATAGTGTGGATGTTCTCCCCACGGAGCTGCATGCGTGCACTTGGCACAGACATATCCCAGCACATAAAAACAGTGACCTGGGCATGCACAGAGCTCTTTTGAACAGCTGAGCACACCTTCTATTAATTGTCTTGAACTGAAACCAGATCCCATCGCTGGCCCAAGCCGTGCTGTGCGACACCTGAGTGGAGCCAGGAAAAGCGTTCCTCTGCTTTGTGCTTCACATGGCTCCTGTCTGACCAGTGAGCGACACCAGTTCTGTCCAGTGATACCTCTGTAGATGAGTCTGCTCCTAGCCTAAGAGAACAGCCTCTCTGGGCACATATCAATGTGATGGCCCTTAGCAGTGTGCGTGCATATGCAGAACTTTGTTCCAGTCAGATGTTCCTCTCTTGGTTTTTTTTAAAAGCACTTTTTAAAGTGGAAAAATGTAAACTTTTCTTTAAGGATTACCTGAATCTCTCTGTAATTTATGGCAGCGCCTTGACACTGGAAGAAATTGCATCACATCCTCATGAAAAAAACAACCTAGTGGAAAGAGTGAGATTAGACATAAACTTGCAAGCTCTGCTTGTATTATGGAGCAACAATACATGAACATACTGTTCTTCTGCTGCTACTCTGGAGAAAGAACGAGGGTAAAACGTGTGAGAGAGCCACAGTTAAATTACTCACTATTAGCCCCTACAGTGTGCTTCCAACCTGTGTTGATATATATATATAGAGAGAGACAGAATGTCACAGTTAAATTTTTTTTACTAGTATAATGAGGAAAGAGACCAACAGAAGAAGTTCCCTTGGCTAATTTTCTAGCCAGCAGCCACTGCAATGTTCCCACTAGGAGAGACTGAAGAAGTGAGAGAGTGATATAATAAATAATGACTGGCTCTGCTGGTAAGGAGAAATTATCAGTGTGCTTGGGGGATCTAAGTATGTGCTCACCCAAGATACAGGGAGGGGGAGGGGGCCAGGAGCACTCCGTCGTGTCTTGAGAAGAACATTCAGCGATGTTTGAATTAAAAAGGATTTCAGCCACTGCTTTGTCTGCTAAAACAGGGACGGGAACAGCTGGATGGAGCGGCTCTGAATGAGATGCATTAAAAGATGTCAAAGGAGTTTCCAGTCTAAGCTTTTGTTCTAAATCTCCTCCCTAGAAAGGAGGTGTAAAGCAAGGGTGGGTTCACAGCCAGGCTCAAGGGTGTGAAGTCCCACTGATTGCTCCCGGGAGCACGCTCCTGTGCCATGGGCACACACCATGATAGATCATGCCCTAGGTGGGCTACTTGCCCTCTGGCCCTAGGCTGAGTGGGCTGGAGCCACAGAGGCGTTCCCTCTCGGAGGAGATCTGAGCAGAGGCCGAGGAGGCTGTGTGCAGCTTCGGGTCTCACCACAGCCATGGCTAAGGCTGCGTTACTGGGATCTGTGAGCCGTTCTTGTGGGAAATAGCACTGAAATGGTCCAACTCTGGTTTTAATGCCTCCTCAGGCAAAAAAATTAGCTTCATATTTTAAAATCTGAAAGGCCTTTTTTTCTTTAGCATAAATTAAAAAGGAGAGCAAACCGAGAAAAAGTCACATCAGTAAGATGAACAGTGTGCGCTTGTGCCTCTGCGTTTGTATTCAAAGCCCTGTCTTGCAATGTGGCACTTGCCCCTGCAGGCAGGCACAGTCCTTAGAAACAAAAAGGTGCAGTTCAGAGAAAAGGTCTCTTACAGGAAAGAAAATAAGTGTTCTGGCTTAGCCAAACACCAGTATTTGGCTTGGTGCAGGGCAGTTGGGTATGGTGCGATGGGCTGCGGTGCAGATGTCAGTTCAGATGGTCAAATGGTTCTGCCTGCCCTCAGGTTCTGTTAATTAAACTACATAGAAAAAGTCATAGCAGTTGGGTTTGCTAAAATCTCTTGACCATCAATGGTAAGGTCAGCTATTCTTGTGAGATTTGTGTTATCTTAGAGGAAAAAAAAAAAAAGAAAAAACTCCTTAGAAAGGCTTGGAGAATTTTGGAGCCATCTAACCTGAATTAGATTCCGGGCTCAAGCTTGAATTGCAGACCTTAGTTTAAACCCCATAGCTAAACAGGGCCTCCTTTCCCATTTCCAAAAATAGTATGCTACTTTCTACATTTTGCCACATATGCTGTTTCAGATACAGAAATAAATAATCTGGGATTTACTATGATTTAGTTCATTTAAATGAAAGCAACTTTCACATACAGAGTTGAACATTTCCTTCCTAGACTACATTTCAAGCTTTTTCTCAAAGAAAAGGAGCACCCTTTTTTTTTTTTTGTGCTCCAGCATCATGAAAATCTGCATGGTGAGATGCATTTCTCACCACATGCCGACTGCAAATTGTATTTGAAATGGAAAGTATCAATTAAATCAGCCTTTCTGAACTGCCTGGTGACAGCTGCCATGCTGCTGAATGTTGACGACACTTGTAATATCAACAGATTTGGGCCCTTGCACTGGAGAATATGAAACACTTTCTAGCCATTTAAATACAGGTTTAGCAAGCAGATTGAGATCATCATTTCCATCACTAAGGACAAAATGTTTACTGGGAAGGCCTTTTCTTTATGAGAACACTCAGTAGCATCTACTCTGGTGCTGGTTTTGTTCAATGGTTTCAAAACCCTGCGCAAGCTCATGGAGGGGCACAATGAGGTTTGGTACGCTGGGTCGGTGGAAGGCTGGGCTGATTGCTCAGATAAGCAAAATTGCCCCAGGAATCCACAGATTTGAGGGTCTGGAGATGGATAAGGGAGCCCCTCAGCTGGTCTCGTCAGGAATCTTGCCCTGGCTTGGGGGACAGGGCTGCTCCTCACCGTCTTAGCCCCAGCACAACAGGAGGCAAAGCTGGACACATGGAGAACTTGAATGTCTTCTAAAACTAAGCCAGTTTTCTTTACAAAACACCCATTTGCTTAAGCTAGGCATTCTTTGGAATGAATGTCAGGTTTGAGAGAAGCTGCCTTTTTTTCCAGGTTGCAGTTCCTAAGCTGAAGTGAAAGATGGCAGATATGCCAGGGGAGAGAATTCCACTGAGATCCTCAGCATCCCTGGTAGACAGTGTGCCCGTGGAGCTGCTGGCTGTTGTGCAGTTGGGTTTTTGCCCTGTGGGTTTCTTTATTTTGCTGAGTTGATAAAATCTTGTTTTTATTCCAAATGAAAATATTCAGTTTATTTTAATTCTTTAAAATCTGGGCGCAGATAGAGGCATCCTTGTTTTCAGAGAATCTGCAACCTGCAGTTGAAGGGAGATGTTGTTAGAGTGTATGGTACATGGAAAAACAAGTAATTTAGCAAAACCAAAATTTCTTTGCCATTCTTGCATGAAAAAAATCCCATGTAGACGTGAGGCACAGTCTGGTGTGCCTATGCCAACACAGAATGTGAGCAATCCAGCTCCTGCAAAGTCTCGTGGAAAACATGGCCTGGGTATTGCTTTTGTGAATAGCAGATGCACTGCATTTTTCATAGGAGCACTGTGCCTAATCGTGTATAGTGTACAGTACTTAGGTTAACAATATAAACTAGACCCTGAGAAATATAGCTATTGTAATCTTTTCATTATTTATCCATTTTAATCTCTATTAGGAGAATATGTATAATTTATTTTTTATTTCTGCAATGAATAATATAACTAAGATCTCTTTATACTTTTTATTTGAAAATTCTGTTTTAAAGCACTCTGTTGGATAACGTTCACTATATTTTCCTTTTTTTGATAATAAAAGTGAAAATAATATGCTAAGCTTTTGTACTGCAATGCATATTAAAATGCCCTTAATGCAGTGATGTGCCTGGCACTCCAGAGATTTGAGAACTGCTTTAGCTGTGCATTGAGACCTTGGAGTTGTATGGCCCAGCACCAAAGACCTGAATATTCATGCTAAATTGTTGGATTTCTGTGCTTTTAAAATCTTGTTTTAAATTTCCTCTCCTCTTCAATCCTATTCAGATTTTTCCCCCCTTAAAACTGTTGTTGTCAACATCAGAACTGCTCTTTTTGCCAACAGTTTAAATGATGACTGGGCAGGGACCTTAATGCTGCAACCTGGGACAGGAAGAATCCCAGGTAGGGAAGGGGTGAGTAAGAGATTTTCTGGTCAGACGAATGAGATCCAGAAACCACAGCTTCTGCAAGCATCTCCCTTGGTAGTGTTGAGCCCCTCTCTCAAGCTATGGAGAGCTTCCCAAAATGTCCAATGTTCAGGCATTTTCTCCACAGTGAGGTTGAAAGAGTCTGGATGCATATGGCCTTCAAAACAAAAACTCCTCTTCAAAGATGCAAACTGCTAATTATTATTAATCATAGTCTGAGAATCTCCAAAAAAATCCCCATGTACTTTGGAGAAAAAACAAAAAGAGCTGCAGTTCCTTTCTTAAAGGGAAGGGAGTCAAGGGTCAGTGCAGAAAGACGAGGACAGAAAAATGTCACTCAAGTCTCAGTCGTGACAGACGTATTCCTTGGGAGGCCTCCTACCAGCCTGTGCTAAAATCCTGGCTGCCATGGAGGAGAGAGGTCCCTGTGCCGCCCACTGCCATCAGCCTGCATCCTTCAGGAGAGACTGGCTCTGATTTTGGGGGGCCAGTCTCAGTTCCCCACAAGAGATGGCAAGCAGAAAGTCTGCCCCAAATCTTGTCCTTAAGAGTCCCTCCCCTCTTTTAATAGTTGCTATTGCTCTCACAGGTGTTTACCCCTCTAGAAAAAACAGAGCTGAATAAAAGGAGTGGGGAAATTCTGGTCCCACGGGGTTTATTTACTAAATTAAAGGATTGGTTCAACCTGTTAAAGGAGTCTTGTTGGTCTAGAGACACATAGATTGCCAAATTAATTTGGTATACAGTAAGGTTAGCTTCTTTCAAAATTCTCCACAACTGTGAAGAGACAGCATTGGACCATCTTAATTTAGGATTAACATTCTTCAAGAGGTACTGGTTTAACTCCTCTGGAGTGTCCCTGCTGCCCTCCCTCCCTTGCAATTCGATGCAGCAGCAGCAGCAGCATCTACAGTAATGGAGATCAGCTGTGTAGTTTAAGCAAAAGCCAGGAGTTTTGGGCACCAAGAAAACAGCCCTTCCCACTCCCTGCCTTGCAGAAGGAAAGACATTGTGCCCATGGATGTAGGGCCCCAGGGTGGTTTTAAATTAGCTGAAGACTCCTGCATGAAGTTTGACTGCAAGAACAGTGTGGTAAAACACATATTACCACTTTCCTACATTATTGTTAATCACTATTTTCTAGAACAGTTAAACTGCCATCCCCTTCCAGAGAATAATTACTGCTATTTAATTGTATTTATAATTTAGTATACACCTGAAAAATATGCTATAAAATATCAGGGGGGTTCCCTTTAATACTGGTGTTCCATTTACAAACTGTCACATTTATAATGCGTCTTTAATCTTCTGTGGTCTGCTAGAATTTTATATTAAAGTCTGCTTTGTGCTTTAAATATTAAAGATTCTGCAGTACTTCAAAAGGTGATAATGCCTGATGCTCTGGTGGTGCTTAAATCTCAACAGCTAAATATATTGAGGAATGTTCGGTGGCCCTGGCTTAATTAAACATGTATGTGTATTTTCAAATGCAATCTTTTTCTGCTTGTTAGGTTTTTGACAAACCTCCAAACAGGTCCAGGTGGAACAAAGCATGTAAACAAGCTTGTGAATGCAAGCTTAAAACACTCAAATTAGCACCTTCTTACAATTAATATGCAAACCCTGGGATCTCTGTTATTGATAATGCCATTTAATATTATTTGCAGCTGAGCTTTATATTCTAGCCTTTTAATTTTTCTAAGCTGTGTCCATTTTAATTATGTGAAAATGTACTGTTAGAGCCAAGTCATCCAATGAGACCCTATTTACTATGAGCAACTTACTCTACCCTGCGTAACACAGTATGAGTTACAAGGCTGTGGGAGCAGTTCGGTTCACCGTTTGCTTTGCAGGGTTTAATGGTCTAATTTAGCACATACGACTAAACCTGGAGCCATCGAGGTACGCACATAGGTTAACACATAGTCTTTTTATTGTTTTCATTGCTGGCTCCCCACCCCCCGTGGGTTAATAAATTCACTTATTGCATCTTCTCCTAGACTGGATTGCAAGTGCTATAGGGGAGCCAAACTCTCTCTGGTAGGAACAGGCATGATACCCACTGGTGAGGCTCTGCTCAGAGTCAGGGGAGGATGTGAGCCCCTCTCAGCACCCTGCTACATTTATTAGGAACACACTTTTTTTATGGGAATAAAATTGCTCTGACTGCAGCGTCTGCTCTTGCAGGGTTCTAGAAACGGAAGCATTTTTCAGAAGGCTTTTTTTCTTTCCAAAATAACAGGGCAGCAAAGCTTGACAGCCCCAAATCATGCAGAGATTGTGCCCCACGGCTGGTCCGTTCGTGCGGCCACTTTCACCGGCAGTCGTGTTGGTGTGACTACTCTTGCCCGGTTAATGGGTGCAGGCACAGACAGTGTGTGTAGTTAAGGTCTTGTGTTTATGACGTGCTGTTTCGCCTGCCTTAAAATAAGTCCGTATCCAAATGACCTGACCTGTCATTTATTTTTAAATTTTGCACTTTAAACTATAGGTTTTCTAATGAAGTATTTCATACTTTTAAAAAGACAAACATGTATGAACACAGACATGTTAATGCACAGGCATATGATTTGATGCATATATCAACAAACCAAATAGCTCTGCACGTATGTGGGAGCATTGCCTTCCAGCTCTGGATAAATAGAGGCTGGCCATCGTTCAAACAGGGAAGGAAACATTTCGTACGTGAAGAGATATGGGGAATTATTTCATTTGTTTTGGTGCCAATATGCAGCAATTGTCTGAATGCATTTGAAATATGATGAAAATATCTATGCATGCACCCGAGAAATGTTCTTTTATTCTACTGTAATAGGTAAGGCAATGGCAGAAACTGGGGAAGCTGAAATAGATCTGCTGCAGTTTTACAGGTGAGGCAATGTTAGCGGGAAATGACAAGCAGGCTATAGTTATTATAATACCCAGGGCAAATCAGCAAGCATGCACAGTGATAGACAAATCTAAATTAATCATAGCAAAGGTGGTGTGGCATTTTAATGTAAACTTACTCTACTGTAGGGGAACTTGTAAGAATATTGTAAAATAGGTGAAATACCAGTCATCATATGTGAGTAACAAAATGTTTTTTGTAGAAAATACAAATGCAAGCTGCACTACAGCAGCTGCCTATTTTTAAGAGAACTAACTTTTTAAAAGAATTTTGTTTTAGCAACACCTGAAAAGCCTAGCGATTGCTTTTGGCAAACATAAGACTACTGTAATTTTAAATCTTTCAAACAAGCACCTTGAGAAATCAACCCCCCCCATTTTATCTTGCATTTTAATGTTCTCCTGTTCAGACAGAAGGGTTAGCTAGTTGTCATTAAGTCCTTATGAGTGAAAACTGTTTGTTTCCCTGTAGAATTCAGCATGTTTTCTCAGCCTGTAACCATCACCTATAATTAAAATGTCGTCCTAACAACATCAAGGTGCAGAGAGTAAAGGAGTCAGTTCACCTCTGGAGCTGCACGCTTTGTGGAGCTCTACAGCCCCTCAGAAATGGAAGCTCGGAGAAACTGCCTCTGTGATCTTTAATGGATTTTTAAAGATGACAAGAAAGGAAATGGGAAACTAAAGGCATGGAAGACATAAATTCCCTAAAGGTGCATTCTGAAGTAAATCAGAGCAACTGAAAAAGTGAATTCTTTGAGCCCTGGGATATCTCCCAGGTTTTTCAGCTGGACACTTACAGCTTGTCGGGTCCCTGAACACCTCTGCTCTGGGCATGCTTTGACACAGCGAGTCACAGAAAGATGAACAACATCACCTGAAGTGCTGTTTGAGGGGCAGAAAATTGCTCCCATTGCACACTGCTGCCTTTACTCTAAATCACATGACTTATTACAACCTTCCCTCTATAAAAGAAGTGCCATTTAGGTATGTTAACTTCTCCAGCTGCAATAGGCATCCTTCTCTCCTTATTTCCACAACAGTTAAATGCAGTCAAAGAAAGAGGTGAAGATCAGGTTTTATAAAATCAAACTTGAATTGTTCTCAGGGCTACAGCTGCACGAAAGCTAAATAACAACAGGCAAGAGCAAGAAGCTTAAAAAAGCTCTGTGCTACCCAATATATGTTATTTAGATATGTCTGTTTCTATAAACTGGTAGGGGAAAGACGAAAATCAGCTTCCCTTCCAAAGATATCTGACTACGGTTGTGCTTTGTAGTTCTCAGTGACTAATACAGGCTGAGGCTGAACACCGTCAAACTCTCTGGAAGAAAAGAAGACTCTATTTTTAGGCAGTTTCATTTATTTATTCAATTTATGAGACCATGTAATGTGTATTCATCAATCAAATAGAATTTGAATAGAGGGTTTACAGGCAAAATTACAGTGTCAGTCTCATGTCTTAGTAATGAAAGTATTTTAGTGTATGAACAAACACATGAACTGTATATATGTTTGAGTGGGAAGGGGTTTGTGCGCTGAGGGCTCAGCCCTGCTCCCGAGGCTTTGCTCAGCACGAAGGACCCGATACACTGAGCTGTGCTGGGGAACTAACAGGACCCAAATCTGTCAGAACAGCCACTGGTGTCTGTGTGGGTGTTATCAGCCTGCTCGCATCACACCAGAGCTTTACGCTGAAACATTGGAGGAATTCCTGCATTATAGTACTTAATTACTTTGGGCTCTTCTGGATGTTCATTCTTACTGAAAAAAAAAAAAAAGAAAAAAAAAGCCCATTTTAAAATTGGACCTCTTGCCTCCTATTTGTCTGCAATCTACTGGTAATCATTTGGATTAACTGTGGTTCTTGAGTTCCAAGATCACTTTGGAGAAACTATAATTACCAGCTTTTATATTTTTTATGTGCAACATATATGTTGCATTTAGCTCTCCTTCAGAAATAAAAAAAAAGCCTTCTATAGAGTGAAAAGAGGGATATTGGTAAAGATGGTGGTGAGTATTGCAGAAGGCAGTATTCTGATAATGTGTATACAGGAGCAGTACCTGTAGACTACTCTGTTTGGAAGGTGTTATTCTGGCTTTCTTCTCTGGTGTGGATGGGTCCACAGAAAACGTTGCTCTTTTCGGCCGGTCACATTTTTACTCAACTGCCATAAATAACACCAGTCAGATATGAGAAAAGGAAACATTTTCTGCTTCCGTGTTCTCCAGCATTGTGAATCATTGATTCTTATTTCAAGTGTGAGATAAAGCACTCAAGGAAGATGACTTGCTCAAAACTATTAGTATTATAAACCTAATATTGTGGCCTGGAAATCAGTTGCAAGGTTCATGTACCAGCATCGTTCCTTCAACATTTCAGTAAAATTTGTTTGGGGAAGGACAAAGAAGGAGTTTTAAAAATATGGCTTTATTACCAGTGTGAAGCACGGCAGTGTGAGAGGTCGGAGGAAGCCGCCGAAGGACAGGAATTCAGCGTTTGCTTGGGCTGAAGGCAAGATATGTAACTGCAGCTAAATCCTTTGGCAACAGGCACAGCAGCATCCTCCCCCAACAGGTAAAACAGGAATGCAAAGGACTTTGGGTGCAGGGCAATGCAATCTGTCACTCCACAGGTGCAGGATGAGGCTCTGCCAGTTAGTCCATCTCCCTGTACGAGCTCTGGTTGAGCAAGGGGCAGGAGATCAGCCCCTTAATCTGAGCACCTCCCTGTTACAGTAGGGTTTGGGTTTATTAGCTCTCTAGCATTAGCGCCCTATCGATTAATGAGCATATCTGGAGACTCTAAGGAGGAAGAAGTGAGAGGGATATGATCATATACTACCTGATACTGCACGTGGGGAATGGCAACAATCACAGTGAGAATTCAGGGTAGATGTCCTAAGAGTTTGTCTTAAATCACCACAGCTCTCTTCTCTTTTTCTCCCTTTTACTTTGTGCTACTAGCCACTTTTCCATGTATCTGTCTGCCTTTTTGCTTTCTGATGCCATTATCTCACAAAAAAAGCTCCCCAAACCGACCTTTATTTCTGTCAATCTTTGTTGGCACCTCTATGTTTAAAGTACCCACTCGTAAGCAATTAATTCCCCCACCTCCCCACCCATACACCAGGTAATCACTTTTAAACAGCATTAAAAAGAAACAGATCGTGGCATTGTATCAAGCTGTTTTCTTGTATGTTATCATTTTCAGACTCCAATGCACTTTCTTCCTGATGAAATGTTCCTCAGACTGATTTATTGGATTGTTGCTTTTGTTTTTCTTGGGGGGGATTATGTTGGTCATTTTTAGTGGCGCTTTTGCCTCCAATCGCTAATACATTTTTACAGCTTCAAAACACTCCAGGATTCACAACTTGTAAATGTCTCTGATACTTGATTTCTTTTAAGTGCCTGCTGCATTGGAGAAAAGGTAATAGCAATTCCAGAACTGAAGGAAAGAGAAATCTTGCCATGTTATCAGCCAGCTGCTGCCTTTTCTACTGATAGCACTTAATTGCATTTACAATTTCCTCAGATTTCCAACTATTTCTGTCAGATTTGCTTTTAACTCACTACAGATTGTGTGCATTGACTGTGCAACAACCTCACTCAGAGCTGAAATATTTAATCACTACCCGTGGATAAATGTTTTCATACTTTATGCTATGTTGTTTAGAAGTGAGGCATATATAAGGAACAAAAAATCTGTCAGTATGCATTTTCTATTGGAATGTTGCATAGGTTTTTAATTGGAAAATAGGCTTTTAAAGGTAATCATAGCTGAAGACTAGAGTTAGGAAGTGAAGCATATTTTTGCGTGATTTTTCTTCTTAACATAATGAACCTTTTTGTGTCTGTCATGGAAAACATGGAAATTTCATTCTCTTCTCTGTAACTATCTTCACTTAAATGTTTTAGGTTCAGTTGCTTTGAATGGTTTGCAAGTAACCTAAAGGGCTGTGTTAATATTAGCCTGCAGTGAGCGCATACTGGCACTTTGTTGCTGTTTGGAGAAATGACCGGTTTACTTGGTTATATTGACAGCTCTACTGTAAAATTTGCTGGCATTAAAGGTCAAAAAGACCCAGTTTTTCCTCCAGTTGCTTCTATCCAAAAGAGAATAAATCTCAGAGCAGAATCACTTCTCTGACAATAATTTATGAATTATGCACTGACTGTGTTTGAATTGAGAAAGGCTTTCATATCCTTTCCATTAGCTCAGATTAAGTTTTCATATAGATGCTGGGAAGCATGCTAGCAATATCCTTAGCTCATTTTTATGAAAATTTTATCAGTGCTTTTTTCTGTACTACACTCCAATTGGGATGTCTCAGAATCTAAAGCTCAGCTTTGGACATGAACTTCTCTCAACCTGGCTGGCTGCTGCTCTAAAGGTTTCAATATTTTATGGGCTCTGGCTAACTCAGCCGTGAGATTCAAGCTGCAGAGATTTAACTCTAATGTAAAATCATGAACGGATGAAAACTGGGATGTCATAAGTAATACATCTACAAGAGCAGGATGCAGTTACCATTTTTAAAAGGTTTTTAAAAAGAAAACAGCATTCTCTACTCCCTCTTTGTATCCTAAAATGAAAAGCCTCTGAGCTATTGTACTAATACATAACCATCTTTTCTTGCCTGCTTTTCTTCAATTGCTGCTTAATTGTTGTGGGTTTTTTCCTTCAGGTCCACCATCAACAAGAAAGCCCCTAATGTCAGCTTCCTAGAGAAATGGGCATCACATCGCTTAATGTTTATAGGCCAAATCCATTCCTTAGCATCTTCCCTTTTTGTCTCAAAACTGATTTAAAACATTTGGAAAATCTGTCTATTCAGCCGGAGTGTTCTGGTGCATTCTTTCCTAGAAACAGTGGGGTCAGATGCGATCTGTCTGATGGACTTTTTTGCTGCAATCTATAGCCGTTTCCCTTGAGTCCTGCCGAGCCTAGCAAAGCAGCACAGCCCTATAATGGCCCCAATGACAATATGTTCTTTGTGTGAAAGAATCCAGGGGGAAGTGCTGGAAGGTGCTCTGGTCAGTAAAAAAATAGTTTTAGTGCTTGCTTATTTTTATCATTATGTACGTTGCCTCCACTGGAAATATTTTCTTGACAGTAAATAAGCGTCACCATAAAACATTTAACAAGCATGAAGAGAACAAATACAGAGTCCTTTTCATCTTAAAAGGCTTCAGTTGTTAATGTCTGTTATTAGCACGTTTCATTTGAGAGGGCATAAAAGAGGGACTGTATCTTGCGTATTTTTGGACTCGCAGTCAAGAGTTTAATCTGTTCACGAATGTAACTCCCTTATGTGTGATGACAGAAAGATTTCTCTCCCTCTTTAAAAATGTGACCTAGTCCAAAACTCTGTTAGGACAATACGACGACTGAGATCTGTAGCTGCATTTTGGCAGGGCTGTTCAGGCGTAACGCGGAGGTATAATTAGGGAAGCCCCTCTGTAGAAATGACTTCATCTGCTCCCGTAATTGGTGCCCATCTCTGCCTTCCCCAGGACGCTGGTCCGGCATGCAAGTCTCACCTTTGTTTTTTCTGGGTGCCAGCAACACTTACTCACCCTGTTAACTGCAAATCACACTCTGCTCTTTCAGCTTTGTACACTATTCATTAACAGCTATAAATATTCAGAATCAGAAACATCTCAGTCCTGTATCGACACTGCATGAGACAGAACACAACTGTGCTGCTCTGCTGTGTAGGCTCACGGTACACAGCTTAGCGTTAAGTCCTCCATCACCTCTCCGTAAGCACTTGCAATTAGCAAATAATTTGAGGTACATAGGAGATGGACGTGGGCAGGTAAATAGGTACCTCTTTTCTTTTTTTAATTTCCAGCCATTTGCCTGATCATAATCACGCTGTAATGCTGTCACAAAAATGTGGCTTCTGCAATGAGGGGGTACCAGCCTACTGTGGTGGAAGGAAGGAGACATTTTAAAAGGTCAGTAATAGACCAGGTTTTACACTTTAACTTCAATTACCCACACCCAGGCAAGGCAAAACATTTATCTGGGTTGGCATCACCTCTCTGAGCTTCCCCTTGGGCAGTGCCATCATCTGGGCAAGGCCTTACCATGTGGTCACAAGAGCATGGCCAAGCATTGCTGGCGGCAGCCACACCGAGCACCCGCTCAGCCGGCAGCCGCCGAGCTTTCCCCCACGAGTCCCCAGTGCAGATCAGCACAGGGCATCCCCCTGCAGACAGCACCAGTGTTAAACCTTGCCTGAAAATTTAAAGCCTAGTCCCCCAGCTGATTCAGGAGCAATAGCCCCACAGGCGTGAGCAGATTTACCAGCTGTCTGGCTTGTCTCACGATTCATCTCTGAACATTTGATGTTTGATTTGCTTTTGCCCCCTTTCAGCTGTGAGGCCATTTGCATTTGTGCTGTCCACTGCCCATAGTCTTCTCTCTTGGCAATGGGCTGGGTCTGCTCTCTGTGGTCCTTTTCTGGATTGCAGATCCGCAGTAATCCCCACGCCAACCTTGTTACCATTTGAGCTGGGGGTGTGGAACTTGTGGGGAACCAGACTGAAAATAGCCTAAAAGGAAGAGTTTTGCAGTTTGATTACTTTTACCAGATTTTTTTTTCCACATTAGAGCTGCCTAAGGTTTTCATTTGATGTTAGGCATTGTGTGCAAATCTTCACCCAGGACATCTGGCATGGCTCTCAAGGTTTTGCTGTGGCATGTTACTGCTGAGGATCTGGCCAGGGCCCTGTAACTGTACCAGGCCTTATGAGTGTGATATCAGGTGTCTGGTGTAGGCTCCCAAGGAGCATGAAAACCAGGTAATTTCAGGATATCCAGAAACTGTAATGTGCTGCTAATCCCCAGAGAGGAGAGTCTACTGAAGAGCCTGTTGGGTTGCAACTATTTGTTCATAAGCATTTTCTCCTAAAAACCTGCATCTCTGTAGCGAAGTTCTCAGAAACTGCTTTTCAGAAATGCTCAATTATAGAGCTTAGGTCAATATCTACATTGCTTACAAGTGAATGTGATTAAGGTATCTTTATTAGCTGCTCATTGGAGATAAGATGGGTACAGCTGGATTAGTAGGGAAAAAAGTTTCCCTATAGCATATGACTACAAAAATCTTGTTCTGCACAGTAGAAACATGGATGTCCTCTGGAAAAAGGGAGTGAAAGGGAGAGGGGTGGCATGGAGGCATTTTGCAAGGTGATCTGCTTCCAGCACAGGGAAGACCAGGTTCAGGTGTCCCATACCCCAAGCAGGGTGCTCTGTTCCACAGGACACTGCCAATGGTGGGTTAGTCCCTGCTGGGCTGGGAGATGGATGATAACCACACTGATAACGTCCCTCAGATTTGGCTGGGTAGCTCTCTTCTGGATTTCAGTAAGGTGTCATTGTTAATACTGGTGCGCCTTTCTGAGACAAGTAGATTTTATTCCTAAAGCTGATACCAAAAGATTTGGTACTCAAGGAGCCAACACCATTTTTCAGACCTACCAATTTAATTACCTGGCTAATAGGATTCTCCATCACAGTGAGACATGGCAGCAGAGTATGGCAGGATTTGCTTTCTGTTTTGGGGAGTGAAGATGCTGAGTCTTTGGCCTACTCTGAGTCCTGGCTGTCCCTTACTGTTCCCCAAAATGAAGTTGTTCACTAAAGGCAAACCATATCTTAAATAGAGCCACCAAGCAGAAAGATATCCTTGAGAGATCATCTGAGTATACCAGATCCTGTCTTAATGCAAGAAGTTAGAAAAGATGGTCTACTTTTCTTTTCCTTACATTTTTAGGACTCGATATAATTTTCTCTTCATCACGCAACCAAGTCCTGCTGTTTCTGAGTGAGAAGGAGGGCTGCCATATAGCTGATGAGCAGGTGAGTTTCTGCTAGCTTCTAGCCAGGTGTTCTGTTAGCAGCAGCACCACTACAATGGCAATACTGTGTTCTGATAAGGACCAAATAACTGTAAGATCCAGAAGAAATGCTGCAAGCAGTTTTGTAGCCCGAGAGTTTGCATAGATGAGAGTTTTCTTTTCACAGCAGACTTCAATTGGCTGTCTGTAGACTATGAGACTCCTTACTCTGTCTCAGAGAGAGGCAGTGCCACACAGTTTGCCATGGAAAAGAGTTTCTGTTCGCGGGTGTTCATGTCTCATAGCAGCGGTGTGAGACACAGAGATTGCCGAAGCATACCCACAGATCCAGAGGTAGTCTAAAACGCGTGGCTATTTCTAAAATGACATAAACCATCATGCATTTGATGGCTTTCCATATCCAGATGGCCATTACTTACATGGCCAATCATTAAAGGTAAACCATATGGCCACCTCTCCTTCCTTTATTGTGAATTTCTCTCATATGTCAGTGTCTGGAATACATTTGGAGTACTTGACTGGGATAGGGGCAGAAGTTTGTCCTTTCCACCCTGCAAGCATTTTACCAGCCAGTGAGCTCTAGCTGGCTGCAGAAAGGCAGATTCTGTATGTTTCCTTGCACCGGGTCTCTTTTTGTAATTCCACTATGCTCTCTCCAGACAGTGCCATTAGAGCATGTAAAATTTAATTTCCATCTCATCAGTGTCAGAAGCTGATCAAAGATTGCTCACAAAAAAATTATTGTGCTACTGGCTGCATCCAGAACATATGGGCATAGCATTAGTCACCATGGCCTCCACGGCTCCTCCAGCGATTATCATCAAGGAGAAGAGGCGTGTCGTGTACTTTAAAGGCAGACACACATTTCCCGGTATGTTTCCTAATAGCAAACACCTCTAGTATGGCAGGATAAGTCGGAAATTGAGCCTTATATAAATCTGTAATGTAAAGAGTTGACCTCATTGTCACCTAAACCACAGTGCCTGGGGCATGTGTGTTATCAGCCACGTGTGTGTACTTTGTCTGGGGGCAGCCCTCCAGTGCGAGCAAACACAGCTCCTGCCTAGGGCAGCGAGGCTGATAGGGTGGCAAGAAACAGCAGAACTGGGATTTTTCCTCTTCTTATACCAGCTTCTTTTTTCTGCCATAACGTACTCAGGAATGACACATTCCTTACACTCCTCACACCAAGGGGTATTTTCTGTTGGCTAAACAACATAGAGTATGTCATTTTACTTAACCATCTTTGTAATCTCAGATAATGAAGCCACCAGGCACATATTAAAATTAGCATTGCTACCCCAAGTAGACAGGGCTCTGGTTAGACTTCTCCCTTGGCTTTGTTTGGAAAAATGCTCATTAAAGTGCAGAAATGCAGTTTATGGGAAATGGCCAGAGCCTTTACAACACGCTCAAATCGCACCATTTTCTGGGGAAAGCACACAGTGCCTTTCTCCTCGAGGCCCTGTGGGGGGATCTTGACTGTTGTTTTTTGGCTGTTCTCTCATCTTGGCTACTACAAGGAATGAAATGCGGTGAGGTGCTGTCGATAGCCACCTCATTGAGGCACAGGAAGGACCACTGGGAAAGGAAGGAAACATGGTGAGCCACAGCTGGCAGGGAGGAGAAAGAGGTCTGAGGGTCCTGCCACACTCTGTGTTCAGTGTTAGCAAACTCGTTGGTGGCAGAGGTTTGCTCCTTTTCTTGGGCAACTGACCTTAGTGTAAGCATGGCCCAAAGCAAAGTCCGAGTCACTTTTTGGAGCCCTCAGGAATTTGTAGGGCACAAGGGCCTCACCTCAAAGTAGCCACTGATCACTCAAAATAATATGCAGAAGAATTTTCACATCTCATCAATTCCATGAGGACTGCAGAGATAAGAACAAGAAAACTTGCTGATTGACACACAGCTTATTTGAAAACCATTTGAGGATCGTGCACAGACATGCAGCTTTTCATACCTCCTCGTCTGTCTTCATGTAGACATGCATCAAAAATGAAAACCTGCTCCTGCCATATCTTGGGTACTGTCTTTTCTCAGGAAATTCACTTTGATTGGATTTCTTTTTCTGTGGACTCACACAAATCTCATAGACTATAATTTTGTTACTGTTTGTTAGAAATAACCGTATGTATATTAGATAAATATATAGTTGTTTTTTGCCTTCTCTGAGCGCAAAGAGGAGTGAATATATCACTTCCACTCTGACTCTGACTCTGTTTATGTGATGATGAAGTTGAGAGTTTCCATCCTTCTGTTTTATACCCTCTGAGATAGGGACATTCTTTGAATTATGTTCTTTCTTTCTTTACTCCTTCAGATGATCTTTCAATAGCTGCTGTGGTTGCCTTTCTGTCTGTCCACACAACAGAAAAATACAATACAGAAACCTTCTACTTTGACATTTCCATCAGGAATAAACTTCCCTGTATGCCTGCCCTTTGCTAACTTCCCACTTGTGTTTGAGTTTGCTTCAAAGAGTAAATAGGGAGCCGTTCCCAGAAGCACAAGCTCTCTTTGTGAAAAAACACTCTACAAGCTAAAGGTAGTTTTTGAATCATGCCAGATTGTAGTCTTTTTATATAACAATGAACTTTTTTAAATTGTTGCCATCGTAAGTTAAAAATTAGTTACTTGTCTGAGAAGTATTTAGGCAAGATATGTCCTTAGGAAACATATCTTCTAATTTCATTTTTGAAGCAAGATCCTGTGCTATAAATTGAACCATCTTTCTCTCTGTCGCCTTTTCTCAATAGTGATTTTCAGATTCCCTAGGTCTCGCATGTCATTGTAACAGATTATATTGACCACAAATGATATGTGCAGATACAGTCCTTTAGCAATTTAAATATATTTTCTTCTAGACAATTACGATTGAAAAAGGAGTGTTAGGAAAAAAGCAATTCCTTCTGTGTATTTTCAGGAAACCGTGCTTTAGCAAGGTGAGAGCGAGAGTAGAGGATGTGACGTGCTGGGCATCCTGTGCCTTAAGACCAGATGAGACTCCTCCAGAGGAGAGGTTTGCTTATTCCCGTGCAGTGGAGCATCTAAAGCCAGCAGGACAAAGTGAATCAGGTCATAAATGTACACTTTGGAGGTTATCTTGTTTGAAGCAGTAATTACACTGCCCAAAACTTGCTAAGAAGCTGCTGTTTGCAAGGCAAATATTTTGTATCAAGACATTGCTGGGTTTGTTATGAGCTGTGGACACATAATAAAAAATGACTACAGTAATATCTTGATGATAGTCCCTACACTGATCAACTGCAAATGATCTGATTAACAGTCAGCTGCTGATTCCCAGTTTAATTAATCCTGATGGGCTATTGATGCGCCGCAACTGTTTGTCCTAATAATGAGGTTTGAAATTAGACTGCGACAAGCCACTTAGACAGCTGCCAAGGAAAATAATCATTTAGGAAGGCGAGCAATGGAGACGGCAGAGGAGGAATGGCTGCTATTTGACAGAAAATTCACATGGCTGTGTCACATGTGTTTTATTTTTACATTTGGAGCACATTAACTGTACCAGCAGTAAGTGGTGACTGCGAGACACATAACTAGCTTTACAATTAAGAGTGCTACTTCTCATCAGTATGCAAAAGCTAAACATGAAACATGAAGTGTGTTAATAGCAGAATATATGTAGCTACAGACCATTGAACAATTTAGGTCAGTCCTTTGCAATGTTTAATTAGACTAATATATCTGTTTGCAATTAATAACAGATGTGACAAGCTAATGTGTCCATGTACTGACAAATTAACCTTTGCCCATCAGCTGCTCGGATCTGTGAGAAAAGTGCCATGTTTTGCCTCTGTTCAACTGAACCTAAATAAAATTGCAGGATAATTATAAACATAAATGTTAATAGAATGTGCTTTCCATGGGAAGCAGAGACCAAAGGCAAGTATTTCTCAGCCAGGTCGTCGTACTGTACTTTGCCACGTGTCAAAACCTGCAAATTATATTTTTCCATTTGTCTCAGTGCAATTAGTGTGTGGTTTGACAGATGCTAGTTCGATAGTCCTCACCGCCAGTGGACCTGGGACATACCAGAAACCCTAAATTAATAGCCAGGGTAAGAATGCTTCCATAGCCATTCAATCTTTGGCTTTATTTGCTGTCTGCAAGCAAATGTGCCCTCAATTTGTGACAAGCCTTGCCACTGAAGTGACGTGGCAGACATGTCTGTCAGGACTTGGGCTGAGGCCATCAGCATATTCCGGATAAGTAATGGGAACATCTCTCACCCCCTGGGCTGGTGGTCTGTTTGCATTTCCAACATCACCTCTCTTTCATTCTCTTTCTTTCTCTCCTGCTCCCTCCCCCATATATATATAAATTTTTTTTATATATATATCTTAAAATTATAGGCACCTTATATATATATGTCATATATACATATTGTAGGCATCTTTCCCTGCTCTGCATTAAGCTCTGTTAATTAAACCCTGTAATTGGTGGGACTTAATGAGATTGTGGTTTTTTATAAATATATATATATATAATATATATATATGTATGTATTCATGTGTGTATATGTATATACACATTCATACACATATGCATACACAGGTAAATGTCTGGGTGCATATGCATACACATATATGCACCTGTCTATTATTTAGTAAAGGTAGTTGCAAATAATATTATAAGATTTTAAATTCCATTAAGTGGTTATTTTTCTCTAAATTTGATGGAAACTGCAACCTTTTTATCTTTAAGGTTTCAAAAGCGAGAGGCATGTTTGGGTGTTCCACATCTCCATGCTTACCACTTCTGCAAAATCAGCCTTTTTGGGCACATCGATGTTGGCATATTGGCTTCCTTTAAGTTCTCTCTGTTAATGGTTCTCCAAGACTGGATACTGACCTGGGCAGGCCCAGCACTGCCACTCTTGAAAGTCTTGCTCTGCATTTTTGCGTGCATGTTGATTAGGAACTAATAGCTGGCATCCCTGGAGGCTGCCTTTGTGCTGAGGTGGTATGAAACCTGTTATGTGATCCAACATGGCGTGTCCTTGGGAGCAACCAAGCCTGGGACTCCCCCTGGGACCCCACAGATGAGGCTCTCCAGTGCTGGGCACTTTGGAGGAACTTTCAGCACATACTCTTGATAGGTACTTTCCACTAATGCCTGAAGTTTTGGTCCCGCGATCAACCCCACCTTTGGATCATATTTACAGCATCACATCTGAGATTGAGTAGTATCAAGTCATCAGCAGCCTAGAACTAGCAACAGGATTTGAAGAAAAACCCATAAAAATAGGGCTACATTAAAACACAAAGGAGCTATCAATTACATGTGCTACTGCTCCTTTGGACGCCTGCTTTGTGCTGCTCGAATATACACATAAGAACGAGGTGTATATCGACATCCCTCACCCAAATAAGTGTCAAGAGGTAAAGCATTATTATCTCTCAGCCATAAAACCACAGTCTCCACTCATTTTCCCTCCTAAAGGTCAGACATTCGCAGCCTGCATGTACTGCCCCTAAAATGAATGCCACACTGTCATCAGCATTCAGCACCACGGCTGCAGAATAAAGGGAGCCCAGCCAGCCACATGAGAAAGAGGAGATAAAAAGAAAGCAGAAAGCAAAAATAAAATGCCTTAAGTCTGTGCAGCAGACTTTTGCCCTCCCTCACTAATCAATTGTCCTCCTGGTGTTCGTTCTCTGCACCAAGTGACTGGCATGTGGGATGGGCTGTGCAGAGACCAGCAGTCACCCAAATACACAGCACAGCCCTGGCCCATGCAGGCGAGAGCAGCAGTGAGGCACCCTGCAGCTCTTCCATGCGAAGAGCAAACAAGTGCTGCTTCCACAGCACAGAGGACTCGTCCTCCTGAGCTCTGAGAAACCTTGAGACCCTTGTTCCCTTTCACTCAATATAAGTTTTGTTGTACAGTGGAATGTTCCTCTGCAAAAGCTCTCCTTAGCAAGGGGAGTGGAGATGCAGAGCAGCAGGAGCCACGGGGATGGCACCTCCTTGCTGCCTCAGGCTCTGTTGATAAACCCATATTACTGATGGGATTTATCCAGAGTGGACCTTGGGCAGGGTTGTGACCCACCATGCTCATCAGTGTTACAGCAACAAGTCACAGGACATTCCTACATCTTAAGGCCAAATATTCTATCCTGTAAACTGTGTCTTAAATCAAATTTTTAAGTGAAATTACCACCTCACTTGAAACTCTGAATAGGCATTTTTCAGTTCTGTCTTGGAATGATTTTTTTGTTTTGATTTTTTCCTTCTGATCTGTTAGGAATATTCATCCTTCAAATTGAAAATAAATTTAGAAAGGTATGTAATCTGAATCAGCCAGCAGCTTGGAGTGCAGCCTATTTTGACATATCAACGGTCTGGGGGGAAGTAAGCAATGCCAATCTTCCCCCCTAAGCTCTGATGTGAGGGCAGTAGAAGTGAGGGTAGAAGGAAGAGACCGTGTGCTGAGAACTCCAACATCACAGCTGGACATTTGCATAGAAAGGAACAAGCCCTACGACAGAAAATGCTGCCCAAAACTGTTTAGGTACAGCCTTATATGCGTTTTTTATGTTTATGGAAGTTTAAGTTTATGGAAGAGGCCTCTGCCTAAGCAACAGCCAGAGTTTCAGGCACTTGTTTCCCTTTCCTTTTCTGGGTTTTGCTCTGTGTATTTGGTGACAGGACAATACAGGGCACACTGGCGTGTGTTCCTCTTTCCAGAGCAGCAGAGGGGAAGAGTTGCTCCATGCTCAGATACTGGAAGTGCCCAGAGCACGACCTGCAGGGCGCCTGTGCCAGCTACACTATGGACTTGTCTTTTCAGGTTTGCTTTTAATAATTGTACAACAGCTCGTGTTTGAAGGAGGGAATAGATTTTGAGATTACTCCTGCCCCCTTTTTGCCCTGTGTATCCTTGGGAGCATGGCAGAAAGGTAGCTGCTGGCGCTCAGGGGAAAAAAAGAAGTGTAATGGATTGGAAAAGCGTATACTTTACTTTGAAAAGTTCATCCACATGTTTCTGGGTAGTTAAAAAAAAAAAAGAAATCTATAAATGCTACATAACTTTTTAATGAGTGTGGCCTTTAGCTAGGCTGAACTTCCAAAAATGGGTTTGAAGTACTACAATACTGTATCCTGATAACTTCCCATGTAAGGAAGCCTGTGTTTGTGTGCTTCCAGGAAACCACCGTGACAACTGTATATGAACCCAATAGCAGGAGATACAGAACCAATAATTTCTAAATGATGTGTGAGACTTTGGAGTGGATTCGTCCCTCTCACCCCAGTTCTCAAAGGCTCCTCACCAAGGAGGAGTGGTTTACTGCCTTGTGTGGGGTTGCTGAGCTGAGGGATGTACCTGTGCCTGTTTCTGCAGGAAGCCCATGCCAAGGTTTGGAAAGATGGGCAGTTTAAAGCTGAAGACAGTTCCTGTCCTTTGGGTCAGCATGTTCCTGCAAGAGCAAATCTCCCCACAGAGGTGCCAAAGGTGGATGCCGTGTGCAGGATCCCAGCACAATGCCCAGTCCACATGCTGAACACTGGATACTCTCTTCTGAGTATTTAGGTAGCAAAGGGGAAATGAATGATAATCTGATATTCGGCATATATGCAGGCATAACGGATAGGGTGGAATTAACTCTTTGACTGTCATTCTTGCTATTTTACTTTAAAATGTGAGGCTTTTTATTATTTCTTCGTGCGCACGTCAACTTCTGTGTCTCTCATTGCGAGACTCACTTCGTTTCTCTGTGGAGCTACAATCAAAGGATACATGTATGAGGGGCCTAATAATTTTCAGAGATTTTTATTTCAAGCCATTAAAGCTGAAATACATTACTCCCTTTCCAAAGCTTTCAGAAAATAAGCAGATGAAAGCTCTGGGCTTTCTGTTGTTCTTGTTCTTCCACTTGTACAAATAACACATAATAACACCTGCATTCAAAAACTGGTTTTTTTGCCCTTCATATCCCAAAACAGTATAAATTGATGTGGTTCAGATCAGCTATTAAAAATTCCTCTCTACCTTTGCCTCAATTTATAGCAAAGCAATATGGCTCTGGTAGACTGGTATTATGAATACATGGTATTACTGCATAACCTATCATATGAAATTAGATTCTCTATCAAAAACAAAAGTTTTAGCAGGATGAAATTATGATTCTGTGAGCAGGTCTCCTGCTCTGGCATCAACATTGATGCAAAATTGATGAAACTTCCAAGTGAAATTGCATTGTTTGATCTTCACAGTCCTGGAATAACATAGCCTAAAGCTACAGTTTCTGTAAACTTACTTTGCACAAACGACTTAGCCAGTACTGATGTATTGACATAGTGTGCCCATGAATGACATTAGGGCTACTTAGAAAAGAGACAAAATAACAGCAAAAGAATGCAGCAATTGGTTCTGAAATTACCTTTTTCCAGTGAACCTCTCTGAAAAATTACCTTTTTCTGCTGAGTCTCACTCAAAAATTACCTTTTCCAACTGAAGCTCTCTCAAAGTGCCTTGATGTTAAGCAATATAGTTTTTAGTTGAAAATGTCACAAGGCCATGAAAAGAAATTGATAGAAAATTTCAGGGTTCCTTGTTGATATTTGAAGCAGCCTGTGGATTTTTGTTCTTTAACACAGATCTCCTCTGCTGTGCTACCACTTTGATTTCTGTATTGCCCAAACCAGCATGTTTCTAGGCTTAATGGCTTCACCGAGAGGAATGTGAAGGTGATTTAGTTATTTCTGTGGAGGCAATGTTACCAGGAGGAAATTGGTAAACAGATGTCTTCCGAGCCCTTTCCAATCGCATACAAGGCGTTGGCTTGTTTTTAATCGTGAATTAGGATAAATAATCTCTCTCAATGTCTTTCTTTTTAATGCACATATAAATGCAATAGTACTCTGATTATCTGAACTACTTAGGTGAAGGTGTTCAGATGTTTGTCTACATATGTGGCTGACAGGAAATAGTGATCCAGAGCTCATGGAAATCAATGGAAGGACTCCCACAGCATCAGCAGGCTTTAGTTCCAACCTGTAACTGGAAGTTAAGAGACCAGGTGACTGTCAGCAGGAATTTAGAGTGGAGGATTGCACAGGCAGGGATCAGGTTTTTCTGTACTTGATAAGACTGAAGCCTCAGGCTGTTCATGCAGGTGGATCTAACACCTGTACACAGCCTCAGTGAACTGTGGCAGGCAAAAGAGGCAGTGTATTAGCAAAACTGGGAGTCAGGAGACACCAAGATTAAAGGTATGGGCACCTGAATAAGATACCAAGAGACAGCTGGGGGATAATTTTACAGTGCAGTGGCAGTAATTGCATGTGTACAAGTTCTTACTGTGGTACATGCAAGGTGAACTTTCTCTGAGGAGTAAGATGCTTTGCATTTACTGGGGCTTGGGCATGGATGCAGGCAATTACTGCAGAGGAGCTGGCTCTCTGCTAGCTCCCACCCTTGTAACGAGTTCATGTGCCCATGACGTGGGGGAGAATCCATCTCGCGTGCAACACTTGGTCTAAAATAGCAATTAAGGTTCCCTCAATAGTCAGTGGAGGCTGAGAGACCCCTCCAAGTTCCTCCCACCTGTCCTGGTGGAATTTTCATCCCTTCTGATCGCAGGTCTCCAGGAAGTTGTGGGCATTCCTGCAGGCTGCATGCAGTCAGCATGCTCCGTCACATGCACAGTCCTTCACAGAGGTGGCTGTGCAATGCCAGCTTTGTGGTTAACCTGCAGTCCACCTGGGAGACACAGCACCAAATCTGCTGTGCTCTGCCATCCTCTTCTCAACAGCCCGTGTCCAGTTCCTGAAGGAACCGCCTTGAGGCAGCTGTCTCTTCCTATTGATAGTGGAGGGACATCAAAGACAACCATGACTGGATGGGGCAGTTCCACCACGAAGGTGTGTGAATGTGGATGCTCTGGGCTGATTTGAATGAGCTGTGGATATGAGATTAACTTTACCTCTGAAACAGAGTGCAGGTCCAACAGCTTGTGGAGACAGTGAGCAATGACCTACCCAATAAAAAGGGAGAAATGCAGTCTTGGACTGTGTAACTCCCCAAAGGACAATGTTTCCAGCTGGATTTCATGGGAGAAAAGTTGTACACAAGTTGTGATCTTAAATATTAATTGTTTAAAACAGACAAATGATAAATAGGTAAATTAATTAAACACGAATGTATTAGAGATGATATTAAGAAGATTAATTACAAATCCCTTTTGGTTGTGTATTGTGCTACAAAGGAAAGAGAACAATGCATTTAAGAGAGGATACTTGAGCATCAGCTATTATCGGTCGATGAACACTGCAAGATCAGCTTTGAAGTTTATATTTAATTAATATATTGAGCAGATTTATCCAGATAAAAGCCTGCAGGAGGAACAAAATACTCCTCATAGAAACATGCATCTTGTGTAAGGTTTTGAGGCACTGTAGAATATGTTTATTGCAAGTTATGACATTTCAAACTGATGCCCCTGAATTCAGGGAAAACATAGGATTAACCAGAACCCTAAAAAATGTGAAACATTCACTGCTTCCCTTAGAAAATCTATCCAATACCTTCATTAATGTCATGTATATTGACTTAAATCATCGGTCAATGCTTTCTGCCTGTGGCTCTGACATTGTTACCGGGATTGTAGCTACAGCTGGCTGGAAATAGACAGTTACGCACTGTGAAAGCATTTGAGGTTTCAGAATTTGTTATCAATATCTGTAACTGCAGAGGAATGAACCCTTCTGTGTTACTGCATTAACTAAAGCTTAATGAAACTGATGGAGTCACCCTAACACATTTTGGGCTGGATGTATGTGCCTTGCCAGAAGTGGAGCAGTGCTGTGGCCCAGCATGTGCCTGAGTAGGAGTGTGCTGGCTCTGAGTGCCACCCGGGTGGTGGTAGGAAGGTCACAGATATCTGACACACAAAGTGTTTTTGTGTAGTTTTGAAACTGGTTGCTGCCTTTGCCAGTCCTCCCTTAGCTCATGGAAGGCTCAGGGGGCTTTTCCAGCAGCGGTGGAAAGAGGGATGTGAATGTGAGTATTTATACTCACAGTATAACAGTAATTTACAGTATGCGTACACAGTAAGAACATTTGGCACGGGGCAAATCTTCTTGGTAGTGGATGCTAATTTTTATAAAAATCCTATTTTCTTGTGCCAGTCCAAATCTTTCTGGGTGCAAACAGTTTGCCAGGACTGATGTGGTGAAAAGGGATGCGCCTTTCCACCTGTGGCTCAGGCAAGGAGTGCTGTGAAGCCCTTCAATCCACAGACAGCAGTGAAGGGCCTCGAGGGTGATGCCAGCAGAGGAGGTGCAGTTACCTGTGCCAGAAGTGAGTGCTCTGCAGAGCAGGGTGCAGTGACAGCCAAGGGGATAACAGAGGGAAGTTCACAAGCAAATCCTGCAGATGACGGCCTCTGCACAGTGTTAGTGCCTGGGAAGCCACATTGTGTCTTTTCCAAGCCCATCCTCTTCTTCCTGTAAGTAACACCCTTCAGTAGTTCCCTCTTGAGGCTCTGGCATAATACCACACGGAGGTGTAACTCTTTAACAGGCCAAAAAGACAATTTCTGTGAAAATCTCTTACAAGGTAAAATAATGCAGCTACACCCCTTACGAGGCATGGCAACAAATGTCCTACAGTTTTCCTGAAGGAAAGAGTACTCTGAATCTTTTCATTTAAAAGACACGGAATGCGTCTCTTCCCAAATCAGCATCCATTTCAAAGGAGTCAGCTCTGGGACCCCACAGCCCAGCCTGGTCTGCCTCTGGGTCTGCCTCTGCTGAGCTCAGTTTTTGGGCCTGCATGTGGCCAACGTGCCCCAACAACTCCCAGAGGAAAGCTGTTCTGTTGGAGAAATTGTCTGTTTGTTAATCAGGAGACACAGGCCAGCTCTTTTAGCAATAATTAGCATGGTGCACTCGGGTATCCTGGCATAGAGAGACGAGATTTTAACACTCAGCTACATTTCATGCTGAAACTAATCTATTACAACCTTTGGAATTTTAATCATTGCTACCTCATTAACCTGCTAATGGACACAGAATCACAAAATAATCTGAGTTGGAAGGAACCCAGAAGGACCATCAAGTCCAACCCTTGTGAATGGCCCATACGAGAATCGAACCCGTGACCTTGGCATTAGTGGCACCATGCTCTGACCAACGGGGCCCTCCTGTCTGTAATTAAACAAAAATCAAGGGGAGAAGTGTGATTCTGTAGATTTCAGAAATCCATTTCTAGTAAGCAGGAGCTCTTTTCAGGAAGCAAGTTTTGAGGAAAGCTGAATGCTGAGGGATGAGTTTGCTGTTATTTTATAAAGATAGGCTGGGACTGAACACCTTGCACATCTAAACCTCAGAGTGGCTAGGAGCTGGAGATACTCAAGAAACGTAGGCTAGAGCAGTGGAGGTCCCCCTTGCAGAATAGATTAGGTAAGTACACTCCTATTTGAAATTTCTGCAGGGTTACATGGATAGGAAAGCTATGATATCTCCTGTCCCATTATAATTGTATGTTCCTCAAAAATAAATATGTGAAGTATAGGCTATAAAAGCAGGACTGAAGTAATTAATAGGCCAGATAGGATACTGTCAAAAGGTCTGTGACTCCCCACATACATTAGTGGTGGAACTTGCTTTCCATAAAGAGCCCAGTAAAATAACTGCTCTCCAAACAAATCCTCCTAAGGAAAATGCTCAGGTTAAAGTCCAGATCCCCTAATGACCTTCTTTTTTTAACATCACATATATTTTTAGTGTTCTTTCAAATGTTCCTGATGTTATTTTCCACCTTACGAGATCCCCAACAACATGTCACATGCCCTCATCCCCAGTAATTTTGGAGGCTGTCTCAGTGCCTGGGCAGAAGAGACGCCTATTTGAATTTTGGTAGCTCACCTGTGGATGCAAGCTCCCACCCCACTTAGGTGTGAGGAGAAGGAGAGCAGTGCCGAGGAGTCCAGCCCGACAGATGCTGAGGTTCGATCCCCGTGCCCGGGGCGGTCACCGAGCCGTGCCCCGGCCCGGGGCCATCCCGCGCGTCCCCCGGGGAGCCCCGCGGCGGCCGGGGGCGCCGGTCCCGGTGCTATTTGGGAGCCCACCACTAGATGTCCCATGGATTAACCGGAGGGAAGGATCTCTGCGCTCGCATCGCAGCCTGGCCTGGAGGGTTTGCACGTTCCGTGCCGAGGGCTGAGCGCAGGGAGCCGGGGCTGGAGCGGGCACCACGCGTGCGGTGCTGAGAGCGCACCGCGCCCTTCGTGTGCCGAGTAACAACTCTGAGGCGCTCACTCTGATGTCAAACCCGTGTTTTAAGGCACGGCCACGCACGCAGCACTCCTGCTGTCACACCAGGCTGGGGTTAAGGTTTCTGCCACCTCTCTGCACACCGAACTGCCTGCCCCGGGGTCAGGCTTGTCCTTTAATTTTTTTTTTTTTTTTAAGGATGTAAATTTTTAATAGAAGCAGGTGTCCCATTTTTCTTTTACAAGAGGAACATAAGACTCTCCATGTTGATTTCTAGGAGACTGAAGACAAGTTGAAGATAGTTTATATTTTCTGTTGTAGTCTGGAGATGTCCAGGGTTACCAAAACGGACAGCCCAAAATCTCAGAAACGTGAAGTTGGCACTACCTCCTGCAAATCCCTGCTGCACAAGAGGGGTCGAGAAATCCTTTTTCATTGTGATGTTCCTTAACATCAACAAACACATATATTTTTTCAGATATTTAGACCAGGGAAGCAAAGGAAGCATTTATCAATATTTTTTAAAATCCATTTAAAATATGGAAATAAAGTTTAAAACACTGCACTTCTTTCCAGGGCCCCTTAAGGAGGGTTCCAGAGAGACAGGTGTAGCTTGCTTGCCAGAAATATGGGACTGGAACTGGGGAAACGAGCAAGTTGATATTACACAAACACATGTAGGTAAAAAAAAATTTTTAAATTAAAAAAAAACCAGAATAGAAAGAATAGTCACCGGGAGCCAATTGTCATTGACTTTTTATGTGCTAGAAAACCTCAGATAGTACATAGCTGGCTGAAAAAAATCAGAAAAATACAAAAAACTATGCAGCTAGTATTTATGTCTTGCTCTTTAAGGAAAAAAAAAAGGAAGTATGAGTTACTTTGTGATCATTTATATATTACAGGGAATATGAGACTCACTTGATTAAAAACTAGCTGACAGAATAAACCTGTTTAAAAATCCCAGCAGATTAGTTTATATAAGGCCAGGGATCAAGGATATCTCCAATGTCGTTCACCTTTTTTTTGGTGTGCCGTGTTATGGCAGCCTTGAATATTTCTGCCCTAGCCATAGGCAGTGACATCCAGTAGTGAGGGCAAAAATGAGCAACTACAAACTTTTTTTCCCACATCTAAATTTACCTGATAAGTAGCTCAAAACCTGGTTCTCCTCTATGACCACCTTCAGGCTGCTGAGCACTTTTAGGCAAAATGCCACCCAGCCCCTCACCCAACAAGCAGGGAACAAAGCAGCAGCAGAAGAAGAATTAAAGGACTGCCTATTGGGATTTATTTTGGGGGGTTGTTTATTATTATTATTATTATTATTGAAATTTCTGGGTTTATTGCTATTAATTTGATTTTACCAATATCTCAAAGGAGACAAAAAATGCAGTTTAAAACCTGGGACCTTCAATACAGCAGCAAAGCCAAAACCCCTTCAAACAGCTGAACCCTGGGCTGCTGCAAAGGGTGGGAAGGGGAGAAAGATTGAGTCATTCATGATAGGAGGGGTCTGTCAATGACATTGGCTGTCGTGTGTATCTACACTGTGAGAAAACCTTCTTTATTTTACACATTACTGTTCCCCTCTGTGGTGCACAGAAATGTAAAGCCAGCGACTCAGAGCTGGCTCTGCCAGGGCCAGCTGGCCAGGGGTTACACTGGTTCCCTGGAAGTTTGAGAGTGAAACTGCAACGGACCAGGACAAACACTTCTGGAAAGCAGACCACAGGGTGGGCTTGGAAAGGAGTTCTGCTTTCTGCTGCTCTACTGACTTTCCCAGAGACAGGAAATGTTGGATTTGAAAGTGTCACTGAGGAAAAGGGAAGACCAGGAGGAGGAAGCCTATGGAGCACTCTAACCCTCTGGGTTAGAGTGGCTCGTGAGGCGTAACAGCCCTTCAAGGTTCACCATAAATCTCTCAGTGAATCACCATGTTGGTGTGGATGCATTGATGGCTGATGTCCTTTGACTTAAATAACAGAATAAACATGAATTTGTGCTCTTAAACCCCCTCCTGCTGTGTTTAATGAATTTTTAGTTCAGGATGTACATAAATAATCAGGCAAGTCAAATAACAGGAATTACATTTTACAATGAAAAATAATTAAACCTAAAGTATAGACTTAGTCTCTGTTATACAAGGAAATGTAAATAACCTCTGCCAAAATGTACAGGAGTACACTTACCGAGCTTTAACAGTCACACACACTGAGGGACGGGAGCCTTATACAAATATTGTCTTTTATTATGATGTGGAAAACGTAAAGCTGTATCAGGAGTAATGATAATTTCTGAAAGCTATTGGAAAGTAACATAAATTCCTGCATTCAGCAATTACTTTTTTACATAAATAATAATTTCAGTTAAGATCATTAGTTAAAATTAAAAATAGTTTATTAGAAAAACATCATTAAAATGTGCGGTGTGGAGCAGAATATTCTTCTAACTGGGACATGAAGCAATAGTGAAACAGCACTGAGTCACATTTGTTATTGCTCCTCTGAAAACTCAACAGGGAAAATTTTCTGTGGCTGAGGCTTGATGCTCTATAATGCCGGCTTGAGTTTTGCTTTGTGTTGGGTTGTTGTTTTTTTTGTGAGCATACTGTTATTTCATTCTCCTTTTTTCATTCCTCTGTTTAGAAAGAAAAAAGTGAACAAGCGAGGCACAACCTTTGGTAGACTGATCTGTGACACCCCATAATGTTTTGATACTGCCTTGATTTCTAATTGTGTTTTTCACATTTTTAGCAAAAGAAATATGAAAAAATCAGAAGTGTAACCTATATTATTATACTTTAATGTGATGTTCTACTTTTCTGTTTGTAGTTCTTGAAGTTTTTGTCTTACTTCATTAAACATTTAATAAATCACTGCCAGTTTTGTGACAGATTTTAACCATAACACAAACAGCAGGAGGTGTAAACTCAGTTCAGTTCGTATAGGCATATAATATCCGTGTCGACATCATCATCCCCTCAAGGCATATTGGCAAAACGGCCAATGGAAGCTAAGCTTTTTCCGACAAAGCTTCGAAAATAAAGTTTTCTTCTTTTATCTTACTACAAATCAATTGGAGCCCTTACAGCAAAATCCTATAAAATAACTTCAAACACCGCTTCTTAGTCTAAAAATTTGTATTATGGCTAAAACTCTTTGAAGTTTTATGACTGAAGTTTGGAGAAAAATGATTTAAGTGCTATCTGCTAGACATCAGAGTGTCAAAATTTCTCTCAGTTTTCTTGACACATAAACTGCTACCTACTGTATGTTTTCTAGAGTTTTTTTTTCTTTCTTTTAACCACCTAACCCAGCTTGCTTGATAAAAGTTACTTAACTGCAGTTTATCCCATTGAATTAATACCCTTTTAAGCTTTGGCTTAAAATAAATGATTACTTTATTTTTGATTTTCAGCATCTCTGACAATGCAGGTGGCAAGGAGGTGGGGAAAAGAGCTGCTTCGCAAGTGTCATATTGATTTTTGAATAGAAAAGAAACAGGTAAGGTGCCCAAAACAACATATTTGCAAAATGCACAACTGAGTCCTTGCTTTGGGGCAAATGTTGAAATAAGGTCTATTGTGGTGTGTTTTCTCCCTCGCAGGGGAGAAAAATTTCCCCTGCAGGAAAAGCTGTAGGGTGGGTGGCTCGTAGGACACCCAGAAATGCTGGCAGTTACTAAGGTTTCATGCTGCTCCTTTTAAAACTCGTCAGTGAAAGAGAGCACGCCCAGAGCCCCTCGCATGCTGCAGCACCAGTGGGCAATGGTTAAATACTTTTTTATTGATCCTGAGGTACCTGAAGGCCTGAGGAGGCCAGGAGCAGGGTGCATCCTGTCCAGCTGCCATCAGTCTTCTCTGTCAGGCAGAGTTTGGTCCTTTTAACTCAGGCATCCATCAGTGCCCAGCACCAATATGCTGGTCTGTGTACAAACACCACGAAATGTCATTTGGAACAGCTTTATTTGGTTAAAATGTACAGAGTGCAAAAACCTGAGGAAGAACTTTGAAAATAGGGGCACAAAAATAAGAATTTATTCTAAAGTGTACCTTTTGTTTACTTTTTTGATTTAATTTAAAAAAATCAGAAAATAATGTCAGAATCATTCTCCATAGAAGAAAAATGGTGTTACATTGACAGAGTTGCATCAAAGTGACGTGTCAAAATTCAGTAAAATGGTTAACCATACAAAAATTAAGCAAGGAGCATGAAATCTGCAGAGAACAATGGTAAGAAAATGTAAAAACCCCCAAACCAACAACTGTGTCATTCTGCGTACTGCAGCCTTGCAAAATTTTATTTACCGAAGGTGAATGATTTGTTTTGATGGGCAAGCAAAATATAATAATTTGAGGGAAAGAAGGAGTAAAAGGGAGGGGTCCATTATCATCACCTTGGAAAAGGGTGGGTGAATAGATTTTGTGCCTGAGCTGGTAAATTCGTAGTACATCTTCGCATGGCTGGAATAATATAATAAAGTGACTTAAATATAAGTGCCATTTAAGAGCTACTCCATAGTGAACAGTTAAAATGATGGCATTCAAAAGAACTTCCTCAACAGAGCCTGCTTCTGCTGCTAATTTGCTGAAGTAGATCTGCTGTCTTTACTTCTCCGTTGCTCTTGATGCACCCCAAGGCACGCTGGGGGCTCACCCATCATGTGCTGGCTCATAACAAGTTAAGAAGAGGGAGCTCGATTGTAGCGTACAAGGAGCTGAAGTGTAGGTCCGAAGGGTTGCAGGAAACCATCAGCTGTTTAGAACGGGCGAGCTGGAAAAAGATCTTGCCAAGGAAAACATCGCATGAAGTCAGATGGCGTGTTCCCCCAGAGCAGCCGCGGAGAGCACTGCGAGCGGGGGGAGCAGAGCTGCTGGCGGGCAGGGCGATCCAGAGCACGCTGAGGACAAAGCCCTCTGGAAGGCCACATCATGCTTGATAGGCTTTTAATGCTAAACAATTGCAAATTGCCATTAATGCTCCAATAGAACACAGATAACACAAGACTTTTCCCTTCTGTCATGAGGCATTAGGTCAAAAGAGTGGATAATAACAGCAATATTAGTCCCACCAGAGAGCCGGGCTGACACAGGCTGCATGGACACGTGGGCATGTTTTTGGCACTTCAGGCAGTGCCGTGATCTAACTTTCTCTCATGTCACACAACACATGGTGTTGGGCAGGCCTGGGCTCTAGGAGGCGGCTCTGAAAATGTGCTTTGCCTCTTCATGATCTTTTCACCTGGCCCGTTATGACATAGTAGGTAAAGGAAGCCTAAGACGTAAGAAAATGGCTGGGTAGGTATTAAACCTCCTAACAGTTTAACACACTCTTCCTATACTGATTCTCCACTATAAACCACCAGGCTGTAATGCAGATGATAAAGCTCCATCTGACAACAAAATCCTGACTTCACACTACCAGTCACATCGATCAACATCTGAACTAATGTCAGAGTCTTCTCTTACTAATGAGCTGCTGCACTGAGATGCAGCTTTGCTATCAGTCAGATACCTGTAATGAGGTAGAATGAATGGCAAGACCCCTCTTCAGACGCTTTCTCTCATCTAGCCACAGAGGGGCTTCGTTGTTCACTTATTTTTGGTACAGACAAAGACTTTCTTCCTGAAGGTCTCTACGAGCATCACACGGTTACTCTAACACCTATTTTATATGTTAGCTGCAGCTGTTTGGAGAATTTCTACCAGGAATTAATCTTTTTTTTTTTCCCCTTCTAATCATTTGCAATCCCAGTGCTCCCATGTAAGGGTTGTAGTCCCAGCGCTTGCATATAATGACATTTTAGTGTACACTTCAAATTCAAATGAAAGTATCTTGCCACGTTCCCAAGTTGGACCTGTTCATATAGCACTCTGCTTTCCTTAAATTATCTGGCTACAAGGCACATTTGTCCAGGTGTTTATGCTTTGATTCTAAGCCACAGCTACCATGCAGTGGTGTATCCTATTTACCCATCCCGTAGTATCACAGGAGGGATGTGCTCCAAATCCATAGCTTTCCATCAATGTAACAAAGCCACAGTAATGACTTCTTTATTTTTCTTTGCCTGTCATGCTACTGCTGAATGGTCTGAGCTGAAGTTGCTGCCAGACCCAGAGGTTCTGCCCAAATCAGATCTAAGGCAGTTCGGTGATTTACAGCTGCAGTGATTGAAGAAGCACCCTTAAACTGTAGTAGAGGAAAGCTCAATGAACAGTAAGGAAAGCTCCAACATTTGTTACAGTCACTCTCTGTTTAGTTACTAAATTAAGAGCAGGGTGGTTTTCTGTACTGGGATTAACTCTCAGCACAGAGAAGTTAGCTGTTATTTGTTACTCCTATGAAAACAGTCATTACGGAAAGGCTGGGCTTGGGTTTGTGTTGCAAACTGAGGTTGTGACTCGTATCTTTCTCATCTTCTCAAATATTTCAGTCAGGTTTTGTTTTTCTTTGTCTTAAACCAACATCTTATGTCTCTCAGTGGCAGGTCTCAGCATGCAATTATTTATGCACGTCTCATTCCATGCCACATAAAAAGGGTTATCAAGTTTGTATCTTTAAGACTAATGAGCTGTTGGTTAACACTTTTGAGGCAATTAACCAGCGGTATCACTTCTTATCCACCGACAGAGATATTGTTGCATTCAAATTTCTCCATGGGGCAAGACATAGGCCTGGCTTTCAGCCCCTGCTTCTCTGCCCTGACAGAGCGTCACCCTGCAGGTGATGGGCAATGGGAAGCCATAAATGACCCCTCTGCCGGAGCCCCAGTATGATGGGTTATGTGGTCTCTGGTACCAGCTGATGACATTTTGGGGCAGATAGGTTAGTGGCACTCAGCAGAAGTGTTTGCATTTGTTCTGCCACACACGTGGCCCCTCTCAGACCAGTTATCAGAGCATGGCAGCTTTTCACACCGCCAAGCACCTCTCCTGCTGCCTGCAAGGGACCCAGCCAGGACTTCTCAGCGCCCTGTCAGTGTCCGGATGCTGCAGCAATCCCTCAGGGCCAGTGGCATCTGGCTCAGGCTAAAGCCACCCTTCAGGCTCGTCTGTCTGCTGCCAAGGGACCAATAAAGCAGCCAAGATCAGGGCAGAGCAAATCATCTTCAGCAGTGGTTTTAACCATTATCTTCAACTAAAGATACACAGGAAAATCTGGTGAGGCTGTGATGAAGTCTCCCAGGGCGTGTCTGCTGTGAAGATGTAGAGACTTCCATTTTTATGCTCAAGCAACTACAGGGAAGTAACCTGTAAGGTGCAGAGTTTTCTTCTGCCTTTAAAACACATGACTTCAAAACATGTGTTTTTATTTCCTGAACAATTGAGATTTCTTGCTGTGAAATAATTTTTTTTGGTGAAAACACTAATGCTTCACATGCCTCTCATTGAAACTAATTTTTTTCTGTTTCCAGGATTAGTATTTAATTTGAAGTTTACTTTGTATAAATAGAAAGGGAAGGCCTCATTTTTCTTTTCAAGTACATCCTTGTCAAAAGACCATTTTTTGTCACAGCGCACTTTGCAGAAACCTCGCGGACCCACTTGGCTGGGGGAGGAAAACCTCCTGGCTCCCAGGAGCAGCAGTCCCACTGCGGCCATTCCAGCACACACGCGTGTCCCACAGGTGCCTGCGCTGGACACGCGGCGACAGCTTCTGCTGGGAGCAGTGCTTGGGGCAGCGTGGGAGGAACAGGAGGGGGCTGGTCCCTCACCGGGGCAGCGGGGCTGCCTGCACTCCCTCCCTGCTGGAAGTGTCGTGGCCCAGCACTGGCTGGCTGGCAGCAGAACAGGCGTGTCCGCACTGGGACACAGCCGCCACGGCACCGCTTCACCTCAGGTACAAGCCTGAGGAGCTCTGGTTTGCAGCCTGGACTAAGCACCCTTCCGAGGCAGAGGACAACTGTAAGCCCTCAGCAGCAAACACAGCCCTGCTGCACGTGGCAGGGCAGTCCCTAAGGAGACACGGAGTCAAAGCCATGGCTCATCCTCCTTGATGCACAACCTGCTCACAGGTTTTTGCTGGTAGAAGTTTGCGTAATCCCGGGCTGCACCTGAGAGAGGGATTCTGCTACCTGGACTGTGGCTGCCATTTCCTAATGGTACAAAAAAGCACTGGTGGGAAAGTGTGGCAATTCTAAAGATATTGTAAATAAAATAAATCCATGAGGCTAGAGGGAGGTGATGTTCCACCTGAGATTCATATGCAAACTCTGAAATATTAAAAGCACCCTGGTGAAGGCATTGCTAATTAAAAGGATAAAATGTGCAAGCATAGAGAACCGATTATTTAAAATATAAATTATTTCTTATTAAGATAATAGTGTCTAACTAAATTTTGAAAGAGCTGGATAGTAGTTTACACTGTAAAATGATCTGTTAAATATGTTCCTGTTAACATCAATACAGCTATTGACAAGCACATCCAATTTTGCTTTACTTTGAGAGAGCAGACAATAGCAAGTTTTACTAGTGCTATCTTATTTTACAAGCATTAATGAACAATTAACCAACACTAGCACTCTTTCCATCTGTAATCCTGTAGTAGGATCACTAATCTCCACCACTAGCAGCTAATGATGAAGGTCTCTTAAGCTTTACTTCTTATCTCAGCCAGTTCTTAATACTCACATAAGTATGCTTTCTGAGCAGGGCGGCCCCCTATTGCTCTGCGACTTGAATACAAAAGACTGGTGAAATTTTTGAAGGGTTTTCTGTTCAATAACACTTCTATACTTATGTTTGCCTTCCTACAACAACAAACACAAGTGATCAGCAGAGGACTAGCAAGGTCACTAAGGGCTCTGTGTTTCCATACTTGTTCTAATACTTATAAGAATGTATTCATGCCCTATTATATATATTCCCTGGCTGCTCAGGCAGAAGCTCTAAACTAAACTAAACTGAAATGAAATAAAAGGGAAAAACCAGAAGACTAAAACAGTGTTTACTTCAAGAACAAGTCTGCTGTTTGTATCGAACAAAAGGAAGTTGGAAAGTGGCTGCCATTAAAAATACATGCAAGATAAACTGAAATTTTTATAGTACACAGTACACATGACATTTTCTAACTTCTCTTTCAGAGTGTTCTTGTGTATACCGTACACACAAGATCTGTGTACTGGGATGGCAGGGGAATTCACCATTCTGTTAGGCTTTTCTGCAATAGCTAAGCCAAGTAAAGCAGCAACAACTTCCCAGACAGGAAACTGAGACCACAGTGGGTTCAGTTCCAATCCCCATCAGGAGAAGGTCCTCCATAGTCAGGGCAGTCACCCCTATAGTAAAATTTGTGCAATTAAAAATGAGACACACAGTCCTTCCTCTCCTTCATCTTTTGCTTTCAAGAAAAAGGGATGAGCCTAAGTAAAAGTAATACATTTTCCTTAGTCCATTTTGTTTATTCCATGCACAATCCTCGAACATGTTGGCCCCAACCCAAGCAGAACTCAGGACAACTCAGGGGTTATTTCCTGGCCTGAATGAAAGCCTTGACAGAACTACTCCAACTGGGCCCAAAACATCCACTGCAGTTGCTGAGATTGTTGGAGATGGGGAACAACAGTTGAGTAGCAAAAGACTGATTCCCATCAGGGAGGTGATCCAGTCCCATCAAAAGCTCACCCTGACCCCGCTTGCATTAAGCTGCGTGGCTGATGAATGAGAATCAAGTTGCCTCATCGTGCTTGGAGCTGGAGGTACATTATTAAATTGCAACAGATTACCAGGAGCTGAGAACAAACGTATCTCCAAGCCATTCCCAGAGGTGTTTTAGCAATAACTAACAGCATGAGGTATTGCTGAAGAAACGTTCTTTATAAGCAGCTAAAAATATAGAATTAATGTTTCTAATGCAATCAAAAGGTGCCTCCTTGCATGCTCTGTTCCTAGGTGTGTTCTACTCTAAGGCATAAAAGAAGCCGAACTCACTTGGCACCCATGGCTGAGAGATGTCTTGGAAAAAACTCCGAGTGTTGCAAACACTGGCCCCTACGCAGATACAGCCTGGTTTTTTGTTGTGTTTGTACAATGTGTATCAAAATGCCGACTTTTTCCTTCACCAGGGCTTCTCAGCACAGACAATAAATAGCATTATTTAGAGGAAAAAAACCCCACTTCCATACCTCTGCAGAAATCGTGACTAAGCGTTGCTTTTACCACATGGCTTCCTTTTTCTGTGGCTGCCCATCATGGCCCAGGTGGCTGTGACACTTGGCAGACGTGTAGAAGGAGAGGGGTGCTTGCTTGGGTCAGTCCAGCCACCCTCAGAGGGGTAGCTCTCTGGCTGGGACACAGGGGCAGGCTGGCCAGCCTTACCTGAAAAGTAAGGTGATAAAGTAGCCTGGGTGCATGTGGTAGAAGGTAAGGGGATGAAGGCAAGAGAGGTTCTGGGGCTACCTGCAGTCTTTATTCGTTCAAGTAAAATTTGTATTTAAGTCTAGAGGAATTTTATCAAAGTGAAGCCAACCAAGATGTCAGAAGCAGACCTTATCAGGAGGCCTGAGTGAGATGTGAGTGAAATGATTGCTTATGGACAAATCACCAACCATTAGTGAGGAAAGAAAAAAGATTTTCATATGTTTCACCCAGCCTTTCCATTTTTAAGCCTTTGCTGTTTGGCTTCATATCTGATGTATGGAGAGTTCCTTGATGTGACAGTCACCTGCAGTGTGGGTGGATAGCTCGTTCCCACTCCCCTCTGCAGGCTTCAGATCTCAGCCATGACTCCAGGTGATGATGGTAGGATCAGAAAATGGGGAAGAGCTGAGTGGATGGAGCTAATTTCAGCTTGACAGATTCTAGGTACTCCCATTACAGAGGATACACTTTAGTGGGCTTGTTTGGATCACCCGTGTATTTGACTGCGAGACTCACCTGCTACCCTGACTGCATAGCAATACTGGAGCCATCTTCAACCCAGCTCTGTTGTACCGGTATCAGAGAGAAGCAATTTAAATCTATTGACCTACATTTCTATACTAAAAGGGCAAATTATTCAGGGCAGAGGTCTGGAGTAACACAGTTAAACCCATTCTGACACTTGACATAGAACCCAGGTCCAGATTTTCCTGCATTGCACAATATACTGCCAGCATATCAGGGAAAATGTTTGGAGTAGAGGAAGAAGTTCAGCCCTGGAACATCTCTCTCTCACAAATTCTCTTTTGTAAGTACCTGTCAGGATTCTGGGGATACTTTCCTGGAAAAGTCATGCAAATGTCAACAGCTTGCAAGATCATCTGTTAAGAGAAGGATTAACAAGAAAACAAAAATCTGATGCTGTGAAGCATATTCTGGGGAGTGGACAGAGGGTGGCCTATTTGTCATTACTCTGCACCTCCTGCTCATTTGCACAGCTGCCAGCCCCGGGGCTGTTGGGAGCGGCTGGAATGGTGCTACAGTGATGGGCTGTTGCAGTAGTTGAGCACAAGAGCAGCCTGGTCAAACGGATCCTTGGATCAAGCATAGCAAACAGTAACTATTTTCTTTCAACTGCTCTCAGAATGCTCATTTACTTCCATTTAATTTTTGTGCTTTCCCAAAGGGATGGCATTTTTACTCATACCTGCTGTACAAAGAAAATGCCAGTGTTTAGTGCATTGTTTCCATTTTTATGATATGATAGACATGGAGGTAGAAGCTAATTAACAGTACTGTTTCCGAGATAGAAAAAGAGCTCGTCTATGATGTTAGTGCTTTGTATTAACCAGGATGAAGCCAAAACCTTGGTTCAACATTTCCACTTTATAGATAATATCAGATATACTTCTCCACCCCCACCAGCTCACATATTCATTACCCAAATTGCCTATCCTCAAAGTGATAATATAGTGTGGTACAACATGCCCCGACAGGACACAAATTGACTCTGTGCCTAGATACTATACAGACAGTGTAAAGCAAATATCTCACTCTATTATCTGTTGTCTCTATGAATCAACAGATTACATGGTTCACTGGGTAGCTGAATAACTTTTACACAGTTTGCTCATATCTATTTACACATATTCTACAAAAAATACATTAACACCAAAGGACAAATGTAAAAAAAGTATACCTGCAGAATCCAGATAAATTACACATGTGAAAAAACACAATAAACAGTAGTGCCTTAATTTCATATACAATATCTGCAGATATGAAAGGAGAGTCTTCTCTCGTGACAGAAACCTGAGTCCTGTAGAAGGCCCAAAAAACCTTAAGAGAAAACTTTAATTTGTGACAATTTGTTTGTAGGTAAGATTGTGCACCACATTTTAAAGAGTCCTTAGTGTTCCACAGAATAGGGCTGTAACCACAGAGAGTTCTTCACTGACCATCTCCATGGAGGTGCACCTCCACCCACCTCTAAGCTGTGACCTTCTAGAGCTCCATGTCTCCTGTGTTCACTGTTGTTCCTGGTCACTGATTTGTAAAACATGCCATTTTTTGGAAGAGGAGGCAGTATGCCATATTCTCCCTTTTCATACCTTGTGTGACAATGTAGTGAGCAAAGCAGTTTGCCCATGTCACTGTAGAAAGGAACAGAGCTTTAGCAGCTGGCTAAGCCAGGATCTACACACGGCTCTCGAACTGTGTGTGGATACCATGGTATCACTTGTCCTGGTTTTTCAGCTCCTTCCAACGCCACACTCAAGAAATGAAAGTGATGATTGTGCAGAGAAAGTACAAAATGTCTATGCCTTGCAGTGCTGCACCTTCCAAACCCCAGAATGTTCAAATCCCCTGCCATATACATATATACATGCTTTTATATATATATATATACACACACACACTCGAAGTTACATTGAAAGCTATTCTTTCTTTTCTGCTTCTCTCTTGCCAACTCTTCCCTCCCAGATATCTTTTAAACCTGTTCCCTGATTAGGTCAGAACTCCACCTTTACCCTGTCTCACTCTACAAAGTAATTCTTCCAGGCAGTCACTGGTTTGTCCTCAGACAGTGGCACTAGAAGCTACTACATTTGGCTCCTGCCCTATTGCCTGTCTCCTGTGTCCCTGATACACCTCTCCTAGCAGTGGAAGCAGCTCTCTTCAGCAGAGATACAGGCAGTGAGAATTTTGGTCCACCTAGATATCAAATGTTTCTTTCCTTTTTTTAAAAGCCTAGTTTGCCTTGAATTTCTGGGCCCATTATTTCAAATTTAATACTATAATGAAGCAAAATAGTTTAACAGTGTATTGTACCATGTGGAAATTAAGCAGTAGTATCACAAACTTGCAGCTATTCATCCAATTATATTAAACAGAATGGCAACAGTAATTTATTTTAAGATTAAAACTAAGAAGAGGAATGCGTTAAACTAAATTTAGTAGCATGCAGTACCTGTTTGCAGGTATGAAATAAACAGTTCTGAAAGAAAGACTTTCCAGTGCTAATTAAGTGACAAATGAACAGTCAAAACCTGCTGCATATTGGATTTTTTAAAGAGCTCAGGGGTTAAGGGGATTTTTGGTGCTCTGAGTTGGTTAATAATATTTAATTTGAAAAGAAAGATTTTGTTAAAACTGGTAGACTTTCCTTTGTAAACTATGTCTGCTACTTTGTGCAACAAATTCTACATGTTTTTGGTAATGGAAGATGCTGTTGCAACAGCCTTTTGTGCATCCTGATTGAAAATTCAGCTACATAACCCTCACTGAACTGTTTATCTTATGTACTTATTTAACTAACATTCAAACTGACAAGTCTCCTATTTCTGGGCTTTCTTTTTATACTTTAATGTATGCCTTATCAGATGAAGCTCAGATACTACCAAACTTTGCATGTTTTTGATTTTGCACATAAACTGAAGGGCAGAATTCCAGTCTATGTCCTCAGTCATTCAATTTTTCAAGATCTTTGAACAAGACTTCAAACCCTGAAAAAATACAACCCAAACACAGACTTGCTTCTCTGTCTGTACAAATACGTGAAAGAAACTGGTATGTCAAGTTTCAATGTAGGCAAGCCTAATTGAAGCTTTAACTACATTCGAAACAAGAGGCAGGCAGCACCTCCAAACTGCTTTATTCAAGGGCAGGAAGACATTCAGGAATAGAGCTACTCGAATTATTCATTACAAATAAATTATCCAATTAATTTAGGCAATTTTTCTTATCATTAATAATTTACAAACTGCTCCTGATAGTGGTGGATGTGTGCATCAGCCCTGATCCTGACAACACTTAGACACACATTTAGCTTTTCATATTCCCCATAATCCCACTGAACTCCATCAATTTTCTCAGTGAGCTGCAGGTGAGCCTATGGAGAGTTGGTGAACAGCTTGCTTCTCTGGGTATTTTTTTAAGGAAAAGTCATTTGCTTGAGTCATGCAATATTGTGTCTGTACCTAATGAATGACAGCTCTCCAAGAGAAAATTGAATGCTGAGTAGCAAAAGATTAATGTTCTTGTTGAAGTCCTTTTATTTTTTTTCACACAAAGAGGTTTTATTTGAATAAAGCAGCAATTTCACAAACATTTGTGTGAACAAATCCAAATACTGACGTGAATAGTCACAATAGTGAATAAAGCAGGATATATCCTATATGAATACAGACCATGGGAATGAAAGGTTCTGAATGCTGTTTGGCTATAGTCCCTTATGAAGAATAATGTTCCCAAGAAAAGGTGGCAGTACAAATGCCATGCATTAGAAAGCACAGTGGACTGCATTTTTTTAAATGATCGCCATTATAGGAAGCCTGTTGTGTAATTTGGCTTCCTGGCCTGTGTGTATGTTTTAAATTTTGCTATCCTCAATACACAGCAGGTTCCTGTGCTAGCTCTGCACAGAAGCCCCTGCATTTCCAAGGTACTTGAACGGAAATATAATCTCACCTGGCTTCTTCTGCAGTGATCAAGAAAGCTGTGAGATATTTGCTGCCATGCCTATGTTCTCTCCATAATTCGTGACTCCTGTTGCCATGCACTTGTGGGAAGCTGAAATGGTTATCACTTCTAGTGCCTTAAGGGTATCTTATTATGAAGTACTTCTGAAAGAAGAAAATAATTATTAGGCAATTTATAATGACCTTTCTCATGGGCTGGTTCCTGTTTATCTATAGGTTCAGGTTTTTGTACCTCAGTTAAAACACTCTTTCAAATATAGAATCATAGAACTGTTTAGGTTTGAAAAGACCTGGAAGATCTTTGAGTCCAACCAATAACCCAACACTGCTAAGTCCACCACTAAACCATGTCTCTCAGTGCCACACCTACATATCTTTTAAATACCTCCAGTGATAGTGACTCCGTTGTTTCCCTGGGCAGTCTGTTCCATTGCTTGACAATAAATCAAATACTGCAGCAAGTCCCCTGTAAATAAGATGTAATTAAATGTAACAATTCTCATTGATGTTTTGAACAATTATGCAAATCCAGAGCTGTGCTGACAGCTAGGTATAATGCCTTGCAAACTTTCAATTATCTGCTG
Organism: Mohoua ochrocephala; assembly: GCA_013398855.1. NCBI lineage: Eukaryota > Metazoa > Chordata > Aves > Passeriformes > Acanthizidae > Mohoua > Mohoua ochrocephala. Next base: position 108,299 of record VZTA01016608.1, read on the forward strand.
CCCACCAACTGCTGTCTCACTCAAATCAGCATGAATTGCTGATCACTTGGGTTCTTTTTCAGGGGGACCCAGTCAAACATAATATGGTCCCAGAGTCTGACATAACAAAACATGATAGCTAAAACACAAAAGGAAGCAGGCTTATTTTTGTATCTGATATCTGACAACAAGCTGGATATTGTGAGTATTTGATTCAATTTTGTGTGTCAGATGGCAGTGGAGCAGACAATAAGGTGTCCACACTATTTATGAACAGGCAAACACCACAGTTCACTGACGAGGCAAAATAATTTTAGGTAGCACTGAACCTGTCTGCTTGCATTAGGTTGGGGCAGATTTCTAGGTTGGATAGAAAAGCTGCAGTTTATTTTTTTCTTTAACAAAACACTGATAACCACTCTCAGTGCTAGCACAGAACTTAGGATAACTCTGACCACTAGGTCCTTTTGTCACCCTCTCACTGAACTATTCTTTTAACAGAGACACTCTCATTTGCACTCAGCAAAATGCCAGGCTGGATTTCAATCATATTGATGCACTGTCCATGTATCGTAGGAAAAAAACCATTCCCTCTAAGGTGTCAAGGAGGAATAACCTACTGGAGTTTCCATTAGGTGGCTCTGGACGGTGCTGGGGAGGCACGAGCTGATGCTCCATTGCAGGTATGCTCAGTTACCAGTTTCTCCAGTCTTTCAAACAAAGCACGTGTCTTTCAGTCATTGCTCCACTGAGCATCAGTTAGGAAGAAAATTAACACAATTTCTATTGTATTAGGAAAAGTCTTCCCACTAGAATTTTCTTGTGCCCACAGAAGGAGCTACCACGGCCTGTGCTGTAGCAGTCACACTGCCCATAGTCCACTGTTACAGTGCATGCACCTGTGGGCAGACATGGATGCTCCCCTCAGTCTCACAGAGGTATTTCCAGGAGGGCCCAAGGCAACAGAGCTTTACACATGAAGACCTGTGGCAAGTGTGATGCTCCAGCCAATTCAGTGCTCTTACATCAATGCAAAATCCGAATACGAATGAGCAACAGATGCTTGCTTGACTGAGAGCAGCAGGTCTATAGGTACATTGAAATTACTTGTTCAGGGGTTAGACATTACTGGTCTTATAGCACAAGATCTCTGAACATTCCCATTATTGTGGGGGATGAAGAATTTGGGAAACCAGATGTCACTGTCAACTGGGCAGCCACTAATATGGTGACACAAATACATGCCACCCAAAGCCTTTGGGTTGGAGCCACAGCCTGGAAAAGGCTAAAAACACCGTGTCTGCCTTAGCCTCCCTTCAGCCCTTGTGTGGAAGGAGCTGCATTTCTTCTTGATTTGCAAAGATGAGTAGTGATGCTTTCCTCGTTCAGCAAGGAAATTTTGGCCCCAGGTAGGTAAAGGCACCTTGCCCTCCATCATCCCAGGCTGTCCAGGGCATATGAGGCAGTGGAAGGACACTGCTCCTCTGCTCTGCTAAAGAGAAGCAGCCACGGGGAGTTTCTGGTGCCATGTCTTGCTGCAGCTGGTCCTAGCAGGGCGGAGGTGCCCATCACTGCCCTGAAATCCACTCCTGCTGCATCACTGGTGCCTTTGCTAGGGAGCTCTTTGATAGGTAGCCTGCCTTCTGCTAGAGTGATATTTCAATCACACAGAGGCTTTCCTTGGGGAGAATGAGGGGGGGAAAGAAAGGGAAAAAAAAAAATTGACTATTCCCTCTCAGAAAGTTTCACAGTGATCCTGTGCATTATTATTTGAATCTGACCATATTCAGAAACATATTTTTCCCCAGAACTGCCAGCTGGAGCCAAATTCTCTGCCCTAACTGCACTCAGAAATTTTCATCCTAATCCCAAACTATTCATCCCAACACTTCTGCTGCCATCAATAGATTTAAGATGTTTTTAATGCCTTCCTTGAACTTGCCTTGTCTCCTGTCAGCCAGCCAGAAGTGGTTTTTATCAGGAATAAGATTCAAAGAGCCTGCCCTGCAGCAATCCCATCGTGCACTTCTTTGTCAGAATCCTAATGACGATTTATATATACTTAAGAGACTATCTCCAGCTGTAAAACTGAAAAGCTTCTGGGGGTCTGTACAGTTCCCTGACCTCAGACCTATTTTTATATTTTGATCTTGGGGATAGTGCCTCCCAACACTCCGAATCCTCCAGTTATCCCTGCGGTAACAAAGTGCTAGCTTAACCAGTAGTAGCAAGACTTAAAACAGGGCACTCAGGATCAAAGTGGCTAACAAACTTGAGTATTAGCCACTGTGTCAGCCCTAGAGACAGTCACGTTAAACCAAAACATGTATGTGGCTAAGTCTCCATGCTAAAACTAAACATTGTGCTCCAGAGGACATGCATCTAAAGAGCCATTTTCGCTGAGGTAGGTATGAAAGCATGCTCAATTTAACATGCTAAACAGGCATCCGCCACAGACACTCTCCTCCCAAGCACAGAGGAATTATACTATTATGTTGCTGTTAGGCTCCGGGGAGCTATTTTTAGGATTTTTCCAGCATTATTTGCTTTTACTTTCGTCCCAAACATTTATGGAAGAGATTTTACATTTTCGATTCAGAAGAAATGAGGAAATATGAAAGAGTGTGAGAGTACCGATGAGTCTGGATTAAGACAAAAGCATAGGCAGGATAAGGTTCTGTCAATGAACTGACACTTCATTTTCCTTCCATTGTCTGATTACCAGAAGAGCAGTACACTAGCAACAAGGATGATCACATGAAGGCGGGAAAACACAACTGTCAGGCTTCAAGGACAAAGCCTATTCTTACATTGCCATTCCTTAAATCCAGACATTAGAGCAAAAGGAATGAGAAAAAAGCAGCTCACTCATGGATAGCTTACTGAGGATACTGCAAAAGATTATGCTAATCTTCACTTCATTGTCCTCTGCAAAATGTTTTCATACCATGCCTTTTATCTTTGGAAGGGATGCACAACCTCTCAACTCTGTGACAGCGAGCACTTTCTGTGTGGTTTCTGCGTAATTAACACCAGCACTAGACCTTTTCATTTTTGCTACTCAAGCTTATGGCCTTTTAAGGGTACCCACAGGGGAGCATCCCTCACCCCTTTGCTTGCGGCCTAAGTGATAGTCTCAGCTTATCCTTAGCTACATATACCATCTGTTAATAGCAGAAGGATCAAAAACTTTTGGCTAGCCTGCATTTTTCAAAGAATGGGGGCAGGCAGCATAAACAACACATTAGACAAGATTTCTAAGAGTTTTAATTCTGAGTTGGGGCCTAAAGACTTTCAGTTTTATTTAAACGGCCATTGCATTATTGTCTAGATTATGTTCACATGCACAGTCATCTTAGGAGGTGGCTGGAATTAGATAAAAGTCTGCATTTAAGATGAAATTCATCCTAATATAGTCCAATTTTATCACAGAAGTGTGACCTGTTGGATTTTTGGTCAATCTGAACACAATAAACACTGAAGCTGCAATTTTGCCTCTCAGGAATTATCCCACTTTTGACAGTAAAATCAGGTACTTGAGAGTGTATTTGATACCAGCGGCAGTGGGAATTGCATCCCAATAGTGACACGGGAATTGCCTCTGAACGACACAGACCCAATCTGACACTCACAGTCAGACACTTTTCTTCCTTATGTCCAGAAACCGTGGAATGCTTAAAAAGTAAAAACAACAAATTATTGTGGTGTTTCAGCATTAATATTTACTTTCACCAGCTTTCTCTCATGCGTGTTTTATCTAATTAAGAGTGGGGTTTTCAAGGTTGTTGTTTTTTCCCAGGTACGCTTTTTCCCTGGTGTGTTTTCCCACCAGACCGTGTCATGCTGGTGCCCTGGCCTGCAGGCACAGACACCCCATATCTTCTGAAGGCAGAAAGAGCAAGAGTAGCACGTGTTTGCAAGGCTCCCCACCTGCTTTGCCCCTGACCGGGAGCCTGCTTAGTGGCACAGCAGCTACACCTAGGAGCAGGGCAATGACCCGCCGAGGCTTTGGCCCACCCATGCAACTCCCAGACCCACTGAGGCTCCATTAACTCATCTTTGTCTCCTGCCACTTCTGACTCTGTAGGAAGGCTACCCGTGATCCAATGAAGAGCAAACAACAGTGATATTTTGGTGGCATGATATTACAATTGAAGCTGCCTCGGAAGCGGGCTAAGCTGTAGAGAGTGAGTACACGTCTGCATTGCCTTTCTGGGCATCATATTGGGTAGATGGAGCTAATCTTCTCTATCTATGTCCAGAAGCACCAGATGTGGTTATGTGGTAGGGGTGGGCTAAAAGCACAGCTTTTCTTTCCATTTCCAAGCGCACTGTCATATTCTCCCCTCCCTGAGAAAGACAAATGTGCCTTGAGATGGTTTGGCAACATGACAGATGGTAACTACCACTGTGGCTTATTATAGTGCTGCCAATGTCTCAGATGTGCATTAAACTCGTATGCTGACAGGAAGTCTCAAGGAAATGTTCTACATTTTTCTGCACAGGCATAATCCCTTTTCAAACAAAAACCCCAAACAAATAAACAAACAAAAAAAACCCCATGAAGATTTAAAACCGTAGCTGTCAGGGTGTCCTGCACCAAAGGGTAAATACTATAGAGAAACTCGTGTTCCTGATCTGAAGTAACACCACGTTCTTAAATCTGAAACCAGCTTGTTCATCGCTGCACATAAAGAACTCAAAAACCTCACAACTGCACCCAGTTCTCCTCCAAACAATCCAAAGTTTCTATCTACCATACAGAGAAAAAGGATGCAAAATAAGTGCTTGAAAGAGCATTTTTAAGTCTTACAGGTGGACGTAAACAGTTGCATTCACATCACTTCAGTGTTCAGAAGTAACAAATACAGCTTATTATTTTTTTTAAATACCACCCTTTGAACTGTTAGGACCTTTTATGTTCTCAAGTGCTGTCAAAACCAATGCAAATTCTTTGTGGAGAGTACAGGCAAGTCATAGGATGCTTGTGCTCGCTTTTCTTCTTGGGAAACCCAAGCTGAAATCCTGCATTAGGTGGCAATCCCTGTCCATACCTGAAAAAGCAAACTATAATTTGGCATTATATCTTCCTTTTGCTTAGAGAGGCTGCCAAGAAAAGACCTTTAGAAAACTGGGCCTAGGCTGCCAGGATAAAGCAAAGGTGAAGAAGTTTTCCAGCATCTAGTCACACTTTGTCAGGCTCCAGCTTAGTCCTATGAGCCTTCTTTTTCATAGGCACTGCCAAAAACATCTCATTTACAAAGGATTGAGAAAACAAAGGAAAAGCAACTGCACTAAAAACTGTTACCACAGACTCAGCTGCCATGAAGCTGTCACTGAAAAAAGTGGGAGAACAAACATTTTTTTGCATTTTGAAGCTGCTGTGCAAAAAACGGTTAATGATCTGAAAAGTGGAATTGGAAGCTGCTTTAGCATTCTCTGTAACACAAGTCACTTAAGAGTCGCTATCATTATTATAAAAGTAATCATAATGTTCTCAAGAGATAATTCCAGAAAGGATTTTGGCTGGGGAATTCAAGCAAAATTCATCTAATTTGTGGTGAAAATTGAACAACAAACTGTCCATACAGTGTACAAATTATAAAACAGATGGGAGCAACCGTATAAAATTAAAGGCTTGAAAAAGTCACATGATAAGTTTTCACTCTTTCTTCTAAAAGAGAAATATCCCAGTGTGATATCTCAGTGCATGCAAAAAAATGCCACCCATCAGATGGGATCTTTTTCTCTGGTTCTTATTCAGCTCGACTGACTTACATGGAGTTACTTCTATTCTGCACCAGTTTAAGTGAAAAGAAAAGAAAACACATGTTTCTGTCTGAACACTGAAGCCAGATCTTCAATCTGTGTAAACAAGACCAATTTAAGATAGCCCCTGTGTCATGTGGATAATTTTAAACACTCTTAATAGGACTATTTTATATGCAAATATAAAAATATAACATTTCCTTGTTGCCAACATTCACAGCAGGCTTACAATGCTTATAGAATAACAATCCTTGTAAGCTGTCTGAAACTTTGAAAGAAGGCAATTTCCTTTCCTGCCTTCAGTCAGAATCCAGGTACTGTGACACTACAAACAAAATTAAATAAGTCTGTGTTTGTAGGAGGAAAACTTTCATTAGATTCAAACCAGTAAGGTCAAAACCTTTGTCTCGCTGTCCATAACTCTATTGTCTTTTGGAAGTTTCAAAAATTTTCCCATCATTTACAAAAAATGAGATAAATTTGCTAGCATCTCTTTAAACGAGTTTTTAAAAAATCCAAAATGCCACTCCCAGTAGCCAGTCTATTAAATCTTCTATTAACTAGAGAGAAAAAGCCTCACCAGCAACTCATTTTCCTGTAATAAATGCACCAATAATCTAGTTTGAGTTTCAAAAAATTGGCAGTCCACCTAATAGTCACAGTTCCTGCAAAGTGCTGAGAATCGCTAGTTTCTGTCTTCAGCAATGCAATTTTGTGGAATTATATTACACAAGACCTCATACACCTCTGCAAAACAGCATTGCTGTGAAAACACCACTTACTGGCTACCTAGAGTTTTACTTGCTATAAGCTGTTTAGACCACATGAAACCTGCAATACACTGTTAGATCTTTACAAATTTCATGAAATCTTTTTCGGATATCCAAAAAATCCTGAACTACTTGAATCTTTTGTCTCCCAGCACTGGGGACTGACCCATAATCTCTTTCCCAGCCAGTATACCAAATCTGTAGCCAACCTTGTCACTGACTCCAACAGCTGCTTAAATTCACCAGAGGGGATAGCAGCAATCCTACTTCTAAAAGAACACCACAAGGCTTACGTTCATGATGCCTTGAGGAGACACTGAAAGGAAGGTCAAAGGTGAAGAAAAGATAAAGTGCAGTACAAGAAGATCAGTAAAGTTGAATCTTCTTGATGGAAAACTCATGTCTGCTTCTTCATGATGCAAACAACATAACTTCATTTCAAAAAGCCTCTGTTTTTTGTTGATTTTTTCCCTTCTCTTTTGCTTTGGAGTATTTTGAAGTTTATTGAAGTTTTTTTTCTTTTTTTTTTTAGGTCAGAGCTCTGTGCATCTAAAAGCCTTATTCAGTTGTTCTTGTCACGAGTACTTTGTCTTACACAGGCTGCATTACTCTTGTAAACAGAGGCAGCATCAAAGTGAAAGCAGATAGAGTCACATCAGTGGATTAAGGCCTTCTGCATGATAAAGTAGCTACCTAGGGTGGGATAAACTTAATATGTGAAAGAATGTTATTGAGGAGGAATAAAGTGCCAAAACTCTGTCATTCTCTTAGTAATGTCCTAATCTAATGCCTGACACCAAGGCCTTAGGCCAGTGTTAGTGTTAATCAATGAAATACCCATCTGTGTTCCCTGTCCTTATCGCTATTTAGAACTAGCCTAAACTCAATTATTTTCCCTTAGAGACCAAGATGGGATATTAAGTTGAGTGAAAGGGATTGTGTCTCACAAAGAAATCCCAGTGTTAAAATGCAGAGGTGTCAACATTGCTAACTAAATTTCAGTTAAACAGAGATTAAATGCTAGTTCTTTGGACATGAAACACTGCATAGATTAAATCTGGTTAAAAATCCTTATTTAGAGAGTGGCTAAAAACTGTTAAGCAGTTTAATCAACTTATAATGTAAATTTTGTTCCCTCGTATGCATTATTTATCCCCTGCAATAACTATTGTACAATAAATGTTTGAAGAGTACACTCACTAAAGCGATAGGAAAGCACAGTCTCTTGCTGTTACCCAGAGCTGTGAATGATACAGACATTGCCAGATACATAATGGTTATCTGAGGAGCATGTAATTTATCCCACGAGTGAACTGCAAATCCCATAATTCAAAACTGCCTTAGTCACAAATGAGTTATGGAGGTGGTTTTTTACAAGTGGGAATAATCTCACATCCCATTGATACTCATTATTGTATTTTTGGTTCATATCAGCAAGATAATATTTTATATCTTTTTCATTTTATTTAAATTTCAAACTTGTTTGGCTTGTCTTTTTTTTCCTTTAATTAGAACACTGTAAAGACAGGAAGATTCTGCAGAAGTACACAGCCATCTTTTCTATATATTCAAGTGGATATCTAGAAAAGAAATAAATAAACCTCCGAATTAACAAGGAATAAATGCTTTCAACTGCTTTGTAATGAGCACTTTTTTTGGGTTAATTTCTGAATAGTATCTGGGCTGAAACCACTATATGCATTTTTTAAGAATTTTCTTTTCTGATTTCTTTTTTAATTGTAAAATAATTGGGAGAACTTTACTACCACAAGCATTTTTTTTTCCCCAAAAAATTTAAAGGTTAACAGTCAAGAATGCTACAGAAATGAGCAGCAAAACCATTTTAATCTAAATGAAGAGACATGCATTCTCTTAGGTGTATCTGAATAAAAAAAGGTACTGAAGTGACTAAAACCAGATAAGCATTTTTATGACCATCATGGAAGTGCCAGAGGAAAAAAATAGAAGGAACATCTCTTTAGCTCACTTTCTCTGCCAGTAATTCACCAAGTGCAGCTGTGCTCATGGTACTGGTCTTACTCTCAGTACTACTTTTTGTTTCTCTTTGAATTATCACTATAGCTTTCTTGATTGCCAGAGCGCATCTTTGTTTAGCATCTCAAGCAAATTGACTGAAGAGAAGGAAATAATATTTTCTTAACAGTGGTAAGCACAAAATGCTGAGAGGGCATTTGGTGCTGTGAATGTGTCTTTTCTTCTTGGCCAGAAGTATGGGCATTAATGCGGGGAAGCTTTCTGACTGGGGGGATCCCTGCTCCTTCCTTCTTCTCTCCAACAGAAGTTACATTTAGCATGTTCTTTCTCATTGGTAAGCGAGATATACATCTTCTCATTTGCAGAGTAGCCTCTACTTTTTCAAACTTCTGGCTCTTTTTCATTTAAAAAAATAACAGATTTCTGTCTTGGTTACTTGGGACCCCAGCCACAGGAGTTGGTTTTATGTCATATGCAGTCGAGAGGAAAAAGCAAACATGACTGTGTGAGAGCTTGGGGTTGAGGGTTGTTTCCTTTTTTCTAAGACAGAGGGATACAATATTTCAAATTATAGGCAGTTGTGAAATTTTGGTTTACACAGTGCAAAAAATGTAAGTAGTTCTTGGGTCACTTAGATATTTCTCAAGGGGACAGTTGGAAAAGTTAATAAAAAAACATTGTTTGAGGCCCAAAAATGTAATTTGTCAAGATTTACAGGCAGTATTAAAGACTTGAGGAACTAAGGGATTCAAAAATCTGCTTCTAACATAGCTGAGTGAGCTTTAGCTTTACTTTAGAAAGCAGTGTGTCTTCCTGGGTTAGCAGAAATTGTTAATGATAATATAGAATAGAAGGTTGGTGCAAGGGCTTCTCTTAAAAAAAAATATGCTTTTTAGATCAATTCTCCTCTCCAAGGTCTCAGTATTATTTTGACTGAATAAAATTGTTCCTAGAGGGTTGTATTACAAAGGCTGAGTCTACCCTATTTTGATGATTCCCAAACTTAAAGAGAGGCACACACCACAATAAATAAAAACACGCTGCTAGTAGCAGGCATTTAGAAGTCCCATACTGGTGAAAATTTGAAGCCAGCTATTCTCATCACAAATCAACCTTTCATGTTCTCAGCAACAAACACTAAAAGAATGTCCTGGTTTAAAATTTTTAATACTTCTTTACTTTTTTTTTTTCTTTCAAATTTAGGGGTACTTGAGTGGCTTTAGGTGGATTTAGGGTTACACTGGTGGTTAGGGAGGGTGTCTGGAGGTCATTGAAAACCTTGCACTTACAAACTAGGGCAAAGTTTTGTTACTTGCTTCGCTCTCCAGACCAGCATTAGAAGGCCTTGTGTTATTATGGCTCCCATCTCACAAGACAGACATAAACCTGGAGATTCCTCCACGTGCATATAAATAGAAGCCCAGACTCTCTGCCATGAGTTGTATCAGTTTTAATAATACTGAAACTCAAATTCCAAATTCATACTTGAATCCCCCCGAAGTTGTTACAAGCCGTTTACTGGCTGCCTGTAATTGCTGGATAATATTTCTGTGCATGACAAATACATGCTACACTGCACAAGTGGCTTCATTTCAGGGACAGTTATATGCTTCCCTGCTTAAGCAGTTTACAAGAAGTATGGAAGGCCACTTGAAATCCTTTTAGGAAACATTGTGAGCTTTGAGATTCTGGTGGTGAGGGAGACCAAGGCTAAGCTCTGAATGTTCACAAAAAGCACCTGATACAGCATGGTGTTTTGTTTCTTTCAAAATTTTAGAGGTAAGGGGTCCCAGAAAAAATGAGGTGGTAGCACAGATTGCCTTGGAGCACTTCACACACAACCTAAACCCAAATCAGCAATACACCTATAGGAAATTAGCTTCTCTTGCACTGATGGAGAACTGCTTTTACTGACAGAGAACTGAGACAGGGAACATACCTCAGGCAGAGAGGCAAAGCAAGGAAAGGCTCCCCAGTCCCATGTGCACTCCCCACTCTGTTTCAGTCATGGGTCAATCTCCCAAAACCATACTAGTGCAGAATGGCTCTGCCCCACCTCCATGACAGGGCTGGTGCTATAAGCTACAAGACAGCCAATCTCATGCAAAGGATACAACCTAATGCGATTCCAATATAAATTATGTATGAACATTGTAGCACAAGACAGTTGGAAAGCACATTGTTTAATTCAGCAATTCAATCATGTTTGTTGTTAGTGTACAGTACTGTACACTACAGTTAGAGAGGGGAACTGTCTCAGAGTCAAGTGGATCAAAAACAGTCTCTGAGAGCCAACTAAAAAAGGCTATTGTACTTAGCTGACTGAAGTGGGGAATGAAGTACTCTCCCTCAATTAAGGAAAGTGTGGTGGAGCTGATTAACCTGCCTGTTACCTTGGTAACCTGAGATTGAGATTGTGAATGAATACGTAAGGCTGTGGATACCTTTTATCAGACAAGAGTCTGGTGAACAGTTTGAGTGAGAGAGCTGCAGGGCTGAAAGGTACTGGCACTTAATCTGTTTATGAGACAACGCTTAATTTATAAGAGGTAGTCATTACTACTGTATATGTAAGTCACCAATAAATGGAATGAGAGCTGTGCGCCATGCTCCAATCTGCCATGCAGGTTGTGCACACAGACCAAAACACTCAAAATCCTTCATTGGTGCAATTCCTCTGAGCCACCACAAAAGCTACCTGGCTTTGGGTTGGGCTGAGATCTCACGGCATCCCCTGAAATCACCAGAGCTCCTGCATGCAAAGTGCCCATGCTTTGGGCACTTGTGTACCTCATCTCTCTGTTCACTTCATTCTTTGTCTTTTGTGCATCTCAGACTAATGGATAAGACTTCATATTTATTAACATTAAGCATCTTTCACCAGCTCTCCACCCCTTTGTAGAAAAGGCCTGAGGCTACATTCTCCCCTCAGTTACACCTGTCCAATCCCATTGACTTCAGTAAGATTGAACAGGTGTAAGCAAGGAGAAAATTTGGCCCCCTGTTGTCTGTGAATCGCATTATCTGTGTTCACCACTGCCTTGACTTTATGTCGCTGGCAAGTATAATTAATTTATAGTTTGTCTTATTCTCTTAGTTGTTTAATAAATAGATGAAAACAGAAGACTCCTGAGGGACTTACTCCAGTTACCTGTAATAGAAACTCCCCTACTGATACAGCTTCCTCAGGAATATCCCTAATACTTCCTCTTCTTTTTATCAATTCTTTATGAATTTTCATTATCTTTGGATTTTGCAGTTCTGCAGAATCACATTTCTTGTGCGCCATGACATGATTTGTTAGGAAAAAAATGGTGATACCTCTAGCTTCTGAAAATGGAGCTATCTTAAATTGAAAATATCTTTTATTTGACTTTTGCAAAGATCGACATCTGCGCTTAGCATGAGGAACACCATCAACTAGTACTTAGTTAAAATAAATCACATTGCCATAAAGACTGTTGCTTGAATTAAAACAAAGACAAAATCAGGGAGTGTTCAGGGAAGACAGTTGACCACCTTCCAAATGTTTCAGCACTAAATCTATTCTTTATTAAACTAGGACTGTATAAAGCCGTGTCTTGGTACCAGCATAATCAGTTGAATGTAGGCAAACAGTCAACTAAATTCATGACTAATTCCACTAGAACCAGTAAATTTAAGGTTAATATACTTTAATCACAAAGAAAGAAATTAGCAATCCTTACATGTCTTCCATATGGGACTTTTTAGCTTTCTAAGTGCTTTACAATAGGCACTATCAGCAACCCTATCTTGTAAGTGTGTCAGAAAAAGGCACATTTAAGCCAAAGGTCATCCAGCAGGTCAAAGGCAGAGCCCGCTTTCCAAGGTCCAATTTAGCATGCTGTTCTCTAGGCCAAACCTATTGTACACTACAAGAAGTCAAATGAGTTGAATCCCGTTCCAATATGCTCGCTTCACAGACACTGAAATCTCTGCACATTCCCGTGCAAAAAAAACCCAGACTGACTTGCCTAGTATAATATTTTCGCCTTTTGCATTTTTTAAATACTGTTTCTGGTTTTCTCTAAACTTCTACCCAAACCTAAGCAGCATTAAGAAGTTTACAAAGTCGGGGTGTTGAATGATTGACAACGCTTTTTGCTGTATTAGTGATGCATTTAGAGTAATTATTGAATGGCCGTTCAGTCAAGAGCAGGCCACCCGCTCCACATGTGGCATTCTTCTCACCTTCTACTAAATTAATGTCTCTCCTCCTAGACATATGGATTTCCTGTCATGGAAACAATCTCCTCCTGGTAGAGATACAACAGACTACTTGCCAGCATTGTGCAACTTTCAGCTGATAACTAGAGCTCAATGTATTATGCATGCTCTACTGTTCTAATAAATACAGGATTGACTTGTTTACTACCAGAACTGTTGTCTCCATTAGCACTGTGTTTCTCTAGGCCATTATTCATTGGTGAGAGGAACCTGCTTGGTTCTCCATTAATCCAACTGTGTGAAACAAACTGGTTAATTTTTCAGCTTGTGTTGTTTGTTACTTAATGAGGAGAAATCGATTATTTTATTGCTATCATTAACACCCTATTTATGAAGTGCAACATCACTTATTTTTCTACTTTGAGCAACAAATTAGAACCTCTTGTTTCTCCACTGAGATTCTGTCTCAAAAGTTACCTCACTGGGGCAAAATGGCATCCAGAGTCCACAGCACAGTGACCTGGAATAGTCTTCAAGACAAGCTCTTTGGCTATGATTAATCAGGAATGATTTTCCCTTCTCATTGCCGGAGTTGATACAGGTTTGGCATCTAGGATCCAGAGCTCATTCACTCTGGTTGCTCATGTATCTCCAAAGACTCTAAGTAGGAAAACAACCCTTAATCTACCCAAACGTTGAAACTCCACCCATATTTCTACATCTTATACAGCATCTAACAAGGAATTCCCCAGTGGGACTAAAAGGGTTCTTCAGGATACCAATAAAGTCACAACAAAGACTTGCATTTTGTTTAATGTAGGCAATAGACAGCTGCTAGCCAAGGTCTGCTGCCCTGTCTAGGAGTGAGGCTGCCTACCCAAGATGCACCAAGGCCAACCAGACCGCTGGCTATTGTCAAGGTGAGGTGGGAAAGAGGAATTACAATGAGTGGGAAAAAAGCCCTGCAAAGAAGAGTCAGGAACGAAAGAGAGAATGGACTGAGAAATGAAGGGAATAGGTCCATAGAGGAAGAAAATCCAAGTATAAAGCTACAGATTAAAAGATTAGACATAATGTTGGTAAAGCACAGGAGTTAAGACAGCCACAGCTGCTGCAGGAACAAGCTGCTCAGAAGCTGGGTGTATAGGACAGCCCAGGTTCTCAAACACAGGGGCTCCTCGTCTGCATATTAGATCTGTAAGCATCCGGTCTGGTTGTGTAAAGTGACAAGCAGCCAGCATGCTCTCCGTAGCCCTCCCCAGATTTCAGACTGCCATTTCTGAAAACTTAGGTCAACACCGTATCCACTGTTGAGCAGCAGACATATTTAATTACCTTCAAAACATTATGGTCATTAAAAGTCCAAGATGTTTTTCACAGTGCTGCCAACATCATGACTTGTCCACAAACATCTGATACTTAGAAAGATATATTCCAGGAAGAAAGGAAGCCACAGGTCTAATCCTGTCCTTTCCAATTCTTTCTGGACATCTCTTGAATCACTGTAGACATTAACTTAAACTTTACAACAGTTAAGTTTTCTGCTATGGTACTACCTGGAATGACCAAGCTGCTGGATGAGGACTAGCCCTCCAATTTTTTTGGCTTGTTTCTCAGTCTGCCACAATTCTGATTCTTTTCTTCATCTGCTCATCTGTCAGGTGTAGCATTGTAGAGTCAACCTCTCGTCGGCATTTGCATTAGATTGCCACCTCTGCTGGGGCTACACTGCAATTGTTTATGGCTGTGTTTTGAGGGGACACAGACCATACTGGAAGGACAAAAAAAATCCACAACAGGACCATTTCTGTGGAAGGAAAGAATTTTAACCCTGCACTTCTTAGTAGTCAAAAAATACACATCTCACTTTAATTTTGTGTGTGTCAGCTGGAAGCACAATACCTGTAAAACTAGTCATACTTCAAAAGAAGGATGGAAACTAAGAAGAAAAAAAGTCAACCAAAAAAAATCTACTTTTCCTTCAGATCTGAGAGTCCATTGAGTGCGCCCTTCTGCACATTGCACTAAAACACAGCAAGAAAGAGTGTTCTTGTAGCATTTCAAAGAGAAGCCAAACATGCAGGGATCGCTGTTTCTCATGGTACTTTGGAGAGAAGAAGGACTGTGGTGGCTAGGAGACTCCCAGACAGCAATAGAAAAATTTTCTTAAAGGATTGACATATAGTAGTGTCCACAGGACGTCACTGATTCAGTTCACTGGCTCCCTAGAAACCTGAACCTGTCCTTGGTGGTATCATGTGAGGTGACTATTATCAAACAGGATGATATCGCTCTAAGAGTTCTTTCTTGCAGTCCTCAGAAGCACTTGTAAAGAGAATCACGATACACACAAAAGTCAGGAAGTTGCTATGTGGAGACAGCTATCTTTTTGCAGAACATATTGTATCAAGGAGTCTCTGATGTAAAGCTATCTTTGCCTCTCTTCAGCTTGTCCTATAGGTTGTCACTTAAATAAAAGCATGATTTTGTTACAGCTTGCTTCCCATCTTGTTCAGTTTGTACAGGCCAATGTTAAACTACATCTCCCATATGGCGTCACCAATTCATAAACACAAAAGACCAGCCAATCTACAATGAATTGGTAGATACAGGAGAAAAAAATGCCCACAGGGATTTAATGCTAAAGCTCGGGAGAAAAGAGGTGAGGGAAGAGGTTGGACAATTTTATTCCCAGTTTAACTAAAACCTGCTGTAATTTTCCAGATAAGCCATTTAAGCTCTGTGCCTCGTGTATGTCCTCTCCTCTGAAGCAATGGAGCTGAAGCAAATCCATTTGGAGAAGAGAGTGAAGCATTACAGCTCTGACCTGGCAAGAATTTCCCTAATTTCTTACATGTTGAGTAAGTCTGAAGGAGGGAAGGTCCCAGTCATGACTTTGTTATGAAGAACATTGCTGCACTTGGTAGATACAGTCAAAGAAACAGACTGACTTTTGCACTCCAGTGGGGTCCTTCTTGCTCCCACCACCAGGCATGCAGCCAGGGCTGTGAACCAGAGAGCCTGAACACACACAAGGATCAAAAACAGAAAGTAGGGTACACCTTTAGATCATTGCACGGGCAGCAGTACTGCTAGAAAAGATCCTGCTTATTTTAGGAAGAATAGACACTTTCTTGCCTTCTAGTGGTGTTCATGGTCAAACAAATGTTATTCATCCCTATAAAGGCTGCACTCATCCTGGACACGTGAATTATTTTCTCTTTATTATTCTCTATTGTTATTCTCTCTTTATCTCCAGATTTTAAGCACCTATCTCACCACTAAGCCTTCCTGAAGGAGTAATTTGTTACAGTTTTTTGCAGTATTTTCTTCCTAAATAACATTTACTGTATTGTGCTATTCTGAGAAGTGACATTATGAAAGCAGCAACAAAGGGCTCCATGTTCAGAGAGGCTTACTAGATTCCTAATTAAATATGGTTAAAAAAACACCTCAAAGAGTGCCAGATATGTAACTTTCATCCTGAAGACTCAAGGTGAGATCTGACCGTCAGCCAGGCTCTCCCTTTACTTCACAGCATCACCAACAGTGTTGCAGCTGCAGCACGAAGTACTGACTGACAGCTTCACTGGAGCTCAGACGCTTTGCAGCAGTGAAAGATCTGTCCCGAGGGATCTCCTCAGCAATGTTCCCCTAAGCAAGTGCCTCACTGGGATCTGCAGCATCCTCTGAAATGCCAGAGCTCAGCCACTGTAGCAAGCAGGAGCTGAGCATTTGGGGAACTACATCCTGGCACAATAGAGCAAGACCCAGTATAGGGCGCATCCAAGACCTCTTCTAATGACCTAACTGAAATGGTTGAAGAATTACCCACCGAGCAGTTTGCTTCAGCTTCAATTGCCGCCACAGTGTTGCAAGTACCTTTATGTGGACTAAACCATTTTAATATAATTTAAATTTACCTGGGTGAGATTGCCCTGAAACAGTCCAGGAGCTCACAAAGGATTTATTTGACATCTGATCTGTATGCTGTATTAATCTTCAGCTATGGGGCAGTAGTCAACCAGCAGTAGAAGGTTTTCATGCTGCTCAGTCATACCTGCACCTGTTATTGCCCTGCTCTGCCCCCTTCACAGGAGTTAAATAGATTTTTTTCTAGATAGCTGAAAGGCAAAGGTCCTGTGTGAAATACTATTGGAGTACTTCAGGTTTTTATTGTAGGTCATACATGAGATAGAATAGCCACAGTTTCACCTAGGCAGCTACTTCTATTACTTAAATCAAAATAAATTATATATAACACCTCTTTTAGATATCAAAGTGGACAAGCACAGCTACTTATCCATATCAAACTGATGCGCTGTTTTTCAGAGCAGAATCACATCTTGAACAAATAAAAATGCTTTTTAAATGTTAAAAGCAATTAATTTTTTTTCTTGTTGCTGTGCGTTTGTGCTGTGTGTTAAACTATTGTTTTCTCCATTCCTCTTTATCTTCTAATGGAATCAACCATGGCAAGTGCAACCAAGGATGCAAATAGGTTCCCAGAAATATATAACTGTTTTTCCTGTGGACCAGCAGCAACTGGTTGGACAGGAATGGCCCTTCTCCCATTAGATATTACACTCATCCTGCCCATAATATGCTAGAAGTCAGAGTCTCATCTAACCTAAGGGAACTGTTTCCTTTATTCATTTCCCCACCAAACTGCAAACACCACAATAATATATTCTGTCTAAGAGAAATAAAAAGGTTCCTGTAGCTATAGTTTGGGTTTGTGAATGCTGCTGAAAGAGGTCATCTCTGTTAATGGCATGTGAGAAGTATGTGTACAAACGTGCTCACTGCTGGGCAATCACTAGCCTTTAATGTGTGGAGAAATCAGCAGAGACTCATATGTATGTTTTATTAATTCTTCCTCTATCTTGGTCTGTGCAGGCCTGGTGCATGCAGTTATTTAGGAATTTACATACCATTGGTTCTAAGGTTTGAGGACAGATAAGAAAATTGATTAACTACCACGCAAATAAATCCAGCGATGTCTTTGAAGAGTCAAGGCCTCCATGTAGTCATGCTGCTGTTCTGCTGAAAAACTATGAAGCAGGAAGCTAGCACCTATCAAACCAGGAAGGTGAGCTACAGCTCACAGTCACCTTATTCTGACACAGGACAGAAGAATCACACCCAATTCCCCCATCTAGTCCAATGTTTTGTTTGCCCTGTGAATTTTACAAAGAGGGACAAAAAGTCCAACGATTCAGGGACACTATCTAAAGACATGTACAAAATTTTACTTCCCTTACAAATAGAGTTACTTTCTAGTTGCCTAAAAAAAAAAAAAAAAGGCAAAAAATACCAAACCCAACACAAACAAACAAAATATCTCCACCAAAAAAATCCCCAAAACTCTGCAGCTTTTCCTATTCTGTTTGAAAAAAGTAGAACATATTGTTCTATGTGTAGCTTTTTTCTGGCTTGCTTTTGAGCTCAAAAGCCTAAGTTGGGGAACAAGGACAAATTCTCCTTGTTTTCTAAGGGAAGCTTGGAAGAGCAAGTTTATTGCAACAGATGTATGAAAGTAGGTCCCAGAATACAAGGCAGGTGACCAAAACATGGACTACAACAACAAGCAGCACAGAAAGAGCCAGAGAACATGGCAATTGATTGTGAAGAAATAACTGCAACATGTGTAGGGCAATATTCATATTTCAGCTCTTAAAGTCACTCGAAGCAGCAAGCACGATCAGCAGCTGCTCTGTAAGGATCACATAGCTGAGAGGTATTTGAATCAGATATATGGCACTGTCCTTCATAAACCAAGTTACATTATGATCAGGTTAATTTCCACACTTCTATACACAACACCATGGGCAGAGAGCTAGATGTGTTTTTACCCTGTACATATTAAATAGACCCAATGTACAGACAACAACAGCTGCTTATGAGCCTTACTCTAGAGCAGGGAAGAGCTCAAATGTTTGCTCTCTTATTCACACAGACAGTAAGTGTATCAGCATCTGTGAATAGCCTCTACCATCAGGAGAGTCTTTGTCAAGGATAAGCTAAATAAAATCTCCACAAACTGTGAAAGATCAGTCTGATTTCTTATTCTGACAGAATCAGGAATAGTCACTTAAATTTTGAATGCCAGCTGTAAGCTCACTCCAAGAAACTTTCCCAAAGCCAAGATGGCTTCTTGATCAAGAAGACAAAAACTGCACAGAAGCAGAAAAAAGAAGGTTTACAGTAAATAGTCTTACAAAAATGTAAAGGACTATGTTTGACTGCATAGATACATCCATGGTAGAGGGTGAGGGTAAGGCTTACATATAAGAGAGACTTATTTCACATACCTGGCTCTGAAATGTGTCAGGAGCAGACCTACATCCAGTGGGAGGTCTCATATGTAGAAGATAAAGGTAAGCTTCTTCCCCATGAGCACCTCTCTTTTTACCATGCCCCTGCAAGGCTATAAACAACTTGGCAAGCAGGCACAGAATGGTGAGCTTCTGTCCCTCAGACCCTACAGACTTTACCTGGCAAAGCTCTTGGTGGAATGAGAGTCTCTTCTCTTCAGAAGACCCTGGCCAGTCGAGGCCTGCAATAACCCATGAAAATTCACCTTCAAAGACAAACCACTAGGAAGTGACAAAATTAGACACCTAATTTTATGGGTATTTGAATAGGCACACATCTCTATTTCCAGCAGAAGCGTCTACATCTCTCCACAGAGGAGGCCATTCTCATTCACTATCTCTAAGGGATCTGATAGCAACGCACAAAGAAAAATTTTTGAAGTTTTTGCCATAACTTAGCCCTATTCCATTACATCTCATGGCTCTGGTTGGGACCAAGAACACAAAATGATAGCTTCACTGCCTTCTGGTTAATCCACTTTTGTGGCAGCAGGAACTAACATCCGATAAGGCCATGCTAGTCTACACCACGGCTGAATGGGTGTCTCTAGAAGGCTGTAAAACCTTGACACAGCAGGATATATGTCTCCAGTGAGTCAAACTCTACTCTCCGTTGGAAGGAAACCAGAGTGATTACATATGGACTCACTTCAAAACCAGTCCTGAAAGCAGAATTTGACTGACTGTATCTGCCCTAGCTGATTTTACTAATGACTGATTTTTTTTAGCATGAGCCACATTTAAATCTCCCATCAGTAGAGAAAGAACTCTGCATAAGTTGGCACAAAATAGGATCTTTTCTGCTCAGGTTAGCGGTGCTGGACAGGGCTGAGCTGAAGTTCCCTGGAATCCCAGGCAAAGGCAAGTATCACTATGGACTCTAGGACCCAAGCAATTCAACGCTGATTAAACCACTTACCTTGGAGAAGGTAGGGCCAATGGTGCTTAAAGTGGGGTGAGGCTCAATGTTTTGCTGACTGCTGTTGAAATTGGTAACAGACTTTGCATATTATATCACCAGGTTTTTTTGGTTGTATTTCACATGCAGTGTTTTTCTGCTTTTGACTTTGAGGTGTGAGGGGGAAGGCTCTAATCATATGGCCTTGTGCAGATGCTCCATTTGCATTTCTATTAATCCAGGCCCTCCTGGAGACGTTTGAGCATAGGCACAGCATGCTCTGCGTTTGAACTTGTGAGAACCCACACCACTGCTTAATAACTTAATACATATGTATAGCCTCCTTCAGCAGCCCACTAGGAGGCAGAAGCAGGGGGAGGCGCTATTAGTGCATAGGCTGCAGGGCTCTATGTAAATGCATTTTGACAGGGAGGATACCTTGCCGAATAAAGAACCCAGCTCCTTAGCGCTGGGCTGGTGCTGATTTAGGTCAGAAAACTTGTTTTACCAGAATTTGTACAAATGAGAGCTCACATGGATCTGCTGGAGAATGTTTAAGGTATCTAGCAACTTTGCTCGCAGCACATGAATGTAATAATGATACTTTCCACACAAACTGTCTTACAGGAACAAAAAATATGTCTGAGTCTTTGTTCCCCTCTACTTTTACCTTCCCTGAACACCTCTCCTCAGAAGGGTACCCAATCCTGTCTCAGCAAAGTGCCACAATAACCATAATAAGTGGCAGTTTCACCATGTTTGAAGTGAATAGTTAATGGCTTAGAGCAGCAAGCTCTGGATACAACTGGGCTGAGATCTCTTAACAAAAACCAGCTTTCATTGGCAAATAGAGTGAAAAGGGAAAGGTTTATTATAGAAGATACACTCTGGAGCCCATTTCTGCAGAACACTCGAAAGAGGAGAGATAAAAGTCCCACAGACATCCCAAGATGTCAGCAGAGGTGGGTGTAGCCAGGGCGTCAGGGCTGCCACATTAGCATGCCTGCACAGCCTGTGGTCCCCTGCAAGCCCCCTCCAACCCCAACACACCCTTATCCATGCAGAGCCACCCAAAAACACTGCCAGCCACATTTCTGCTACTTCTCCCTGGGACATCCTGGTCCAATTCTCGATCTGAAAGAAGCCAGGTAGGGTTTCACTATATCCAGTGAGTAGCAACAGGTGGGAGAAAGAAGAGAGGAAGGACTGATCCTGAATATCTCCTTTTTTTCTCCTCAAAAAGTTACACTGTTCATTTTGATGCAAAACAAAAACTAAACACTTCTCAAATATCCTCTCTCCCACCACTCGCCCCACCATAATTCCTGCTTTCCAGCCAGCTCCAGCAGATGTAAGCAGTTAATGTGAAACACTCTGCAAGGACAACACCATAATTTTCCTACACTTAAAAAAGAAAGTATCCATTACTCTCTCCACCCCCAACACACCTCTGATGTCCCCATTAAAGTCTTCTCTATACAGGCCTAGCTCACAGTGAATTTACATCGAATTCCAGGAAGAGGCTCCCAGCTGTCCCATAATAAACAAACGGGGAGGAACGGGGGGGATGCCAGCCTCCAGGACTGACACTGGCTGCAGACAAACAGCCACACAGGCAGTAACTGGTTGGGCCATAGCCTTTAAAGTGGCAGCTGAGACAAATGAAAAAATGACATGCTGAAAGCAGCACTGGGAGAGGAGGAAGAGCCCAGGTCTGAGAGTCAATCTTAGTCCATCAGGTAAAGAGAATAGAAACGCATGGGGATAATTGGTGATGAGACACTTGAAATTAGGTGTATGATAGGTCCCCCAGTGCCCAGCCACATTCATTTTTCTTACACTCAATGAGCACTGATGGGCAGGGGCGAGCTAAGGATATTTCTTAAACCTTTGCATTCTCCTGTCACATTTCCATGACTCCGTATCTTCCTCACAGACACACAGACAATTGCCTTATGCAGGCTGTCACCCACACTGCTCCTCTGCGGACGTGTGGCTGCAGGCAGAGCTCGCGGCACAGGCCCTGCTCATGTTCCCACAAGTCTCAGCAAAAGACAACAAAGCTCAGCCTGCCTGCGTCCATGTCCTCACACTAGCACCACGTGCTACTTTCAGCAGCCCACCCCCGTAAATGAGATGGGGGCTCAAGGCATGGCAGGATGGCACCCCCAGTGTCCAGCTGGTGGGGAGCTCGGGGGGCTCTCAGGGGTGAAGGGCAAGAGTAGCTCCAGCCTGGCCTCACCCACACCTGTGAGAGGATGTGGCAGATTAAATCCCAGGCTGACGAGAAGTGGGAGATGGCTGCTCCTTCACACTGCCACCCGTGTCAAAATTGCACATTCTGATTTCTCTCATCTCAAAGCCCACAGACACAGAAGGAGGGGTGGGTAGGAAGGCTGGCAGCCCACAGGCCAGGCTAGGTACACTGTTTTGAGTGGAGCAGCTCAGGGTGCTCTGGCCACCGAGGCGGCAGGGCTGCCACAGGGTGCCAGCACATGCATTGCTCCCAAGGGTGGGCACCGGCCCCCTGCCTACCTCACACATCCCGGGGATGGGCACTGGTCCCTGCCCGCCTCGCATGTGCCAGGAGGCACAGCCAGCACACGCTCTGCAGGGCCAGCACCCCACTCCCGGGGCTGGTGCCAGGATCCCAGAGGAGTAGAAAGCAGCCAGCCAGTGTTAGGCCTCTTTTCCCCCTCCCAATTTGCAGTCGATGGTATGAAGTTGTCCCCCGAACCACAAGGGCCACAGCTGAAAAAGGCAATGCCCGGCCTCGCAGGGATGGCTCCTGCTGTCCCACAGAGGAGCGGCCGTTCCCTCCGACAGCTGCAGGCAGCGGCTCACCTCGCTGAGGCCAGCAACGCCCACTGTTCCCTTTTCCTCACCAGCTTCTTGCAAATGACGTGAACCCATACTTATTAATTTACATTAAGTTCTTTTAACACCAATGAAAGAGACCAGAAGTGTCTAATGAGCAAACTGTAATGAGCTACCAGCGACTGCTAATCATGTTCAGTTTATGCATTCTTGCTTCATTCTTATAGAGTATTATTGTAGAATAAATGCTTTGCTCTTATCTTACAAGAAGAAAAAAATTCTCTAGGTATTGTACCAGTGAATAACAAAGGAATGAACAAGCTTCTGGTTTTCCACCGCATACAATGATAGAGATGCTGTGAATTCTATGGACAAAGTACATGAAGAAGTACCCACAAGTACTGAAAATTTAATTAAAAGTCAGAAAGCCATTGCAATGAAGACTCAGCAGAAAGCCATTTATTTTTAAAATCTAATATATTCTTCATGACTAAAGGCTAAAGCACACGCTGACTTACACATTTAGCTGTAACTGATTTAAGCTACTTGATGATTTTTTTGCGCACAGGGTGGCGCTCAATTTGCAATGGAGTAAATTGGCAGAATTTAATTTGGTGGATTTTTTTAACTCTGCAAAAAGAATCCTCATTAAAACCTCACGATAGGCTGTATACTTTTTTCATCATTAACAAGCCTAACTGCAGGTAAAAGAGATACAATTATGGATTTATATAAATCCTATTGTCAATTTACAGCTCAAAGACTGGTGAGTTACCTCATTTTAAATAGGTTATTTTTTCCCCTTAACCTTTCTTTGTTTTAATGAGGATTTGGTTTGTCATTGTCAGGGTGCTTGTTTGCAGGAAAGTTTCTCATCATGTGAAGAAGGTGTAAGGAATAAGGATAGAAGACCTTCTGCTGAATTTCAAACCCCATCACAAACTGTGTCCTGGACGTTCTGTCTTTAAATATTCACCTTTCAATGAAGAAAGACAGACCTCAGCTGCTGATTCCTCACCCTCTCAGCCCCACAACTGCTCTGCCTCATGCTTTGGTGCTTTCCACCTTACTCATGCCCAGTTTTTCCTTCCCTGCTCTACCTTATTTTAATCCCATCTCCCACATTAAATTCTTTGTTCTGCCTCGCTTAGAACCACCAGCAACTCCAGGGTCAGACCACATGGGCTGGGTAGAAAATCGACTGGAAAATGCAGCCCAAACCCAGGAACTCTCAAGAGATGAGGACAGCCGGTGCTGTCATTGAGAGACCCTTCTGCTCAACAGGAGCCCAAGGTCCAAAACAAGGCTCCACATATTCAACGAGGCAGATTCTCAGGTGACATATTGCATAAGTTACAGAAGCTGAACAGCTGTCCCACTAAATGTTTGTCCATTCACAGAATCACAGAATCATTTTGCTTGGAAAGGGCCTCTGAGATCATCGAGTCCAACTTTTGACTGAACACCACCTTGTCAGCTAGACCATGGCACTAAGCACCATGTCCAGTCATTTCTTGAATACCTCCAGGGATGGTGACTCCACCACCTTCCTAGGTAGTCTATTCCAATGTTTAACAACCTTCTCCACGAAGAAATTCCTCCTGATGTCCAGAACTTCAAAGATTAATTAAATTTCTGGATTTAATTCTTAGTCTCCAAATAGGTCGACAATGTCAAGCAGGAGGAAGACTGTCACACATACATTACTTCATAACAGCACCCAGGAGTGCAGCTACTCCTCTTGCCTGACTGAAATGCTGTCTCTCCTTTCATTTACCAAGCTCCTCCAGCAGCTTCTGGAGGAAAAGGTTGAGGACTGAAGGGATAACGCTAGGAGGGAGCTAGTGGCTAATGTCATCTTCTACCAGGCTGTTACCCACACCTCCTTCATTTGAACGCTTTCAGAAATTTGCTTACAATTTCATCACCCATCTGCATTTTAAATATTACCCTGCAACATACAAGAATGGATACAGCAAGCCAAGGGTGAAGGAATTGTTCCCATAAGTAGACTTAGAAGAAAGAAATGAAAAACACAAAGAAAAGGGATTTGTAAGAGGGTCTGGATTTTAACCTTCCTTGGGGTGAGGGAATAAGCACGGCTACTACTCTAAGCACTTAGATGTTGAAAGCTGTTGTTTTTCCTCTTTGAACTTTTTACCAGTTGTAGCAATTAAATGATAAAGTTGTCTTTAGCTCATTAGATGATGAGTTAATTATATGCTAAAATTAACCTTTGTTAAGCTCTTAATAGAACATCTTTTATCTGAGTAGCCACAGCCTGTGTTAAAATTCTTAATGATCTGGGCTAAAAATCAATAATTTGTATGACTTCCATATATGAACTGGGAATTAAACGTGTCTTTAAAATGTACTATAATGATAACCTCAAGCTGAAATTGAAATAAAGATATTCCTTGGCGATTTCAAGGACAACACTTTCACCAGTGCGGAGGCCGTGTAAGCCACTGAAGAACATTGCCACTGGGGACAGCTCTCCTGCCTGCAGCACAAAGACAAATCAAGCTAAGACTAAGTCCAAGATTTTGGTTTTTCAAGTATTTTTGTGCTGCAGCCCTGTATTTCGCATTTATGATCCTCCTATACATATCAATGTTCAGTCAGGACTGACTGTTCTCCTCTTTAAAAGTTGGAGGAGTGGATTCATTTTGAGAACTTATATACCCCTATCAATGATCAAAAGAGTCTAATCATTCCCCCATGCAGAGAGCTGATAGATGCAGTGAGATGCTTTTCCCTGTGTAATCAATTGCTAGCAAATTTGACAAGAACTCAGCAACCATTCTGTAGTTCAGTTTGCATTAAGGCTTTTACATTTAAGGGAGCAGAAGTCCTATTGTTTGACACTTAAATTGCATGTGTTCAGCAGAAGACAATGAATATGTCCTACTGAATATTACTTTGTATGACATTAATGTATGAATTGGGAAGATGGCTCATTAAAATTATAAAATCTTCAATCTGAAGTGTCAATTATCAATAGTTTAATGCTTTTTCTTTTCTTTGGGTCCCCATTTGAGCCACCCACAGAAGTCAAATTTCATATACTTTCTGGTACCAACTCAGAGACAAGAAAACTTTAAAACTGAAGACTGATTTTACTAATGAGGCCTAAAGGCCACTGAAATCCTTGTGTTTCAGCAAAGTTTGGTTCAGACTTATCAAGAATTATTCTCCATAATCTTGACTTATAATGTGAGCAGCCAGACTATCATCTTCAGGTTCATTTTCTTCCCCTAATGCCAGAGAACACCTTCTCCTTGAGAGACGAGTAAGCATAGCTCCCTGATGATGTTAAGCTGTGACTTGCCACAGTGCCTTGCAGCCTGCCCCACACCTCAGTTAGCCTGTGTGGAAGTCTAGACAGAATTGAGCTAATTTTTAAGCCTCACCATCAATGCGTTAATTGTTATGAATTGAGTGGAGAGAAAAAAAAAAACCAAAAAAATTACTATTCCTTGCTAGTTTTTTGTCTGATAACAAGTTTAAGTATTTATGAGGTGATGAAATAGGAAGAAAATAAAGATAAGATTTCAGTTTCACAGTTAAGAATAAAAACAATGTTGTAAAAAGGTTTCAAGCATCTTTCAGCTAAAGGAGTTTTTTGCATATTTTTAACAGCATGGCCCTATTTATGACATTTACATTGCAACAAATCTGTATAGGGTCCATACATCTCAGGCCTCCCAGACATGCCAGGTTGCTGGAGAACGGACTGACCTCTCACAGCTTGACCTTGTAGTAGAAGGTGCCTCCTTGGGTGATATTGCTGGGACAAGTCAATTTGAACAGATATGGTAAGGCAGGCTGAAAGATGGGAATTATCAGTCAAGATTGCTCTGCCAACAGGCACAGATCACTGTATGATAGCAGGCTGAAGGTTGTACTATTCCCTGAAGGCAGTTTGGTAAATAAGGAGGTTATGGGTATGTTACTGTCAAGCATGAAGAAATTTTTGTTGATATATTCTCAGAAACTAATTTTTTTCTTTAATAACCTGCAGGGCTACTCTTCAGCAAAATTACCAGTCAACTCTGACAGCCTAGGCTACAATAAGCTGAATCACACTCCAGGTCTTTAAACATTTGGTTTGCTTGTTGTTACTAGCTTGCTTTAAGTGTGCTTAGGAAAGTGCAATACAGACAAAGTAAAACTGAATCTTTTCAGCTAACCGAAAGAGAGAAGTCATCAGAGAAAGACTACACCTGTTTAAAGATGCAAATTGATAATAGAGTTGCATATCAAAACAAGAGTACTGTTCATTTTTTAAAAGGTGCAAATTGCTAATCTTCAGCCTTTTTTAATACCTTAATAAAAGTTTCTATCAATGAAATTTAACACTAAACAAAAAATACGAAATACGGTACAGTGAGGATACATAGCCTTCTTCAGTGTCACATCTGAAACACAGTGATTTCAGTTACCTACTCTTGTCACTTTTTCATTGCAAAAGAATCAAAAATTGCCCTTCCTTCCAGAATAAAGGATTGTGTTTTGCCTTTCCCATCTCAATATGCACGAACAAGAAGCACAGCACCACAAGGGACTTAGAGAGCAGAACCTGCCCATGCCAAGGACTGGGCCAGGAAGTGTTACCCTCTGAGGGAGGCAGACCACCGAGTCAGGGCATTCTGTGTGCTTGTATGCAAAGTCCCATTTTCTATTAGAGCATTTAAGAGTCTGGTAAGGATATCAGAACACAGGAGAGCCTTAGAGTTGGCCCCAAAAATTAAAACCCTGGATGGCAGATCAGCTTCTGATATAATACCTCCCATCTTGGTCAGACTAACTTGGTTTAATTTGATGAGTATTAATTAGAAATTACCTGTCTGCTCACTGGTGATCAGCTGAAAAAGGAGCCTCCACAGAACTCTCTTTCTTGTGTTTCACTGTGAGACATCAGACAAGGCACTGGCTTTCCTGCAGTGCTGAGCAGCCTGGCTCCTTCCTCCTCTAAGAAAGCACATCCTGCAATTCAACAGCAGAATGATGAGCTGCCTTAAGAAATTTCAGCTCCTCAAAACTCCATCACACCCAGAGCTGGAATCTGTTGCTCCACTTTTTTTTCTTTTTTTACCTTTTTTTTTTTTAAGCTACAAACTCTCCAGCTTCTTGCGCAGCTCCTTTGGATTTCATTTCTCACCTGCTTGACTAGAGGCAGAAGTAGGAATTAGCATTGCTTTCACATCCTCCACTTCTCCTCACATCTCAGAGCAGTGATGTTTTTCTCTCTACCAGACAACTCAGAACCTGACCTGGAGCCAGCTGGACAAGGCTACAGTTCTGCTCTCCAGGGGCCTGACAGCTCATTCAAAATCATCCCAAAACTGCCCACAGACTTCAGTGGCCTTTAGTGCCCACACCATGTGGGGCAAGCAGCCAGAGTGACTGTGACCCCAAGGCCCTACTTTGGGCACCAGATACTCAAGAAGTCTGTGGGTTGCTTAATTTGACCTAAATCGCCCCAAACCATCACACTTTGATAAAACTGGTGCTGGAGACATTCATTTTGCTCCACATGTCAGGCAGGGCAAGGCAGAGTGGAAAACTAAATCAAGCCACAAAGTGTTGATCACCCCCAAAAAAAGCCATTCAAAGGACATCAGTTTTTCAATCACATTCTTTGGAGATGTGGTGAAACTTGGAGATGTGGGAGAAAGGCATCCCTCACGTACACTTTGTATGGTCTCAGAAGCACAGGGCTGAAGTCTCTGAGCATGTGTGAGGGTAAAAGACCAGAAGCATTGTTCAGATGCTGATTTGACTGCAACTCTTCCAGGTGCTCTGAAACCTTCTTCTCTATCCTGCATCATAAAAACCATAAACACAGGCCCACCCCATTCTGCACTGAAGCTGGAGGAGGCAGCCTCTGAACCTCAGAGGAGTGGAATGCAGGCAGTGGTCTGTCCAGTTGCTCCTCCAGTCTGAACTAAATGGTCCCTCTCTCTCAGTCAACCCTCCTGATGTCCCTTTGGCCAGTCTTCTGGCTAGACTGGGTAACAGCATTCTGAAAACTAACTTTATAATGGATCAGCCACTGAAAAATCTAATCTTTGACCCTATGCAACTGCCTCCACAGAGATATAAGCAGCTCTTGGTTTTATGAAGCAAAATCTCAGATTGCATGGGTAAAAATACTTTGTTTCATGACAGAAATTTGCAATGATGCACTGACCAAAAAAATAAAATAAAAAAAATAAATGGTTTCCACTGGGTTGTAAAACTGGTGGAAATGCAAAATTTCCTAGCTTTGTGTATAGATGAGATGTCAAGATGATTTGAAATACTTCTTAGATGTAAGAGCAAAAAAGCATGAATAAATAACATACAACATATGTGGAATATAAACAAACACTGCGATTTGCCTCATTTTTTCACAGAAAAGAAATACATAAACATGAACATGCCAAGGATAAGACATGATGCTAAGCTACTGCAGTAATATGTCCTTTAGCTATGTGGGTAGGTGGAATGGATGGATCCAGAATAAACACATATACACCATATTTATTACCTGTCTCTATCCACATGTTATTTCCCACTGCCCTCAGCAGATTCTTTTGTGTGTACAGAGTTAAAGTAAAATGCTGAATGTTATGAATGCATAAGCCAGTGTGAGATTCAGCAAATTGAAAAAGACCCAGCTATCACCCCAAAGTTGCCTCACTCTTTGCTTGCTCTTTTTTCCTCAAAAACACAAGTTGCATTTTGTTTTAGTGGACCAAGGAAACTACATCATCCCATGACTCTTTACTCAATTTTCAAGTCCATTTAATTTTGTCTTCTAGAGGACATGTGGACTAGAGTGGGGCTATTATTGTCCTGCTTGCTGTAACCTATAGGGAATTGTTCTGTATAATTGTTTGTACCTGACTTTTTTAGGTGTCAATTTTGTGACAGCCAGTACGTGTACAAGCGCATGCTTTGGCTCCTCGCTCCAATAAAGCGATCACCATGGAGGGAACTGGACAGGTAAGAAAACAACATACTCTGTATCTGTCAAACAATCATCAGCACAGTTTGAACAGTTACACACATATACAGAAAAATGAGCACTGTCAGCAACTACCACGAAACCACAACCAGTAACTGCTGCAGCCCACCCTCGCTACATGTCAGACCTTACGGAGAGAACTGCACTACACCAAGTAGATAAAACCCACACTCCAACTGTGCAGTGTTTATGTTGCAACATCAGTCTGCAGGTTCTCTTGACACAGCTTCTGTCCAGTGACCCGTACTGAACAAGGCATGACCACATAAGTCTCCACTGCAGAGCAAACATCAAGCCCTGAGTTTCTCCTTGCAGCTCCTTCACAGATGAAAACCAGTCCAGGCACATCCACATGTCAATTGTATCTCACCTATGCAGGGCAAATAAGAAATAAAGTCCAACTTTTTCTACATTGCTGAGTCAGGAGTGCTTATGTTTGCACAGTCAAATGACAATCCAACTTTTGCCTTCTTATAAATAATGGCTTCCCTGTTTGGATAACTAACACACTCTGCTGCTCCATGGGATGTTACTTGCCTTGGGATCCAGTCTGCCTGTAACTCATCATCCTTGCCACTGTCAGCTGGTCCACCTGGGGGATAGGGACAGCTGAAGGTGTGCAAAGACCCCTCTTTCTGAGAAGAGTATAAACACTCATAGAGCAATCATGAAGATGCAGTTGAAGACACAGCTCACCACCTAAAGTTGAATAAATGATGAATGGAGCATTAATTGCATACTTAAAATCCCTAAAATTATGGAGGCCTTATCATCATTCTCTTAAGAAATGTGATTCAAATTAACAAGTGTGATCGAATTAACCTGGCCATCAGCAAAGTGGTCACCTGCAGAAGAAACCTTATTAAATGGCTAAAATCACTGTTTGGCTAAAGTCATTCCTATTATGTAGAAAATTCCTTTATTGTAGTCTACGAGTCACAAACTCAATATGCAACTGGAAAATTCTGTTCCGTTTCTGTGGCTGTCAGGTTCTTATTATATGCCAGATTAAAATGGGCGACGGCCATTTTGCCGAGGGTTCAGAAAAGACTTTTGACTATGTATTAACTCTTTTTTCTTCATGAGAGGAAGAAGGATTCAGACGAATGTAAATGAAGACGTAAGGCTTTAAAAGTAGCAAAGGCTCACCGGCAGCTTCTGCCACTGTGACGCTATCTGCGTGCTTTGTAGTAAGTTGTTTTGTGCTGCTCATTCTGCCTGCCTAGGCCAGTGGAAGCCTTTGCTCTGTCTGTCAAGAGTAATCCTGATATTAGGAGACTCCAGGCAAAGGACTGAACATGGTCTGGCACTCCCTGTGGCTGTTTGTTTGATGCTGATTTCACAGCCATCGAATGAGCCCTTAACCTTGTCACTCGTAGCTCCTTTTTGGCAGAATGTCAGGTAACAAAATTGGCCTTGAGAAATGCCAGACTTTGCCAGTTCCTCTTCAACAGAAGATCCAGTTGTTTTGTCAGCAGTTACTCAGCCCTTGATATTCCCAGGTCATTTTCACTAAGCTCAAAAGTGGAATGCACTGTCCCACACTCCATTTCGCCTAGTACTAAACTACTCAAAATTTCTAGGGTAAGAGCCTATGTCGGTTGTAGGATTTTAAATATAATCCCACTAATTCTCAAAACACGTATTTGGTACTGTAGAAAAATCAATAAATAAGCAATTTACTTGCTGTCTTACACTATGATGATACCAATAGGTGGAACTAGTTACATTCAAACAAGGAAAGGAACAGTGACTAGTTCTAAGCCACAAAAATTGGGAAAAATACATTTCTAGGCAGATCCACAATAGAGAGAAAAATGGTGAAATTTGTTACGTGAAAAGCACTTACACAATGTTTTTGTATTAATGCTGTCTTTTTTTTTCAATGTTCAGATTAGTTAATATACCTGTTAACTGTCTGACGAAATGCCCAACTCATCTCCATACCAAACCCTTAAGGTACTCAGTACCTATCAGACACAGGTCAATATTTCTGATCTAGTAGGCTTTGAGATAGCTCCAAATTTTAACCCTCAATAACTCACAGTAAAAGAGGATGGATTTTCTCTTTTTGTTTAATTTCTGGGACAAAGCAGTAAACATACTGTACCTGTTGATGAGCTGGTATTGCAGAGCTAATGCCATGATTACAGATTTTCTCTCACTGGTCATGTATTTGTTCAATATGATCTCCATTTTTTCCCACGTAGGTTAGTATAGGTATCTATATAAGTATTTTGATACATATTTCTTAGCTGGTAGAGCAGGAGGAAAGGAAACTCCCTCTAGTTTCTCTTGAAACTCTGCAAACTGCCGTTTCAAATCGAAAGCCCTTATTTATTACTAAACTTCCTTCATAGATATATTATGTTGGCTACCCATCTTCACATCTATAGTTACACTAAGACAAGTAAATCCATGCACAGTAGCCTTCAGGGTGTTTATTGTGTTATTCAGTAACACGTAACAAGAACTGCATGTGAAAGTCACCATTTTGGGAGTTTTACCAGCCTGTCTCTGAGGCCAACACAAAAAGAAGAGGATGCTGGTTTCAGACAGGGACAAATTGCTGTGATTATGTTTCTGAACACGTCGGTGTCCAGCAGAATCTGCAAACTAAGATGGTTCTAATGGATTTATCTCCTGTCTGGGGCCCTCTGCTCCCAGTGCTACAAATCATCAAACACTATGTGGTCAGGTGAAAAGCCTGGCCCTCAGCACTCCTCAATGAGCAAACTGAAAGAGCCTCTGTGCTTGATGAAGGTTTGTCACAAGGGTGCTTGCTGGTTCCTCCGTTCCTTCAACATCCACAGGGGTGATACCTTGCTCTTGAGCTGTAACTGTACATGAATGAAGGTTTCTCCATCTTTAGTGACACCCTCTTTGCCCTGGAGATGGAGCAGGCAGAAGCAAGGATAAGAAAACCCCCCAGCTGGCACCAGTGTTCAGACACTAACTTCAACTCACCCTGAGCAGTGCTAAAATCACACAAGGACAAGACAAGAACTCCATGCGATCCGTCTCTCACAGCTTGCTCCTAAGACTGAATACTGAAACCAGCAAACCTCCAGAATCTGTTCACACCTCCTTTCAGGACTTCACAGCTTCATTCTACTTGCACATGTCCCAAGGAAGAATCATAGGTGGATCTCTGCAATACTGAACCTTCGAGCAGTGCAAATAGCAGAAGGCTGTTAAATATTTAGATATCCGAGTCCTCCCCTTTAGCCCGCCAACCCACTCGGAGTAAACATGCAGGTTTTCAAAATGTGCAGCTCTTGATTTACAGGTTGGATGTGGGGTCAGGGCTAGAGGGACTCAGTGGGGCTATCACAATGTGAGATAAAGTCCAGCAGCATGTAAAGGTCACTGTCATTCTGCAGTGAAATCAATACCCTCCTTCAGAAACCTATTAAGCAAAATATAGACTGTGACAGGAAGTTTAGAAGACTACAATAGAGCACCCACTGCTGTGCCTTAGATCTGAACAGAGCAGTGCAAGTGGGAGAGCAGTTTGTGCAGAGAGTGATCTCCATCACACTGCAAGCACAATTTCTCTCTCACTGGCTGGAAGCATAAGTAGCTAGACCATCTCCAGAGAGCTTCTGAGTCATTCTGAAATCAAAAGTGGGAATAAACTTGGGCAACTCAAGGAAAATGGAAAAGAGAGGAAGCAAAAGGAAATGGAAAACTTCCCGAGTCAGCTCAGGTAGCCAAAGCTACTTTACAGCTTGACAAAGGAACGCATCTTCCAAGTACAGTCACGTGTGCAAGATTCTTCTCATTTATGTTACTTTGTCACAACAACTTTGGCTGAGGAGTCCTTTTCAGCCCTGCAGCCCCTTCAGACATATTTGCTGAAGACAATCATAGCAAAATGTGAATGTTAGCCCTGTAGCTGTACATCATTACACAGATGTGAAGAAAAGACAAATATAAGACAGTTTTAGAAGAAAACTGAAGTGAAAAAGGTAAATGTGTTGTGACCTTAGAGCACATGCCACTATTTTCTGAAGTAATCTTTACTGAATACTTCTTTCCAGCTTCTCGACTCTTGTTTTGTTGAAAGTTGCACGTGGAGCCGCTCCTTCCTTCCCGGGCAGACACTGAAGGCAGCCCTTTGTGCACAGCCCCTCACGCTCCCACCCCTGCAGAGGGTGTGCGCATTCCCGTGTGCTGCCTCCTGGTCTGCAAGCATCGCTGGGAAACGGTGACCAACAAGATAAATTTCCTCCTGACAACACAAGGTTTTTCTCCTATTGCCCTCACAGCATTACGTTGCTCACTGGAATTTCAGAATTAAAACCATTATTATAAGACATCAAATGCCCTTTGTATTAGTATAATAAAATAATATCATCATCTCTTGTCCATGTACAGGGAGGAACTGCAGTACCAGAAGATCTGTGGAGCTTTGTGGTCCCCTCCTGCCTTTATTTTTTCTGGGAAGGAAACCAGCTGAGACATCACAAAGAAAATAACCTACCTCTGGAGCTGCTATTGATACCGCACTGCATCTTAAATGTTTCTCTACCAGAAAATTCCTCTGACTTTTGCTAAGAATAGCCAGCAGAAAGCTGGCAGAGAGTATCATCATTATTTAATGACTGTAAAATAACAGTCTGTTATAGGTATGCTTAAGCTTTGCAAACCATCAAGAAAGACTAGAATTTTGACAATACATTGGAGGTAAATGGCTACTAAGCACCTGAGTGCATTTTATTCCACAGAGAGGCTGAAAGTCAAGGAAAGATACAAAGCAATGTCTCCTTCCACAACACAGTTTAGGTATGGTTGCAAAGGGCACATGCATTTCAGCTCTAGTTGAGATTCGTGTTAAAATGGCCTCCTAAGGGGATTTCTCTTTGGTTCTACCTTCTTCAGGTTTTGTAGTACATCAAATTCCTCTTCAATGAATGGAAGGAAAAAGAAGACATCAAACTATCCTCCAGGTGAGAACACCTCCTCACATTAATGATCAGGTTAACTCAGCTGTACTTCCTGAAGCTTCAGTTCGAGAGGGAGGTAATCTTTGTGGAGATAACTTCATCTTTGACAAAGCTGTGATATTTCTGCGGTGGGTACTATTATGCACAAGGCAATCCAAGTACTTTAAATACCTTTGAATTTGTAGGTATTTGTTGCTAGGGAATGTGCTCTGGGAGGCACCGGTGGGGAGAACAGCTTGCAAGCTCAGCACAGCACAGGCAGCTGTGGGACTTGCAGAGCTCCCCAGCACTGCATCAGCCCTGCATAGCTCCAGATTTTGGCAGCAGAGACATTGGGGTCCAGGGCTTTCAAGCAGCAATCTTGTGTCATTTTAAAACATAAATTGGAGACCGCAGACAGCATTCAACTTCATTAAGTGGATCAGCTTTAAAAAGTGGCATCATAAACCAGTATAGTGCAGCCCCATGCTTATTGAGTCTCAGTGGTTCACAAATAAAATAAAACCCGTTTATAAGCTTTTAAAAAACATCCTCTTGTAGACACTGCAAAGCCAGCTTAGAACCTGCAAATCAGGGTGAGCTCCCTCTGCCTTGTGCTGCAGTACACATAGTAAAAGTTAAAGTCCAGTTGTTGACCTCCCCTCTACCTGCACACCATTTAAACCAGCACAGGAATACAGGAGGTGTAAGCAAGGACCGTCACTAGGTTTGCAATTTAAACTAATTTCTTATTCATACAAACAATACAATACCCTGATTACCAGAATAAAACCCTGATTACTCTCATATAGTTGTATTGGTTCTGTAGTAGGAATAAATAATAGTAAAGCCTTAACTCTGCCATTAAAGTAACCAAATAGGATTGGAATACAGGAAAGAGGTCCGCAGAGTAAGTGTGTGCTGCTTTGATCTACTGCTTTCAGAAATACAACACACGTTAAATTCAACTCCTAAGTGGAAGAAGGTCAGCAAGCAGAATTTCCACAATAAAAGCTCTGTGGTTGCAGGTGTTCAGTTACATACATCATCTCCTCCCCTGAAGATGAATACCAGGATTTGTGATAAACTTGACACAAAGGATTGTACTGCTCACAGCAGGATTTATTTACATTTACTCTGAGAAGGATGCTCTCTCCCTCCCTCTCTCTCTAAAATATGGCCAGCAATATAGTAGTACCTGCACACTCTTGCCATTTGATCCCATTTTCA
>VZTA01016608.1:149264-172833 GCA_013398855.1 Mohoua ochrocephala
TGTAAAGCTTGTCAAGACTCTGGCACCAGAATGATTTCAAATCTTTTAATCTAGGATTTTTGGGGGGTTTTAATTAATTTATTTCTGACCCACCTGTGGATATCCCACTCTTCACTGATCTGCTGATCTCTATTAAATATTTAGACACTTTTAAGATAAGCCCTTTTGCCAGCGATGAAACTAGCAGAGTTCAAACAGCAGTGGCCTGTTAACTGAAAAGATTATTCATAAGATACCTGAGCTTTAATGACTTTAAAACCAATATTTTTGGTATCATAAATGTGTAGAATTTTTCCACTAGAAAAAATTTATTTAGCTAAAGACTAATGGACTGAATTTGTAGGTTATGTATGTATCTCACTTAAAGGTTTCCAAGATCACCATTTCACATACAGCTAGTTAAACCAGGGAGGGGGAGAAATCAGCGAAATATTAAATATGATTTAGCAAGTATGTTCAGTATGGAAGACTACACAAACTGCATAGAAATAAAAACCTTTCTGAAACACTGAGGAGATGCTTGTAATCACATACTTGCTTCTGCCCCTCCTGGCAATGGGAGTGTTATATACAAACACCATTTTGCACCACCAAGCACAAAAGAAAGTTCAGTCCTACAAAAACTCCTCCCCTGGAGCAGCTGGGTCCCTCCACATTACACTTAAGTGAAAGGAGCCAGATATGGTTTAGGAGTCTCTCTGTGCTGGTGACAATGTGCCCTCTCACCCACCTCTGAGGAGGCAATTCACGTTTTCTGCAGGGGCTCTGGGGTGGAGGCTGGTGCCCCTCATTTGTAACTGCTGAGGTTTCATTGCCTGATTTCTTGCCTTACAAAACAGATTCGGTTTCTGCTCACATGCAAAGAGTTAATTTATGTTTAGTGCAACACGTGAATATATTGCTAAAAATGTTTTAACTTTTTAAAAACAAAGTCACTTGTGATCACAATGTGAACTGCAATGATTTCTTTTTTGATTACGTTTGCGTTACCATTTGACTGAATATACAATTAACATTATTTCTTAAGCAAAATATTTACTGGGGGAATGCAGATACTCTATATATAAGTTTTATTTAATATTATTAGTTTCAGGTGACAGTCTACTTATAATCTAAACCTCACTTTTTTTGTTAGAGAAACTATAGAGAGTATAAAACACAGCATAATAATCTAATCTTCTAAATTGATGTTTCTTTTCTTTAGGCTTACAATAGCATGGATCATCTGAAACACTGCCTGCATAAATGTATCATTTGTCACAAGCTAAAAACTGTCATCATTAAGTTGATTAATCAAATGCTGTTCTAAAAGATGGATTGAAACACAAAACACTCAGCCTAGTGCCATATAATGAAGAGATTAATTTGAGGCACAAGACAACCAATTTAGTATAACTCTATGCTCATGCTTTATTTAGAAAGCCATCAATTAGTATATTTTTTCCTTGATGTACTATTTTGTCATTCTAAACAGTGTGAAGGCGATTTGCTCCAAAGTCAATTTGCTTTCTGTAAACAGAAAGGGTTAGTTAGGCATCTTCATGCTCTGTGATTCTACAAACTGCCATCTTAACATGGAGGGCACAAAGAAAATTAATCATGGGGTAAAATGCACAGTGGAGTTACTCCTCTCAGGTTAGCACTAATTTCCTTTTGATAATGTAATTATAAGTCTGCTAGCAGGAGTGACAGTAAGGAAAGTCTCAAAAGTGTTTCATTCCTTCATTATCTTGGCTCTCTCTCCAGGATTAATACAGTCTATACGCAGACACAAGTCTCTGCCCCAAACAAAGTTGCAAAGACACTTAGCTTTTATTATTTAAGAAAGTGAGAAAAGATGAAATGGTGTGTAAAGGTATCTTTTCCTGGTCCTTAGTAAAAATCACAGGGCTCTGATGGATTAAAAGTATATACAGCACCACTGCCTTCCCTTCACAAACACTTGATATCTCAAGCGCTATTAACAATCAGCATCTGGAAAAATACAATAATTTCCTCATCAAATCATTCGGCAGTGCTGGGACAGTGCAATGAGTTGATTAGTCACGCCAGAGACCAAGTCTACCACAGGCCCGGGTGCGCACAAAGGCTGCCGAGGCCACGGCCACGCTCCGCCAGGCACCGGCCGTGCCCCACCTCCCGCCAGCCCCGCAGGGCCGAGCCACGGCACAGCCAGGGACCGGCCACACACGGGGCCAGGGGTGCCAGCGCCGTGGGCTCCAAGGCCCTACCCGGAGAACCGGAGCGACTCACGGCAGCACTGCTTCACACCCGTCACAGGCCCACGGACTCCTCCTCACCCCGCTGTGGCAGCTCACTCCAGGACGGATCCCGAGCAGGCCACAGTGGCATTCCCTGCCACGGGTGGTGCTCACACACACAGGCACAAGGACACGCAGTCTCCTCGTTACGCTAAATAAGGATTTTTTAAATGTTAACTTATCAAAAATACACTAGAGGAAAAAGAAACAGCGTGGATGTTACCCCCTACTAATGAGGCACTAATGCATAATTATTATAATACACACGCTTCTCTCCACAGAGGAATATTTATAAACACTGAAACAGTTGAGTTTGCACTGGAGTCATGTGTACAAATTGTTTTTTCTCCTGCAGTTTGTGGGTTGAGTTTGGGGTTTTTTTCTTACACCAGTGACATTTAATGCCTTTTTTAGGACTATCTGAAATCATTTAAAATACTGGTGAAACCTGGGCCTTTACTGCTTGCTGCCCTAAATGAGAATATAAAGAGAAAACACTACAACTAAAGGCACAGCTGTTATTAAAGTATTCAATTACACCAGGTTTGGTTTCCAAAAGCATGAGTTTTAGGAGGGAACAGCAGTAGAGCTACCAGAGGAAAACCTGACGCTAGGTGTGACTGAAAGGCCCACAGGAGTAAAAAAAAAAGCTACAGCAATTCTTCTCACTCCCTATTTTCTTTCTTCCATGCCCAGAAGTTGCTCATGGCAGACACGAGCAAAACCCCCAGATGCTGAGCCCCACCAGAGGTAACTCCCACCAGCTAAAGCCCATTCCCCAGTAGGAGGATGGAGGCAGGTGGTCATCACTCTCCTCCTCAGGGCAAGGGAATCTGTGGCTGCCTGCCAGGGCATCCAAATGCCTGTTCTTGCACTGTGGCCTTGCTGCCCTGTTCTCTCCTGTTAGGTCAGCAGGACTGGAAACCCTGCAGGTGGGTGAGGGTCTCCACTGCAGGTGGAGGAGCATCTCTGAAGGCCAGGTGGTACAGGACAGCAGCGGGACCAACCCAGGTGTGCTCCACAGTACACCAGAATCACTGGCAAGCCTGCCTGCATCTGGGGGCAGTTTGGGCCCAACTGCATGGCTACGTAAAAATAAATTTCCATGAACATTTAAATGTTGCTGAATGATCCCAGTAAAGTACCCAAGTCAGAGCCAGAAGAGTAGACCTAGCTAGGCAGAGAAGGCAGGGTTGCAAGTCAGTTAAAGCTGAATATCAACAAATATTAAAGAGGAAGACAGTCACCCATTCCACATGCCAGTGCAGCCGTCCTCTGTACCTTAAATTTGTAATGAAGTTCACCACACTAAAAGCCAAACTCATTTAACTGGGTTCCGTTTATGGACCACATTAAATAATATTAACTGAGAAAACATATCAGGGGAGTGAAATTAGGGGTACAAAAAGCTCTTGTGGAAATGTAAAATATTAAACCATTATATATTTTTCTGCTGCCTAGATGTGCTGTACTTGAGGAAACATTCTC
The DNA here is from genome assembly GCA_013398855.1 of Mohoua ochrocephala. Classification (NCBI taxonomy): domain Eukaryota; kingdom Metazoa; phylum Chordata; class Aves; order Passeriformes; family Acanthizidae; genus Mohoua; species Mohoua ochrocephala. The sequence continues at coordinate 153,014 of VZTA01016608.1, forward strand.
CATCACCTTGACAGCGTGCTTCCTTTCTGTATACTGAAGTTTATTTACCTGAATTATTAATGCTGCTTTTGTTTGTTGCTATATCTTAATTTTCTTCTTTTCATTCACCTGTCATGATTGTTTTGATTCACATCCCAGAATGATGCACAAAATATTTCCTTTGGAAACACTGTAGTGTCACCAATATTTTTGCTCTGTTAACAGATTATTCTGTCTTCACAGTAAAACCAGATCATTTCCTTTTTTTCATGAAAACTGTCAATCACTGAGATTATGCTTTAAATGTATTGAGCGGATAAAAGATAGAATTTAAACTACATATCATATGTCAGCAGAGAACACCGAGTGCCCTGCAAATACAGAAAGCACACAATTCTCTCCTTCTAAATGAAAAATATGCCCACAGCAGCAAACGAGGTATCCTCAAACAATTAGTAACGATCATGACAAAATTCTTTTGCATACGATGTGGAATAATGCAGCTGCACTACTGTATTTATTATTTGTAGAAAGAAGCAGAACTAAACCCTGTGGATTTTATTATACATTCAGTTATATTTGTTGTTTCTTCTGCCTAGACTAAAATTCTGGAAAGCAGAAAGATACATTTGTGTTTAAATAGTGGATTTTTTATACATTAAGAGCTGATAAAAACAGAGGTGAAGGATTGCAGTAATTAAAGAAACGTCAAGTGAATGTCCACAAATTTTGTAGTGTAGGAAAAAAGGAAAAAAAGAATGATACTGTAGTGGGAGAACATAAAGTTTTAGTGATATTTCTTTTAAAATATGTTCTAAAGTATCTCTTTGGAGTGCAGAGTAGAAAGAGCATTTTACTCATCTAGGAGTTACCTGGAATTCTTTTTTTTTTTATTCCACACCCTTTTTTTTTTTTTTTGAGTATAATGTCTAACCAACTTGTATACGAAATTCAAAAAGATTCTCCTGAACACACAATATGGAGACACCATATGTACAAACAGCACACAATTTCAAACAGACTAGGCTCATTGGAAAAAAACTTTTTTTTTTATTTGCCTTTGATTTCTTTCAGAAGGATAAAATGAAAGGGACAGTGATACATATTTTAAGCCCTGTGAATTCACAATGGGGCTTTAGAATAAAGAGGTAAAAACCTTTGAACTAAACAAAGGTCCATCACAGTGCACTTCTTTTTCACAAGCACCTTATAAAGAAAATTATGCCAGAGAGAGGGCCCAGCTGGCTTTTGCCACTACACCTCTCGTCCACAACACCCCAGCATCCTTCCCAGCCCCTATCAATCTCCTGTATGCCATGTCATTGACTCCTCTTGGACCTGATCTCTTATCTCACAGAGCTGGTTTTTTAGTCGAATGCCCTGTGAAAGTATCCACTCATGAGCTTACATCTGAGTGTCTCTTTGTACTAAGCAAAGCCTGTAGTCTAGCAGGCTGCATTAACTTGATTAAAGTAGGACCATAGACAGTTACTTAGGCTCTTACTTTGCTCTTAGATTAAAGACGGGGAGGCCTCCTTCTCTCAAGGTTTTTTTCACAACTGCAACTTTCAAAAGGGTCAGCAAAAGACAAATGCTCTTATAACAGAAGGAAAGAAGCTTTTATAACAAATGATTTCTAATTGCTCCTTTGTTCCAAGAAAGACAGCAGTTATACCAGCTGAAACATAACAATCCATCAGCATGTCTTGATGGAAAGCTTGTACGTAGGCCTGCAAAGAAAGAGCTTTCTCTAAGTTCCAGTAATTTCAAAAACATTATTTCCTTGTAAATAACACCTTATTTAATCCACTTAAACCCAGAACGTGACTGGCTGTGCGTAATAATCTGTTTTCACTAGTAGACCATAGAGCTGCTTGTGCATTTCCTCCATTTCAGCTCTAAGGAGCAGAATAGGAAATGTGCTCTGCCATGGGTTTTGCCCCCATGTAGAACATTTTATATTCCTTAACAAATAAATTTTCATGATGAATCAGTGGGCTAGATTCTGATCTAACGGACTGGATTGTTTCAATGTTACAGATGCACAAGGGACATGAACAAAAAAAACCAACCAGGGTCTCATTTGCAGCAGATAACTGCTAAAAAAATCACTGGCTTTGGGTAAAAAAAAAAAATCACTTCATGCTTAACTGCTAAATTGGACAACAATTCTGCAGAATGGAGATATATACTTTTTGGACAGGGTCTACTAATTAGCAAAGAGTAGTAATTTTAGATTTTCTGTAAACACAGTGTGCAAGTATGCACCTGTATCTGCATTCGTGCACGTGCCCAAATGAAGCTTCTTGTTTCTAGGTGAGGCTCAAAGTGCATTCAGCCACCACCACAGCCGTGCTCCTGCTCAGGCCACACACAGCGCTCTCCACACAACTCCAGTTACGAGCTGGGCTTTGAGGGTGCTTTGCTCTTACTGTGGATGCCGGAAACAGTCACGAGCCTGAGACTACTGCTACACAGCTGGGAAACAGTTTTAAGTCCCAGCCTAGTGTATTAAAGATGTATATGGACAGTTTGGACAGGAGAGAAAGAAGAGGGGTTGGGTGGTGCGCAGCCTGGGATCTGCAGAGAGGGAAAGCATATCATCAGTGCCATGCTCTGCAGGAAGGTGCTGCATCTCACTGGTCTTTACTGAGGGTCCCAGGAGATGTAGGTTCAATTCTCACATGGTTTTTGTTTATACACCAATAGGGATATTTCAAAAGGCATGTGGATGCATGAGGACACAGAAATCCTAACGTGCTTTGAAGAGCCCAAGTACCTGACACTTAAAGACGCATTTTATCTTAAAATCGTGATGAAGGCAGAGCCAGCAGAGGGAATGCTGGATAAGGCCCCTCTCTTACCTCTGTGGTATGAGGTCATATTCATTCTCACTGGCTCAGTTGGCTCTCTGCTCAGCAGACCACCTCTGCTAGCACCCAAAGGTGCCCCATAATTCCAGAGTCCCCTTCCATCAAGAGGACAGAATAATCCTCATTACAGTCACTCCTCCTTCCCTGCCCCATCTGAAAAGTCCCTTGGCACCCCTGCCTTCTGCTTAGCTGGCACAGCAGCCTTCCTCCCTTCCTCTGGAAATAGGGAAGGTGACTTTCTGGGGCAGGAGCTGTGTAGCGCCTCTGTAAAGTGCTGCAAACCTTTGTTACAATAGGAATAATTATTACTGTTAGAATATAATGTTATAAATATAGCAATGAGACAGCTAATGGCACTTCTTTGAAAAAGAAAAAAAAAAGAAAAAGGCAAACAGAAAACTATTTTCCCCCCGGGGAAAAAATCCCAGAACATTGATTACTCTTAAAGGGACCTTCTCAACTTACCTTTGAGGACTCCCATTGATCTCAAATCTGTTTTCCCTTGCAGGCAAAAAAAGATAAGTATTCTCTTGACATTCTCCTTTCTTCAGTAGACTGGGCTAACAGGGATACTTTTATTTCAAATATGCATGTAGCTGTGATGTACTCTGGACTCAGTTTGTGCCCCTCTGCACTCATACAATGGCACTTTGAGAAACGGCCTATCTTTCTATCAAGGTATGCAGAGAGAACGATGACAACAGTGTTCCCTTTGCTACTCACAGGACTTCTGTGTGTGACTGAGAGCCCACATATGCTCAGAGAGAGAGAGAAAGTGAAATTGATTTCAGGAAATCAGTTCAAGTGGCAGCAGCTCTTTTGGGATCTCTAAGGTTGAGGGTAGCAAGGGTGCTGGCTAAGGTCCAAATTGCCAATGAAACACTTGCACAGATCACAATATTGATAAATACATAACCTGACTTGACAAAAAACAAAAACAACAACAACGAAATGAAAATACCAACAATAACCCAACAAAAATAAAAACCACAACAGGAACAAGAATGTACAAATTCACGTATTTAGATCTAGGATTCTTTAAAAACCATTGCTAGTAAAACAGGATTTCCACCACAACCAAAAGTCCTATCTTTAGTTAGTGTTTTGGTAATTCAACAACTCCCAATTTCATCAAACAGGGACTATATGCCCAGGAGTTCTGACAAAGGGGCCCCACATTATTGGGACGATTATCCACTTAAGACTTAAAGAAACAACACCGGCAACAAACTAGACATCTCTGAGAACATCAGGAAAAGAGAAAGCAAGTGTAAGAGGGTGCATGAGAGAAAGAGAGTATGAGATAAGCACTTACTCATATGAGCAAAGAGAAGACAATTATACCCGGCAGCATTGTGGAAAGTGGAATTGAGGCCTCTGGTGTCAGACTTGAGCCTGCTTATTTTCCCTCCTTTCCTTGTACTTCTCTCTTTCAACATGTGTAGATCCCATTGCAATACAGGAGGCCTATACTGATTCTCATGGAGTCTTTTTAGATGCACATATGCTAAAAAAAGGGACTCTAAACCAAAAGCATTGTTTGGGGCACTACCATCAGAAGACAAAAAAGATTAATGCTGGGCTGAGCCAGTGGAGCAATAGTTAGTTTCTCCCACAAACACAAGGGAGGTGCCAGAGAGCCATTACCTCAGAAATCCCATATGGAGAAGGATCATCCATAGCTACCAGCTCTTTTCAGCTTTCTGGGCTTGCCCACAGAGGCAGACTTATTGAGCATATTCAGAAGGCAAAATGCCCAGTGGTGCATTCCTGTCCCATGCCTATTACAGGGTAACAATCCCTGAAATGGCAAAGCACAGAAGCAGACTCCTTCAGGAGCATTTAAATTGACTGCTGATCAAGCCCATTTATCTTCTTTAATAACTGCTAACAGCTCCCACCTGACTCACCCAAGGCACCCTGGGACAACCTCGCTGTTTAACTCCTGCAGCTTCACACTGATCTTCTGCTCAGCAGCTGGGCTGTGAGTCAGTGGATTGCCTGGCTGTACACAGGGAGCTCTGTGTTACAGCCATTCCCATAAGGAGAGCTGAAAGGAGCTCCTGGACCAGTGGCAGGTTGTGAATAGGAACCCTGAGGGCTGGCCAGGGACATTAAGGACATTAATGTGGTGTCCTGAGACCTTGATGGGAGCCTGCCTCAGCTTAAGGGTCCTACTCTGGACAGCATATTGGCTCTCCTGGTGAGGGATGTGGAGGTCCAGCTCTCCAAGTCTTGTTCCCAGTCTTACTCAAAGCCTCCAACTGTGCACCTAGGGCAAACCCCATGTACACATGAACTCACTCAAATATACCAGCCGTGGTCTTTCTCCAGACACTTGAAGTCCCTGGTCAAGAATGGGTTAGTGATTGCAAAGACCTCCAGCCTTCTTCCTCCCAGAGCTGCTATCTAAGGCAGGCCAGCCAGCCCCCTGTGGAGTCACCCCACCACATACCTGGAAACAGCTACCATTACCCAAGAGCTCCAGCAACACCCTGGAGATTGGGAAGAAGCTTCTTCAGCCAAGGGGTCCATGGGGAGGCTGCGCACACAGCTGGAGGACAATTTGGGCTGGAAAGTGATTACCTCACCCAATCCCACCCCACCAGAACACGGCCAGCCCAGGTCCTGCTGCACCTTCTACAAGACTGCTCCTACCTGCTGCCATGAAATTCAGCCAGACCTAGGCGCTCCATAAGGCAAAAACCCCTTTTCATAGCTGTATAATTCACCTATTTATTTTGGCTTTCACACCTTCCTGCCTACATTTGCTGTGAAGGCAGCAGAGCTGGTGCACAGCGTTTTAGTGAATTGCTTGCCCAGGTTTTATTTTAGTCTGAAAGCAAAGTGATGATATACACATATGTGTAATGTAGCACAAAGGCATGTTTACTGAAGCATGCCACCATGATGCTCCAGTTAAAAAAATAACAAGCAACAAATCTGTTTCATCCCCAGCCGTGCATTAGAAACTATATCTAGCTGCTGTTTAGATCATGAGCAGCACAGCACTTTTGGGTAAATACAGATTTGCATTACGGTCCTCTGATGTGTCTCCACAGCAGTGGATGGCTAGGGGTTAAAAACTGTGTGCCTGCATGTGCACTCTGTGTGTGTGTGTGTGTGTGTGTGTGTTTGTGTGTGAGCATACTCGCTACAGGCTTTAAATAATATTTTCTAACATTTCTTTTAAATTTCCTTAATTTACAGTCACTGAGAATGAGGTTTCAAAGCAAGCATTGAGTGGGAAGCTGTTCCTCAACAGACACTCATGTAAATATGTTTCTTTAAAAAGAAAAAAAACCCCAGCCCTTTCCATCTCTACCAGTGAAATGGCTACAAATGGGCTGCCATTAACTTTTGTTACTTGAGTAGGTGCCTGTAAAGGGCCAGGTGGTGTTTATGCAGATGAATGAGCATGTTACAATGTGTTCTTCCTTTTGGATAAAACATTAGCGTATCAGATGTGACAAATCAGATGTTCATCTTCCGCACTTCTGCATTATTTTACATTGAGAATTAGATAATGTGCTGGCTTAGCTTTTTACTTCATGGTTTTTTTCCCCCCTTCTTCTCCTCAAGAATAATTTTATACATAAAGTTCTTCCAACACTCTGCATAATCATAGTCTCACCGTATGTCTAACCAGCAAGGTATTATGGTAATTGCGTATTTCCAGGTAGCGGGCTTTGCATCAGATGGAAGTGTACATTGTTTAACACGCTGCATAATTATTGTGAAACGGAAATAATGGACCTACATGTTCAGGGGGGTTTTAATTCTGTTTCCCCACCAGAGCAGCAGATAATTCTTGTGTCTCCAGCAGTAGTGGCAGCAAGATAAATATTAGAATGTCTTACAACCAGAGGTATGCAAATAATTGAATCCTCAGTTCAGTGGCTAAACTGAAAAAAAATAACCTTTCATTTTAAGCTGACAAGAAAAAAAAGGGGTTTCATAAGAAGAAGAAATAAATAGTATTTTGTGCTTATGACTAGTTTAGTTGTATTTAGCCAAATCCGGTGTCAAAACATGATCCTTAGATCTAAAAAATCAGGACTTTTAACTTTAAAAAGAATCCCAAAGCTGTTTTATTATGTCATTTTGTCTATTTTTGTCTATCTGAAAACATTTGAAGATTTCGGTCTCAGCCACCAGGAAGTGGCATTTTTAATGAGCAGATTACGTGCCTGAGATATTTCACTTCACTCTGATTCAAACGTTCAAAATTAATTTCAAGTCTCTCTGACAACTGGACCACAACTGTCCTTCCATTTTTATGTTATATCTTTACTCTGTCAGATCAGGGCAGTTTTCCACTTCGAGGAAGTTGACTCTATTCAGCAAATGACATAGTCGTGGCCCATATGCCCTGTGTATTTTGCTATTAATTGTCCTCAAAGAATTGATATCTGCATAGTTACTCTGCCCTGGTCTTAAGCCCTGCATAGACCTAATTCCTTTCTTTACCAGAAGCACAGGCCAGTCTAGGAGGAAAACTAAGGATCCACAATTCCTTGCGCTGGACAAGTGCTATAACAGTGCCCAGTGCGGCTAAATCCAAGTACATTCCAGGTGTGGGGCCAAATCCATACCATGGAAATTCATTCGGTGGGAATAATAAATTGGTGGCTGATTGCACTAAAAACACAAACTGTGGGTAGAAGACTAGGGGTTTGTACTTGTCTGCCTGTGTAAGGGCTCAGCAGGCCCCATGGTTGCAGAAAGTCTTTGCTGCACAGGGGTTTCCCAAGCGCTGCCTCTGGGAGATGAGCACCAGTGGGATGCTGCAGGGAGGACTGCACAGCAGAGCCAGGCATGCAGGATTCGTCGGGGAAAGAAAGACCAGGCTCTCCTTGCACCACAGAAACCTTTTCTTGGCAGAAAGGTGAGCCCCTCCAGGGCTGAAAATGCCTCAGCTTGCCCAAGGTCTGGCTTAGCCTCAGTGCAAACAAATCATGGGACTAGAAAAATTCTACCAGGGTGAGGGACTTGGTTTTTAGTATTAAATAGATGCATTTATAGTTTGCCAAGCTTCACTTTATTTGAGTGACACCAACAGAATACACAACTGCTCCAGTTAAATGCACAGCTCATTTCTGTCTACATCTTGTAGGCAACATGTTCAAATGTATTCAAAATCAAGGCTGCAAAAGAATTTCTCATCATCAAAGACAGCAGCTTTAGTTCCCATAATTGTGTTGTTTTGTCCAAGGCTGAAAGGATAAAACAAGGCTGCTGGGGGACAGCAGTCACAGTACCTGTGTGGTCTCACTTCATGTGTCACACAGCCAATCCCAATGCAACTGCTGCACGTGGCCCCATAAGGATAACCTAAATTTAACTTCTGGTTGCAGAAGAGCCTCAACACACCTGCGGGGAGCATTTGCTCCCATAGCACTGAAAGCCACAAGCTATTAGCTGGTCCTTGGTTTGACCACCCGTCTCAGGAGCTTGTATTGGGCAGCCTGTGGCTCTTACCAGCTCCAGACTGATTTGTAAAGGGTTGACTTGATCACCCTGGCAAAATTACAGGAAAAAACTCTAGCCAAACTATTGCTAATATGACAGCCTAAAACTGGACTCCAGCTGGGGGGGACTTTTCATCAGGAGCTACACGTTTTCAGCCGAGTGAGGATGTCACTCAAGCGCGAGGTCTCCCTGATCCGTAAGGTGCAGGACGTGCACACCGAGCGCCAGGATGGGGGCAAGCACAGAGGTGTCTGTGCAGTTGCAGGCTGGGGGACATGCCAACAATATCTTTCACATCACTGGGACTCTGCACAGGCCAGCAGCTGGAAAGATGGCCAGCACAGACATCTCTGTTCTCTCCAAAGGGGCCCTTCACATCCTAAGGATTCTGAAGAGTTATTTCTCCTTTACTTCCAAGTGCATTGTAGCGGCAAGGCCAGTAGCATCACCCTTAAATGGACATTTCTTCTTTCTACAGCCTCATTCTGTCCGGGCTGCACATTTGCTTGCCCCCTACCTTCTTCTGGGATTAGTAAGAGAAGGCTTTGCACGTCCACTGCTTTCTGATCTAGCCCTATCCCCAGCACCCAGCTCAAATAAACACAAGAGGAAAAGCTCATCCCGTGTCTCTCACCTGGAAAAGACCCTCCCTCCAAGTACCTCAGTACTCCACAGCTAAGGTCCTTCTTGGGGAAGGAAGTGACCATGTTTCGCAAGTTTCCTCAGTACCAATGACCTCCTTGCCTCCATGAACATGTCCAGAAAACACCCCAGGGCAAGCATGTCCTCATCTCACACCCAAAACCGAAAGTTTACATCAAAGCACAGCCTCACCAACACAGATGTTATTTGCTGTTTAAGGAATCTTACTGGAAAAGACTAATAGTTATTTTACTCTACACGGAGCATTGCCACAATGTGAGCCAGGAGCTTTTTTTCCTGTTCCATGTGACCCTGGCAACAGCACTCTGTTTTCAACTTACTTAAAGGAAGTGCTGCTGGGGAAAATATAACTAATGAAAAACAGCCATCGTTTTATCTTCTTGTACATCATGATGTTGGTTTTATTTAAAAAAAAAAAAAAAGAAAAGAAAAGAAAGAAAAATAAAAGAAATCAAACAATAAGAGTTATCAATCCTCATCCATGACTTACTCAGATTTGGTTTAACACTGCAGGTCTCAGCATGCATAACTCTGATTTCTGCTAACTGGTCTCAGTCTAGTATTTTCACACCTTTTTTGTACTAAATGCTTACAACTGGTCACTCCACTAGAAACTGTCACCATGACACCTTTATTTAGAATTTTAACAACACAAAAAGCACCAGAAATGAATCTCAAAATAATAATCTTTCATTGTTTGCATTGCAATAAATTCCTGCAAATGCATCCCATTATCTTTTTATACAATTAAACACATAATGCCTAACTGTTAAGGTATCAGCCCAGCTGGGTACAGATGCAGTCTGCTGCCAGTCTGAACAGACCTTGGCTGTCTTTTAATAATTACCCGAATAAAAGAAAAATAATGAAGTGCTGTAGTTTGCTGATCCAAACTGGTAAAAAGCTGTTTGCAAAGAATAACTACAAGGAGAGTGAGACACTGGGCTTTGCTAATAAATAATTCTCAGAAATATCAGTTCTCAATTTACTACTTGTACACCATGGGCCAGTCAAAACTTGCCGGATGAGCCAATTTGCCACAGCTCTTGTTTTGAGTCTTTGTGAAGCTGCTGCGTGAGCACAGTGGGGGCTGCTTGCATCTATCCCTGGAGTCAATCAGTGGGCCTTTGTTTCCCGCTGGTCAAAAATATCAGGTGGCTCTGAGAGTCTAATTATCAATGAAAAATTAAATTCAGTACAGGAACATAGCCAGGAGTTGCCCCCTGCCTTCTGCCCTCATTCATGGGGTGTGAGTATCAAGATATTTGTTATAATTCAAAATGTATTCAGGCCAAATTGGGAACTTCAGGGGTGGGAAAGACAGAAACCTAAATGCGAAAACAAGAGTTGAGAACCTCGCTGGCAAATCAGCAAATTTCTCCTTCTACTCCCTTAGCAAATGGGGTGTGCATCTCTAATTATGCAAAGAGCTTTTGCCAAGGCACCGCCCATCAGGGATTTCTCATTGGGAATAGATTAAGCCGAGTATATACCTATGTGATTCCATGCCTTTCTGGCCTTGGGGAAGTTTGTACGTTGAATACACTACCAAATCAGGTCTAGCTCTCTCAGAACTGGAACAGGCAGAAGCAGAGACACCTGTCAGGGCACAGAGATGAAACCCCTCAGCTTTTTGCTCAGAGACACCTGTTCAGCATTGCAAATCACAGAAACCAGAAGAAGCCAATGTAAACAATCTCTGGATGAGACATCATGAGTAGAGGATAAGACAAAGCCACTAGAAATGGTGCACAGTGGACAGGTACAGGTGTAACGTCCATCCATCTCCCATCCAACATGCGAAGACAAACCAGGCATCTCAGATGCTCGCCCTGGAGCAGGTCTGGGCTCCTGCTTACACTGGCCTTTCTACTTACTTGAGTTGTAAGTCAGTCCAGGAAAACACACCTGAACACGGCAGACTGTATTTCTTTACCTGTTGATTGTTTTCTAGCAATCAACACTCATGATTTTTCACAAGGGGTGAATCCACTTCCCAACAGGACAATAACCGCTGAAGCAGAGAGGGAGGCGTAACACGGACCTGCGGGAGCTAATAGAAGGCATTGTCTCAGCTTCTTCACTTGCCCAACACTATCCTCGCTTTTGAACACGTATATGAAATGCTCCCACCTCTCCAGGTCATGGGTGAGAAATCTTTCGGAAGGCTGTCCTCACCCACAGATGGGAGGGGCTGCACACAGCCCCAGGAAGGACCCCTCCAAGGCATTCCCACCAACCATGGCACTGAACTTTACCTTCTCACTTCACAGACATTCTTAGTAAGTGTTGTGTTGTACCCAAAGAAGTAAGCGCACACTATTCGTGGGGGAGTGGTGCTTCTGTCTGTGTAGGTACCCTATGTCACACATCCTTTGATTACAAGATGTTTGGTTTTGCTTAGGGAAACTGATGTTTGGGGAGTAAAGGATCCTGGGACAGAAAGGCTTACAAGAGCAGACAGAAGAAACTGAGACACAGTGCTGATGAGCAGCAGTACAAACATGCCTGTACCAAAGCCTTGCAACTCTTGAGGCTCTTAAACTATACTTGCAGCAGCACAGCAAGGAACTCTGCCAGCAAATTTCAGGTAGCTAAAATCCTTTTCCATCAGAATGATTTCCCCCCCCTCCCCAAAATGCATGGTAAACCAGATCATTTTCTGTTCAACTCTCCAACATTTCTGTTTGACATTCAACTATTTCACATCTCAAGAGAAAAAGACAGATCTGCATCACTCACTTCATATGCAAATATGTTAAATTAGTCCAGATTATTTTTCCTCTGTGCCTGGGCACTAGATGTCCTCGTCCCCTCTGTGTCTCTTTTTCCACAAGAAAATTTTTAAGTGTTTAGTTAAAACACCTTCAACCTGCAAGCCTTCCTAGTTATGCACCTGGAAATCACTTCCAGCTCCTCCATCCCTGACGTCCAAGATGAAGTATGGCAACTGCTCAGAACTGTCTGTCCTGAGAGCTTTTCTTGAAGGAACTCACCCAAAGGAGAAAGTTGACCACCTAGGCACCAGGTGGAGCAGCCACCTTCACACCAGACTTTTGACTAGCAGAATACTGTGCATTCATATTAATTTTGATTAGCCATGTGGATGGGACAGCAATTTTTGTTATAAAGCCCTTGGAGACTGCTCTATAAACACACAGCAGATCAGAGTGGTGGAAGGGTAGAAGTGAATGGATAGAAGGTTCTTTTTCATTCATGCTTTAATTGCAATTCCTAGTTGCCTCTCTTCTCACTGGGAGCTCAGTGGCAAATATTAAAGGCCTTCTGCAACACGTAAAAACCCAGTCCTACAGACTTTACTTGCACACTGCTGTCACAGGGCCGTTCCACAATTAAAGGGTATTCACACAGTAAGGGAGGATGAGTGTACAGAAGCATTGCGGCACCAGCTCCAAAGCTGGCTCCTGCCCCAGCAGGATCTTTCTGACAGCTCATCCCCCTGCACCTCCTCTCCACCCTGGCTGCTCTTCTCAGGAATTGCAGCCTTGGACTCCACCAGCCGAACTTGGCCAGATAAATTGAGATAAAGTTGTTCTTACAGCGGGCAAAAAGCTATTAGGAAAATGTTTTGAACAAATGCATTTCAAGATTTTCAGCCTTTCTGCCATAAAAACCGAAACACCTCAAGATAGTTTTAAATGCTGTTTAAGGTTGCATCATACATTTTACATCATAAATTATTAAGTGACTTAATGGACAATGCATTAGAAGGAAAACAGGCAAATTACAGAATAATTTAACTGTTGCAAAGAAACAGAGCAACTTGCAGGACGTAAAACACTCTATTTTGACACAGAATGCCTGAAGCTAAAGCAATTAAGGCTGCAAAATATTGCCGGCTGACATGATGTGTATGTAAATTTGTCATTCATTGGCAAGGGTTTGTAACAATCACAGTAATGTGCACAATAAAACAACCATGTGGTATAAAATGCTTTCTGCTAAGAGTACTTGGAAAATGGTGCTTATGTATCATTTAAGCATATCGCTATTATACATACAGTCGTAGTTTATTACAAAAGATCCCACTTCAGTACTGGGAGCTCAAACAAAGATAGCCCTTTGAAATATTATTTACCATTGTTTGTGTGCAGAATCATGAAGGAAATATTTTTAAAGTCCCTTTTAAGACCTAATGCAAGATTTTCACCAGAGATTCAAATTCTAGTGAATCAGCCCCTCCAGGCTAGTTTAAAAAAGCTCACAAACTCCCTGCACTTTGCCAGGAGAGCTAGCAAAGAAAGAGATGCCTCAAAGATGCCAATACTTATATGGCTGAGTCCGTTATTTCGTGTAAAAGTGAGAGCAGTAAAAGAGGCAATGAGACCTTTTGAGTCCCCATCAGAAGCAGTAGATTTAACTGTCGGTCATTCTGAGCTGTACATCTGCACAAGCTGCCAACTCAAGGGCCAGGGAAGGCCCCCAGTGCCGAGGGCAAACCCAACTCTTTGGTTGCCCATGCTCCTCCCCAGAGGTGGTGGAAGGCAGGGGTTGTTTGTTCACTGAGATCTTTGTAACAAGGAGGTAACGCCCTACATCTTCTACTATGACCTCTACAAGAAAATAAAAATGCAGTCCTGGGGAACCTGGGCCCAATCCCAAACCCTTTATTACATAAAGAAGAGGGGGAAAAAAAACCAAAGAGAGGACACTGGAGGAGTCTCAGATCCCCTCAGACTGTTTTCCCACGTCCCAAAAGTGCTGCTGCTGCTTTCCAGCTCTCTCCATCACTGGCACCAGGAGGGCACCTCGGGCTGCCTCGGACATGCTTGCACACTCCATCCCTTTACAGGCAGATGGGCACGATGGATAGCTAGTAGATTAAAAATACAGGGGACAGACCCAGATGACAACCAAAATGACACCCAGTGTAAGGAGCCCTGGATTTCTCTAGGGGTCTGATGGGTCCATGGAGGTGACAGGGCTCCCCATTTCAGCTCATTTTGCCCTGATGCACATCCTGGCAGCACAGCCCCACTCTGCAAGCCTGGCTTGATCCTCCCAGGTAGACCAGGGCTCCTCAGCAACAGGAGACTGCTGAGAGCAAGTCCTTCTCCAGCCAAACCTCCCCATGCATCTCTGAATGTTGCCCCAAATGACATCCTTCCTTCCAGCACTTAGATACTCCATCCTGTTTGATCTCACTCTGCCCGAAAAAAATCTCTTCACAAACAGGGAGGACAAAATTGGTTTTCCTGTAAATCCCTTGTCCCAGGCTGGCTTGTCTTAATATCTTATAGGTGAGATTACTGATCGGAAGCGGCCCTTGGCACGGAAAGAACGTAAGTGAGGTCTTGCCAAAAATCTAGAGTGTTCTGTGGGGCACAGGCAGCTTGGTTCCCAGTGACACCTTGACCTCCACTAGCATCCCCCAGCCCAGGTAAAAGAATTTCCTCAAACTGCCACATGCCATCTCTAGAACTTCAGCAGCTTTTGTTTTTCCCGGTGATGTTGCTGACGAGAAGAATTATGCCTCCTCTCTTTAGATAAAAATTAAGAGATGCCTTTTCTTAGGAATGCAACAAACTTTGTTTTAAATTTCTGCTCTACGCCACATTTCAGGAAACCATCCAAAAGACTACAGTAGGCCTTCGATGGAGTGAAACATGGGATTTTCCCAAGACAAGACTTTAACACCACATCTATTGTCTTTGAACATCCCATTTGTGATGTATAGAAAAGGAGCAGATACCCCATAGGGTTCTGCTTTTTGACAGGCAAAAGCGAGGTGAGCATCCACCTGGGATGCCCCTTTCCCTGCACTGCATCCTGACAAACACACTCTGATGAGGACAGTGGCAAGACAGTGACATTGCAGAAGGAATCTGGGGCAAGTGAATTCCACCATGGAGGCTGCAAGCAGAGACTGAAGCCAGCATCTCCTGCCTTCCCACCAAAACACCAAGTTCAGCCAATAAAAAACCCTACAGTGCAGCTGCTGAGGACTAGCCTCTTCCTCTGGGCCTCTGGGCAGCTGTCACTAGAAAATCAGCATTTTCAAATGCCGTGCCAGGGCAACTCCCGGCAAAGGACGATGCTGTAGCAGTTCCTTGATACATTATCTGTTTCTCACCCAACATCCTCACCCATTCTTTTCAAGTCCCTGTTTTGTCGTTTGATCCCTAAGGGTAGGAGAAGAGGCTGAGGGAAGAGGGTGAATTTTAAACCACCTCTCCATATAAATAGAATAGGTTATGCATTCCTTTCTGAAGTACGGTATTAATCCCAATTGGGCCATAAAATATATATGACTCACTTGAGCCTTGTTCTCTGGTGAGTTATGAACTATTATGTCACTCATGGGATAAGTATTATGTCTCTTAAGAGACTATCACCTTTCCTCTATTTTATAATATAAAACTTCATTGAAACCTGCCGTGCCTGATATAAGCAACTTCTCGTCATGCACATTAAACCTTTTTCCTTTTACAGCTTCCTTCATTTAGCTGATATTCACATCAGGATGAGTTCTTTCAGATGCAGCATAAGCATAAATTAGTACGTAAGAGAAGCAGTCATTTAGCAGAATTTTTTCTTTAATAAATCTGGTGATATTTATATTTCATCACAGAGCAGAAAGATTTTTTTTTTTACACATTTAAAGATTTATTCCTGTAGTAAGTATCCAATTAATAGGGCTTTAGCATGCAGACAGGGTTTGTATTTATGCTGAAGAAAATATGTTCTCATTATACTTTTATTCTCATGTTAGATTTATTGTGGGTTCCACTATAATTTATTTTAGTAGCTCCGTTTTCTAATTCTTTATATTTACATGTCTTTTCCAACAAAAATAATAATACATAAATAATACCTGACAACACTTTGCAGATTTTCTCTATTTGTACGCTTCAATTCTCCAAGCATCTTGGAATGGAAATGCTGTGAACTACAAAGGAAATCTCTATGTGATCTCTATTACATGAAAAATTATCATTTTTATATCCTCTTCACTCTGCCAAGTTCTTTCCAAGTTTCTGTTTGCAATGCATGAAAGTAGGCAAGCAATGGTAGCAAACCCAAGCAGGAATACTCACTACATACACTTATATTTTCAATGTGTTGCTGCAATTAGCGGTGTCAGAGGACAGCCTGCTGCATTGCAGCAGAGAGTTCTTTCCTATTTACTGTCACATATTTTTCCATAGGCTTCCTGGCTCGCTGCTCTGGGATTTATGATAACACAATCCTACCCCTGCTATCCTGCAAACCGCTGCCAAGAACAATGTTCGGTCAGTAACACTTTGCCTAGTCCCTATCCCAGCCTTTCTGCTGGTGTGCAGTGGGATGGGAGCTTGAAACTAAAGTGAGACCGGCCTCACGGTCACCTGCCAACATTTCCAACATGAGAAGATCTTATGCTGAGCAAGTTTCCACACATGCTGCATCTCCTAATGGAAAGATTCCTACAGGGTGCTGTACAGCAGCTTTCCTGAGCCCGTGCTGTGTAAGACAGCTTCCTTGTGCAGCCCATCCAGAGCTTTAGCCCCAGCACTAATCCCAGCAGGTCAGACCGACAGCAGCCAGGCAGGGTACAGGCAGTGTAGACTGGAGAAGCCAGCTGACTTACACTGCAGACATAACACTGTATGTAAGAGCCAAATCTGGCCAAGTGCTGTTGCAGTAGATGTTGCTTTCATTTTGCAGTGTACCCTCTGCTGGGAAAAAAAAATGACTTTGTGTTAGATATCACATCTAATTATTCCTGTTGGGCTGGCCCACAGAAATGTCAACAGTGCATTGTAAGTGCTAATTGGGGTGTCCATGCTCTGCAGTAGATTTGGGATACAACACCCAAGACTGGGGAGGTTAAGCGTGCTTTAGAGTACTGTACTGTAATGAGCTTAGTCTCCATGGAAGAGGCACAGCTTTGCTACACACACTTCGTGCTGCATTGCCTGAGCCACGCACCAGTGTGCTGGTTAAGGCGGGCTGCCCATGGCCACCACCAGTGCCCAGGAAAGGTGAGCAAGATTCCCAAGGCATGCTGCCAAATGCTTGGCAAAACAGACTGAGGTGAAGAGAGAAGGAAAGAGAAAGAGGGGAAAGAAGAAAGGGAGGAAAGTAAGGCGGGGAAAAAGATTGCTGAAGAGTGAAATAAATAAGAAGTAGCCAGTGTGCTTACCTTGCCTCCCACTGTTTAGGCAGAAAAGCTCACTAGTTTTTAGACTCGTGTGATGTAATATGGATTGAGCTGTCATTGCCTATACTGGGACTCCATTGGAGACACATGCTTTGCTGCTTTTTTCCACAGACCCCATCATGCTTCTGAAGACATATTAATCCAACCTTATTTCAGAATTTCTAGTCCAGAAAAAGTACATTATTTTGGTATAGTGACAGTGATGGTACTTGAACCCACAGGATTCAGCCAAATCACCCATGGCAAATCCCCAAAATAGGCTTTTTTGACAGCCTTTGTTTTCCACATTGTTCTTTCCTGCTTTAGAGCACCAGTTGGAGGGAAGCTGCCTGTTCCTTTTACAGCGCTGGGGTAGCAGTGTCTGCTGTGGCATCCCACCCTTCTCCATTCTCAGGCACTGTTTCATCATTTTTACCAGGCAGTCCTTAAAACTTTCAGGAATTCTTCTTGTTAGATCTTCACATAATGAAACCAAAGTATTTAAAGCTACAACATTCCTGATAGTCTATTGGGGTGTAAATCTGACAGGGAGCCACTCCATGCCATTTGTGCCCCTCAGTGCGTTTTTGCCGCTTCCATGGACAGTGTTGCATCAAGTCCTGGTTTTAAACAAACCCTACAACAGAGTGTAACTCAACAGAAGCAAGCTTCAAGCCTGAAACACTGTACTTGTTCAGACATTGAGGCATGAATATGAGAAGGAAATCTGAAAGACTATTTCAAGGACACAGATGAGGCCTCAGATGTATTCTCTGTTTCACACAATTCTGCCAGCATTATTACCCCATATGCCAATGCACAGGAGGTAGGTGATTATTCCCAAACTTGCTTCATTTTACCTGGTCTTCCTGACCTCAGATTAAAATGTAACAGTGCCAGACTCCATAGACAATATAGGGCAAAAACTCACAGACAGACCGAGTCTGTGAACAGCAAAGGGTTGTGCTGAATCTGGGGACAAGGCCTGGGGAGGGAATTGCAAGAGAGGTGCTGGCTGAAAAACTCTTTGAGCCATGGGCTGCATCCTTCTAGTGGGGAAGGTAGACCAGAAGCTGTACCTCTACCATGTGTATTCAAACAGTGAGATGAAGCGGCTCGCTGAAAGAGACAACCCACTAAGCGCAGGATTTCCCAAACTGTTCTCAGCAGTGGTATCCTGAGGCTGGTCACCTGGGAAATCCTCTTTTTAAGGACATTATCCTGAGCGAGCAGCTCCAGTTCCTTTTTCTCACTCCATATTCATCAAGACCAGAGAGCTGAACAATTGAACCAAGTTCTGGTAATGGGTGTTTTACCCTAATCACGTGTGAAACAAGTCATTAGATGTTGGCTAAGCTGCCCACCCACCTCAGATGTACCCACACGATGCTGTGCAAATTCAGGAGCAGATGTTGTCCTGCATGGTTTTAGAATGATACCACCCATGAGGACGCCTGTGCTTGGTATGGAGGGAAGTGAGAGAGATTTGCACATGCGTGTCAAGCTGGAGAAAAGGCCACTTGAATTTACATGGGGGTGTAACAGTGTACAAATCTCTGCATGCCTGCTCCAAGGTTTAGGAGAGAGATCCATGTCAAACAGCTGGAAATCTATCTAGAAACCGTGCGTGCACAGCCTTAATCTAGGTATCTCTGTCTCATATTTTACTTAGATGATGTATACACCACACTGCCACAGAGAAATGCCCACTTCATGTATACTGCAGAAAGGAAGGATGAAAAAGAAAATATTACTCTCCTTCTGCACATCTTTTTCACTGTCTAGATCCACTAGTTGTATTTTTGTTTGCTTTCTGGAATAGCAGAAAATTGGGAGGGAGTTTGTGACAAAAAGCTAAATAAATATTTAATGTATCAGCACCTGTCATATAGTTTTTGTGCACCACCACTATCGATTTCCTGGTAGTTCTCCTTCCCTACCCAACTTCATTAAAGAATAAAAGTAAAGTAATAAGTCATTTCACACTCTGTCTGACCATTATACAATAATAGCAAGATTTCATGCAAGGGTACAACATTATGCCCATCTGCAATCACAGTCTCTTTGCAAAAATCTCAATTCACACTTCACATGCAGCTAACCTTGTTACCATTCCCTTCCTAAACCCATCAGTCTTGCAGCTGCACGTCTTCACAGCCCAACATCTTAAAATTCATCACTTTGACACCCTCGCATCCCTACAGGTCAAACTAAAGACACCAACCAAGAATAATTAAGGGGTACCCCAGATGTTTAGTTTACTTCTAGTCAACCTTTCCCAGAACTGGGTACAGTTCTCTGTTCATATACTAAAGATCCATGCAAGGTGCTTGTTTTAAAAGAACAAGACCTCCAACGAATTTCAGAGCTCTCTCCCCACCTTCTCTTTTTTTTCCTTTTCTTTTTTTTTTTTTTTTTACAAGTATAGCTCTTTGTAGTTGGAATTTGAACAAGAAGTGTGATAATGAGTAGGTTCAGGGAAGAAAAGGTGTTATCTCATTAAGGTAATTACTAAGACATCCCCACCATTACCTCGGTTTGAAAATGTGGCAATTAAAGCGCCCTACATGGGCTCTCAGAGACGAGGGAACCAGACAGTCTCGGACAACTTTGGTGTGCCCGGGCCGGAAGGGAGGGGAGCGCCGATCCCGCGGGGCAGGGCCCGGTGCAGCGGGGGGGCCACCGGGAGC
>VZTA01016608.1:188608-230076 GCA_013398855.1 Mohoua ochrocephala
CGACGCTTCCCCGGGCGGCGGCCGCGCCCCGACGACAGCGGCCGAGGTGGCGGCACCCCCGCCGGGACCCGGCCCTCCCACCCACCGCGAGTAGGGAGGTTCGCGCTGGGATTTCTTTTTAATTTCATTTTTGCCAATCACACTATGTTCTGATTTTCCGGCCAATTTTAAGTAGCTGATGTTTTGTTTGGCTGCTGTTTTATTTGCTGTCAAAAAGAATTTGATGCAGAAACCATTTAAGCATGTATACAACCCATGGAGGGATTCATTTGACCTCATTATACTGCAATAAAGAAGAAATCCAGTTTGTTAAATATCACCGAACCGCATGCATTTCACATCAGATCATAAGAGTTATGCTTCAAAAGATTATTCCAGAAAGTGCTTGGGAAGACGGAATGGGTTAACTTTACTTGCCAGAAGGTGTTCTGACAAACACAGGAAAAGAGAGAGAGATGCAGCCCCCTTTAAGAGCAGAGCAACTGAAGAAAAAAGAGATTTATGCTTTTAATTAATGGCAATTAAACCATGCCTGTTGGCTTGGCCTATGGCAATTGTTCCCTGCAAAAAGGAGGCCGAGCTGGTGACAAGCATTTGAATCCGCTAAGTTCTGTCAAGGGAGCTGACTCTGCAGGCATCAAAACCAAACTAAATCAATAAAAGAATTAAACTTTTATAAATTGCATTTTGACAAGTATCAGATACCGTTAAGCTTTGATATTATGAATTCCTCGGAGGAGATGCAAACAAGAAGGGCCGCAGTTAGAGATCCAAACAATCAAAGAGGCTTGTTAACATGCGCTGTCAAATGCATCAGTGCTATTAATTACTACAAATTAATGTGACTCTCTCTTCCTCTGGTGATTGGAATAATAATCAGCTGGATTCATGGAATGAGCACAGAGAACATATGCAACCCTGCCAAAAATAATAATTTAAGAAACCAGGAGACATTTGCAATCTTTATGCTTACAGGCTTGATAATTTGCTTGTTGCTAGTGTGTCCCACTTTACCCCATCCTCCTGATCGCTGGGAACTGTCTCATCTGCATCCCAAACGGACACGCTCTCACTCCCCGGCTGCATCAGCACTTGTCCTGATGACAAAGTCTTTCTCCTCTTCAGCAGAGCTGCGAAGGCAGAAGGACGCACAGCCAAACATCTCACCCTGGCCAGCCAGGCAGCACTACGGCCCTTGCTGTGGCCACAGCCCACTCCCCATAGCTGGGGCTGCCCAGAGACCCCTCTGCCACTTCAGCTCCTGTACCCCACAGGAAATCCCACACTGGAAATGAGAATGGTGTATTTTCCACATGCAGAGGAGGTATGGAGATAATAAAAACCATGGTGTACGTACATCTGTCAAGCTCTGACCCTATTTCAGTAGCACGAGGTAGGAAAACCCACACTGCATTCTCTTATTCCAACGAAATACCATTTCCACTGCTAGCACAGAAACAAGCCAACCCAGAAGGCAGAGTAACACCTTCCCACAAGATTAACCATCCTTGGGCTTTGGTTTCTTCCTGGGTTCAAACAACAATGCCCTTGCTAGTGCAATAGTTTCCAGCTCGAACCACCCCTTGCACAGGGCACAGCAGAGCTCTGAGCATCACTCCGCTCTTCTGATTTCACCACTGCCACAAGATGCTGTCTTGTCATAGCCTCTGCACTTAGAAAGAACCCTTCTAGCTATGGTGGACTTTAAAGAAGTCCTATATTTTTCTCTACTCATACAACTAGAAAAAAGAGAGTTGGAGACAGGGCTTTTGGGGATGAGTCTGAGGTTCTGTGGCTTGGTAGTGAGTGATCACTAAAAACATATTATGCCCTTACTCAGGCCTAGCTCTCTGCCTCGCCAAAACCCACAGAGCAGCGTGTGATAGCCATAGGAAGAAGAGTTCTCAGGCACCCTGGGACCAGGAGGCCAGGTTTGCTGGGGAGAGGCTTGGCTGTAACGCAGCTTGCGGGGAGATCTGAGGCAGCCAGCATAAATGCACATCAGAGTAGAGGAAATCCTGGTCCAGGGACACCCTCATCGCACTGCTGCTGGAGGGCTCACGCACTGTGCTTGAAGCCAGAGCTGAAGGCAGGGCTCGGGAAGAAGAGCAGATGGGCAAGGGAGAGAGGAGAAGCATAAAATTGATCGATGTCATTTTGTGTTCCCTTGAACACTGTAAACTAGAACATATCCCAACCTTTGCCCAGGGGACGGCAGGGACAAGCAGGGTGGCGCACTTCTTACAGCCCCGAAATGGAAATCGGAGCAGAGGGAAAGAACAGGACAGTTGTGCCAGCCCTGTGTAGTGCGTGGGAGAGCTTCAAGGCCCTTTGCACTAACACACCAGGGTCAAAGTCCTCATCCCCAAATGCCTCTTTCTGCAGACCAATAAATCCCATTCCCCGGACCGGGTGAGTAGAATAACAGATTTCTCAATCAAGTAAGAGCTGACGAGGCCCCAGATCTCTCACCACCCAACATCCACTGCTTTCTAAGAAGGGCGGTCTCTCAGACCCATATGTGCAGTACAGATCTCACACAGCCACACGCCCCAGAAATGCAACATATCCATCTTGCAAGCGGGAAGCAAGGGCTGAGCAGAGCCCCTGCCTCTCTGCTAAAGCAGGTCCTCTGACAGGTACCCCTCTAATGCAGGACAGCAGGCACCATGATGGAACTAAAGGACGGTTTCTGACTACCAGTGAGATGAATTAATTTGACACCATCTGGCAGCAGTTTTTCATTCCTGACAATATTTAAAACATAATTTGAGCTCAGGCAGTGATAAATAGGTCTCAGATCTCACCTGACTTTGGTAACCTCTTGACCTAGGCATATCGAGTCATTTATCTGAAGCTGCAGATTCCAATATTTTGTTGCTATATCTAATCTAAATAGACTTCTGGACACTGCCCTTACTGCACCCTGCTAATCCTGGATTGATCCTGTTGAAGCAAGTGGAAGCAATGACATCTATGTCTGTCTTTCATCAAACACATGATGAAAGTTGATCATGTTTAAGCATGTTCTCCCAGCTGGAATCTGTAACAGAAAAAAGCCATGATGCATTAGTGTTCCCAAACATTTAATGGTGGGGAGGGGCATTTTGTTATTACTGTTACAATTATTTCCTTTAAAATCTTAGTTTTCATTCTCTCACTCTAAACAGTGCTTATGATGGCTTTAGTGTGTGTATCTATATCTAGGCATGTATGCCCACATATAGATGCTTGAGTCTCTATACAAATAAATAAACCTTTTAGACAGAACAGCATGACAGCAAAAGCTTTCAGATGAAAACATGGTGTGAAAATGTAGCATGTCTCTTCCCTTTATGTTCTATGGTGAATGCAAAGGAAATTTATTGCTTCAAATATGTACAATCATTTTTATCTGATTACCTGTAGATGTTCTATATGGCTCTGTGTACAAGACAGTACATTCTCTGTCTCCTGCAGACATCCCAGTTTATTATAAGCATAATTCCATTCTTTCACATATCTTTATGAATTTGAAGGAGCTGCTTAGAATTTGTCACTTATTTTTAACAATATAATTTTCTTTGGAAGGAACATTCCTGCTAAGCTTGACATGTGATATTTAATCACATATTGACCACTCAGGATTATTTTAATGCTTCCTGTCAGCTCCAGTACAGCCGGCAGAGTTCAAGCAACACATTTGCCTGGAGTTCAGTATTCATTTAAATCAAATTTGTCAGCTTTCAATTTTTTTAAATGTAATATTTTATTTTTATTAAATGCAAGTTAATAATGCCTTGTCAGGCCAAGGGCATATTTTAATGTGAACTCAGATGTTAAGTGAAATTGGAGCCATAACACCCTGCTAATAGACTCATATAATCATCTTAATGCCAGCATCTCAACCTAACACAAACATGCGCTGGCTTTGTGTTCAGTTGTCTCAGGGAGCCTTTCCAGATGCATAAAACACCCGCACAAACACACACACACACACAAACATCCTTTAAATGCACGTGCTCCTGGGGTGGGTGCCTATGACGCTTGTGTGTATTACTTAAAGATTTCCACGTGCTCTTTTTTCCTCCTCATAAGGCATCTTACTTGACTGGTGACGTAACAGCCTCGGTTATTAATGCTGTCTCTTCTCAGCTTTGTCTTTAATTTTCCATGATGCTATATCTATAGTGACTTGATTTGGGGTTTTTTTCTGACAATATTTATGTGTGCAATTGTACACATCTGAATAGAGCTGTTCTACAGAGAGGTGCAGACGTGCCCACCATACACACAACCTTGGGTATGTCTGGGTGCACCGATGTCAGACGCATGCACACGTATAGAAAGCACTTACGCCTTGCAAGCGTGTAGAGTTCGTCTGCTCACACTCCACACTGTATGATACGCACCCACAAACGACAAGTGATCCTCCGCAATATTTATCTTTACTGGAGTGAAGAATTATCCCTCTTCTTCACAAAGACAAATGTAGCAATGAGCAGCCGTTGCAAGGTAGAAGGTGAGAGATGGATGGAGACTGATCCAGCCTTCTAAACACACTGTAAACCACAGCACTGTAAAGTAACAGTGTCACAGAGGGTGATAAAGCACGGCATCTTTACCAGGCGTTTCCCAGCAGCAGGACAAACCCCAGATCCCGGTCCCCACACTGCAACTGTGGGCTCCAGGACCATTCAGCCGCCGCGCCTTGCCAGGGATGGCTAATAGCACCATATGTCTTTCACCTCTTAAATCACCGGCTCCGAAGGGGCACAGGTCAGCCGTGGCAGAGCCACCCCTGCCTGACAGCTGTGCTGCTGTGGTGGCGGCAGGGCCGTGGCCCGCGTGGCTCGGGCACACAGGTGTCCCCGTCACCGGCTGCCCGTGCGGCTGACACTAATTGTCACCCCTGACAGCAGGCTCGGCGGAGGGGCCGAGGAGCGAGCGGGCGCAGAGAGGGACACATTCCTCTCGCCAGGGCACCAGCGGGGCTGGAGCCCATTATCCCGCTCAGCAGAAACCCGTGCCCTGCCTCCCAGGAAAGCCACGCTGCAGCGCTTCCCACAGCCACCAATGCAATTACAGCACAGGGTAATAATGGTGAAGGGAGGGAGGGAGATGCACTGAGGTTAAGCAATGTTTTCCAGTGACATCTGAGAGAAGACGATGGTCACCACTATAGAGAGAGAATGCAAGGCTGGTAGGAGGGTCAGCGCCATGGAAGCAGGAGTTTTTATTTTAAAAGCACCCAGAGGATGTTCCAAGACAGATCCAGGCATCCAAGACGTTTGTGTCCAAGGCTGGCCTCATGGGCTGAAGAGGGACTTAAAAGGGTTTTAAAAAACAAAGAATCTGGTTTCTCCACAGGTTTGCAAAAATTTCTGAACATGTGTCCCCTGTCTCTGAGGAAGGAGGTCCAGTGTCATTTCCCCCGGCAGCTGGAGAGCTGTCTTCAGTCTTTAACCTGTCCCTGGTAGAAAGTGTGAGAGGGAAGGAGCCATAACACCCATTATATCCCATGAAGAAAGTTTCCCCCCCGGGCCCCCGGGAGCCCCCCAGCTCAGAGCAGCACCGTTGTCCCTTCACCACGCAACTGAGCAGGAGGGCAAAGCAGCCCCAGTCCCAGGGGTGAGAGAGGGACAAGTCAAGTACATTTGAAATGGAGACATTTGTTTTTCCTATGCTCACCTCCACCAAACACAGAGCAGCAAGCAGAGGTATTGAGCTTTCCTTCCCAACTTTCTCTCCTCTGCCAAGGGCAGCAGCACAGATGTGGGACACCCCAGAACGTGCACATCTCTGCAGGAACAGGTATGCTCATACTTCTCACAGGCTTCACTGAAAGCCAGGGGTACGGGCAAAACTCCTTCCAGCAGGGAGCCCAGCTATTTGGGGGTTAAAGGTGCATCTTTGGCACCATTTCCTTACACTTTACCTTTAATTGCATCAATTAAAAAAATTCCCCATAGGGCATGTCAAAAACCTGCATGTGACATCCAACTCTCAGCAGGAGCCCAGACAGCCTCTGTGGCCCTGGTTTTCCCCAGTTTAGGGGTATTTCAGTTGCTGTTGCTTCCACCACCCTGGACTAACCTTCCCACCCAGTGCCACCCCCCCGTATGGGAGGAAAACACACCTCTGTCAGGGTTTAATACCCTTCAGTGGGTTTTCCAGCAGGTACCTGTCTGATCTCCAGAGTGGTGTGAGGATCCTTTTTCCAAACCCACATCCATCATGGCCAGTGTCTGGGAGTTGCTGGCTGGATCCCAGTCGGTGCTGGGGGAGGACCAGGGATAGGCCAACATAAAACCCAGCTCAGGACCCTCTCAGAGACAGAAACTGGCATCCTGCATCCTCTAGATGGAAAAGAAAGGGTGATGAAAATGTGCATCAGGGTACAAAATTTTTATTCTGCCTCCACTCTTTGATTGGTACCTGAGAACAGCAATGCCTTGGGAAGACTTGGGCTGGGCTGCAGCCAAACCTGTGCCCATGAGATCCAGGGCAGGGCAGGAGGGGCAGTGGGACTCCTGCAGCTGCCACTGCCGGTGGGGCTGTGCTTAGGCACATGTGATGATGCTCCAGTAACAGCTTCTCAGGCTTCACTGCTCTCCGAAAGCCAAAACCAAGAGCCCTTTGCAGAGTAAAGAAGCTGCGCCCCCTGTCACACAGCTCAGCTCCATCTACCACCAGGGAAAACACTTCCCACCATGCCCTTCCACGGAGAGAGAAGAAAAACCCCTAGAAGACTCTTGTACCTTTCCTGACTGCTGCTCCCTCTAGAAACTTTTCTGAGGAAGGAAGACACTGCAGCTGTATTTCCAGGCCTTGCTCACACCTCCTTGCCATCCATCCTGCTGTCCTGGAGCGGTGCTTCCCATCACTGAATGCACACCTCTTCTGCCCCACTCTGGTGCCCCAGGTTGACCTCAGTGCAGAGCAGTCAGAGCTAGTGCTGTTATGTCACCAGAAATCTGGTGTAACAGAAAATCAGCCCAAAGAGGTTCACATCCATTTACATGTTCATTCAGACTGTCCAGACACAATAAGTCTGCCATGATCAAAAATGCAATAACATGGCAATAAGGCATGTAAATTAATTATAACTGCAGTTCAAACATCAGCTAGTTTACATAAGAGTAATTAAAATCACAATTGACCTTTTGTAGAAACATAAGGCTATGCTTAATTCTAGCCACTAGCATTCAAGACTTATATTTAAATGGTATTCCTAATTCATAATTATATCTTTTTTGAAATCATTTTTATGGCAAACTGAAAATTACTTGTATCCTGTGTGTTTGAGTAAAGGAAAAGCCTGTTCTTTATACAAACACACTCAAATTCTCAGGAAAATGGTCTAATATGCAACAGCAGATTTAAAAATATATATATATTTATTCTACAACTACTTGAATTTTCATCTGTAAAGCAGTTACATTTACCCCTTATCCAAGAATGATCAAATAACATCCAGTCATGTGAGACTCTCATCTATTTACTTCTTGGTTCTTTTGTACTATTTATTGTTTCTTGCACCATTAAAAGAAATCCCATTCTTTAACGAGGAACATATATTTCATATCATATCACTCCCTTTCATGATTTCAGGCACCCTGGGCTAAAGCCTTCTCTCCAGCAACCTACAAGGCAGCAGTAGCCTCAGGGATCACGGAGAGGCAACAAAAGCATCATCAGGAAAAACTTCTGTAGGAGGAAAATGGGTAATAGTCCCCTCAGTTTTAGCTGCCTTTAAAGTCCATGGGTCATTTTGCAAGTTCTTCTCCATGCCAGGATGTCTGGCAAGAAAAGAACATCGATTTTGAGGGAATGGTCTGGAGGGGTCCACTGGAGAGCAGGAATGTTTCGCATGAGCAGGGACAGCTGGGGCAAGCCCACCATTTGCAAACGTGCCTGTGGTTATGCTTTCAATAGGTGGCACTTATGAATAATAATATGCATAATCTATCTTGTGCCCAGGCAGGAGAGAAAACATAAGTGGACAAGCCTGAAGGCATGGCCGTCTATTAAAGGTTGCTTGGGAATTCTCTGCAGAGTTAGGGCAAAACTGTGCTGCTAAACATGGCTGGGGGATTTGCATGTTTAAGAAAAGAGGACTAATTGAAAATCTCTCTCTTCTGGATGAGTGATTTACATTTCTTACAGATCAAATTACAGAAGGTGAAATACAGTTTTGCCCTTTCGTTGTTTATTTGATTGCAAGCTTTCATTGCTAACTTTCCTTTTTATTAAAGAGCTTCAACGCAGACTTTCAGAAAAAAGCCCAAATTCCCAAGCCATGATAAGCACCCAAATTCTAAATCCTGTAGAAATTCACAATCCTGCTTTGTTCTGTGGCCATTTGTAGACATGAATTAAGCATCCACAGCTCAGGATCTTAGTAATTAAATAAAAAAATAATAAGAAAATTGCAAAACCACACACACACACACACACTCTCTTCTACCTATCACTGCAAATGTAATCCAGGTCTATTCCCATCAGCAGCAAGGACAGCATCATAAGGGAAAGACATATTTGATTTTAATGTAGTCCAAGAAATAATGAGGTAAGCATCTCGGACTTTTCCCAGAGAAATATCCATCAGGCTGACCTTTGTTTTTCATTTGTTTATATAATGCCTCAACCGCTTTCTTTTAAAAGAAAGAAAAGAAAATCGTATTATTTAAAAAACAAAAAAGTGTCTGATTCTGGTGAATCCACTTCCTTTGCACTGCAAACCAGCAGCCACTGCCCCGACCCCCAGGTTATTCCCATTTCCCAGGGAGCACGGGAAATTACTTCTGCTCCCAGTGAGGTAACTCAGCCCAGCAAAGGGCTCCCACCAGCTCAGAAACAAGGCTGGTATGGAGCTGAGGAAGGAGCCTCAGAAAATCCAGCATTTTACCTGTGAGCCAGGGAAGAGGAGCAGATGAGGAGGAGCTCTTCCATGAGATGTCAACTCGCCTTCAGCAGGAGAAAGTCTGTAGCTGGGGACACCACTAGCATGATGCTCATTAGAAATGTGATGCTGAGAGTGCTTCCATCAGGACGAGATTTCTGGATAGGTGCCTCAGCTGATGGCTCACTGCAGCAGTGACAGCACCTTGGCGAGCAGCAGGGACTCAAGTCACCTCTGGGACAGGAGACCCACACTCACCACTTCTTTGTGACACCTCAAACAACCCAGCTGCAGAAGAGTATCAGAGTGCTGGTATTTTAACTGAAGATGGCTGTACGAGAAGCAGAGAACCTCACCACCTCAGTGTTAATAACAGGTAGGGGGAAGGGGGGAGGGTGGCAGCAAATCACGGATAGTGGTTTTTTAAGTCCACGTACACAAGAGGGAGAGCACAATGAAAATTGAAGAAAACAACACTCAAGTGTAAAGCATCAAACACTTCAACTTTAGTACTGCTGTTGGCCAAGCAAAAAAATCTATTGGCATGGGGAGAAAACACATCTCTGGATTTTGTTAAAGCTACGGGAGGTTATTCGGAGGATGAAGTCCCCGGGCCAGTTAAAAGTGGTTGTGCTCTGCTGAAATAAATTCCATCCTGGGATTTAGTACAGCAAGTTCTCCAAAGATGCCGTGGTGGATGAGATGGCAGCCCAGGGGTTTCCCACACCCTACCTCTGGGTGTTCCAGGAAAGCAAAATTAAGTGCTGAGAAGAGGGGGAATGCAAGAGGAATCCAATATCAGGCTTTCTGCTGGCTTCAGTGCTGCTATTTGTCTCTGTACATGTGAACTGGGTGTAAAATGTTCCCGTATCAGAGCTGTAGCTGTGCATAGGTGTAAATTACTACACAAGGTTCAAGGCAGCTCTCAGCCATGTCCAAGCTGCCTAATTAGCAGTTGTTAGTGTGGCAGAGCTATAAAGTGCTAATATTCAAATGTTATGACTGTGATGCCTCTTGCCAAAATCCATAAAGTGTTTGGAAGCTGGCTAGCGTTACTGACTAAACTCTCTCTTCCCTCTCAAGCAGAGGATCAAAGGCAGCCATGCTAATTAACCTCTCCTTTTAGTGCATCTATGGTGAAAATATAACGCTGCACCGGGGCTGCTGCCACAGCAGTGCCTGGCCCTGGCAGGAGATGCTGCAGAGCTGCAAGAGCAGAGCTTTTGCTTTCTGTCTCCTATAAAGCAGCCCCCTCATTTGGGTATTGCTGTTCCGGGTGGCAAAGATGAAAAACCAAATATTTTTTGTAGGACTGTTATTTTAAAACTAAGCCCTTCGACTCACACAGTCAACCTCTAAAACAAGGCCTACAGGACTGGAGAAAAGCACTCGTATAACATATAGTACTTGACATTGCCTATGGCTAAATATAGGGAACAAGATGTTCTCTGTGGCCATACCAAGCTTCCTTAGTCATATACACTTTAATCTAAGCCCTGCTACAGGGAGAGATCCCTGGCCCCATTCTCCCTTCTGAGCAACAACGGCAGGGCGAGTACAATGTGCGTCCACTGAAGCATGGCCAACGCGACACCAAGGCTCAGCTCTGTGCAGATCAACCCAGTCAGGCAGGAGCATGCCCTTGGTGCAGCTAATTTCAGAGTTATTTTCTATGGTTAGCATCAAAGACATTTTCTACTGCATGCACGTATGAAATTATGGCTCACTAATTTCATAAATGGCAGAGTGCACATCTGACCCTCTTCTCCCCCAGATCCCCTGAAAATCTGTGTTGTACCCAAGCAGTACAGCCCGTGGTGCAGAGACATCCCTACCCTGGCCACAGCGGCTTTTGGAGGCGAGGGCCACAGGAAAGGAGCTGCTTGAGGACCCTCACTATGGGCCCATCTTCTCCAGGGAGGTGGCCCCAGGAACCCAGATAGGGCCTGTGAATCCACAGGGATTCGGTCCAACCCACCCACAACGATGTTGACACCAAATGTCCTGAGCTTGCGACCACCTGCAGAAGTTGGTGCTTTGCCACTGGAAAAGGGACCTCCCAGAGGTAGGACAGCTTTCCCCAGGTACAACAGCAGCACACCTAGGCAAAACAGCTCCATTTCTTCAATCTGTGGAGCACACAACCTCCTTCAGCCAGCCAGATTCTCAGGAGAGGAGATCCTCGTTTTATATCATCTTTACAGCACTTTTCAAATCCCCAAAGACTCATGCTTGAAATACATACAGTAAGTTGACTAACAGACCTGGGTTTGCCATCACAGCTTGATCCAAGTTCCCATACACAATGAGAAACCCCTCTGAGCTCCAGGTCTGGCCTCACACGAAGGTGGGTTGAGGCTGCGGTGGGGAGAAGGGCCTTGCTCACCCAGCACAGTCCTCTGCCCATGGCAGCCAAGACATTGCTGATGTCAGGTTCAGCAGATGAGAGCACGGGGAGAGCTGGATGGGGCTGGAAACCTCACATAACTCTCTGAAAAAAAAATCCCATAAAAAGTGATTTTTCCCAGCAAAAAGGTAAAAAAAAAAGAAAAAAAAGAAATCTCATCAAAAGCAGTAGAGCTTCTCAGCAAGACGGGCATTGGCAGAGCTGGGCTCGGTCACACCGCGTGGAAGGGAAGTCCCTGTGACTGAGAAGCGAATGGGTGTTTGCAGCACAGCACAAATTAATATGGCAGCTGCTGCTTTTTCAGGGAAATCAAACCCCAGCCACCCCCTTTCACAAACAGAAACTTCACAGATGCACTATAGGATATTTCATTACTAAGTATTTTGAATTTTCAGCATGAGAAATATTATCCAGCACTAGTTGCACTATTTGTTTCATAGAGGAGGGATTAACTTTCCTGGGGCTCAGAAAAGATGCATTTACCACCAAAGCAAGAAAATATTATTATTTCTTTGTTTTCACAGGTCCTCATGCAGTCAGCTGCAGGTCTTGGAGATATTCTGACACAGGCCTGGAGTGTATGGCACTCCTTCATTTGCACTTCAAGCGCTCTGAATCTGGGGAAGGACTCCAGTCTCAGAGGCAGATTCTTCACCAGTTTACATCATGTAAGTGTGAGGTTATTCCTGATTTATGCTAGCATGGCTGAAAGTAGCACCTGTTCCCATGTATTTATTTATGTCATCAATAAAAGATTGATAATTTTTTTTAAAAGAGACAGAAATTATTGTCTCATTTATACCAGCATAACTCTTGAATAGCAAAACTGACTCCAGATAGTTGGAATATCTTAGGGAGTAGATCTGGCCCAGTGGCTTTATTTCAGGAGCTCTGCTCCACCTCCGAATTTTAAAAATGGTATATTCATGCTCTGAGGCAAACCTCATTTTCCAGCTCAAACATTTTATGCAATATTTTAGTAGGCTGTTTCATACCGCTGTACAGTCTCCAATTTTAAGTATTATCAATAATGTATTCTTCCATGTAACCTCTTTAACACTCACAATAGAATAAAATAAAAACACATCAACAAAAAAATTGTCTCTGCTTGGCAATGCTATGTGAATGTTAAATTTCCCATTTCACAATGCAGCCATCACTATAAACTCTGAGGGCGGATTAACGCTCTTCTGGTACTTCACTGTATCAGAACACGGATTTGCAGACAACAGCTGCAGCAAATTCCCTTGACTGAGAAGAATTACAAGTATTATCACCTAGATCATTAAACTGGGTTCATAGATTGCAGAATGTCTTCAATCAATTCATCTAAGATAACTTGAAGCCAGCTGGACCCCCTCAGTGAGAACTTGACTTAATTGGCCAATAAGTGGCTGGAAAAGGTGCATGCGATTTGATAAAATTACAGACTGCAGAAGTGATTACAATTTGGAGAACCACAGAGGGTAGCCTCCGGGTCAGCCCTTTTGGAGAGGGCTAAGTTAATGTCCACTATTAAGTGCTGCTGTGAAAAATGTTGGCCCACTTGGTGCTCAGATGTAAAGTGTATCCAGGTCATTCCTCAGCTGATGGAGGGAGAGATGTGCACATTTATCACTGCTCTGGCCTCATTTCTGCCTTGGTAATAGTCATACACTAACAACTGCTGGCAGTTTCATGGTTTTCTGGGTACCCTTCATTTTATTGGCATAACTAAAATATTATCTGAGCAAAGCAATCCATCTGCTAAAGAAAAACACTTTCCTTCAATTATGTCCCCCGAGTCTTTTCTTAAGAAAGGTTAAAGCACCAGGAAGTTGAAAAATATACATTAGTTTGTTTTTATTTTTTCCAATCTACTGCAAATATGCTTGCTTGTTACTGGGTAAGTGGTAGGTCTACATATTTACCACCACAAAGTGTTAGAGAATATGCCTAGCTTTAAGAAAAGGGTCAACTCACAATATCAGATTAGCATTTAAGTACAAAGCATTATTTTAAAGCAATTACCTATCTTCCTCTTCCTGCACCCCCACAAAAAAAAAAAAAGGATAGAAAAGATTGCATAAGTAATTTCTCCATGATTTTGTATTTAATAATGAAATAGATTAGGTCATTTGCAGAAAAGCAATATTTTTTAAAATGGAGCTGCAGAGTGCAAAGAAACCATTGCATTACCCAATTGTGTTAAATATCATGGAAAAACAGAGCTTGATCCTGCATGAGCTCAGCAGGCAGGGCTCCCATTGACCTTGGCGAGGGGCTACTGCGTGCGGGTGCCTCCCAGGCATTAACCCTTTTGTTAGACCCCACCCCGAGACAGGGCTTGCAATCACTTCTGCACCGGCAGAGCGTACCTGCTGTGATTCCATGTTGCTGAGGCTGCATATTTTTCATGGATTGGATAATTTTCATGGGTTTTGTTTTGTTATTTTTAAATCCCTACCTTTTACAGAGCTAGCTCCAAGACTCAAATATCTAATGCGGATATTCAGAAGTAGCTCGGTCTCATTTCAAGGATTTTTTTGCTGA
This sequence comes from Mohoua ochrocephala, assembly GCA_013398855.1. NCBI lineage: Eukaryota > Metazoa > Chordata > Aves > Passeriformes > Acanthizidae > Mohoua > Mohoua ochrocephala. The sequence goes on from VZTA01016608.1 coordinate 202,432, forward strand.
TGGCTAAGTTGTTATAATAGTAAATGGTGTAACATACAATCAAAAGCCTAGGGGTTGCATAGTTAGCCAGATGCAAACAAAACACAAATTAATGAAGTGTGGAAGGACAAGGTACATCTTACCATTAAACAGGGAAAGATGGGACTCTGATTCTAGGCTGAAAGCATTAGGTCAGAAAATAAGTCTGCTTGAAAATAAAAGGTACAAAATGCATGCTTTCTTAAAATGCTTCCCTTTCATAAGTCAGAACTGTCAGAATCCAGTTTTTTCTCACCCATAGACAGAAATTAAGTTGTCATTTGGTTGCTGGACCTCCTACCATGTAACAGATGTTTCTTCCCAAGTAACCGCTCAGGTCCCATCGCACCAAGCCACAAAGCACAGTCACCCAGGGCACAGGTTAAGGTAGGCTCAGCGGAGAACTGGTCTGCAGTTTTAGAAAAAAAGCATTTATTTGAGGGAGCTTTCTTAAGAGAGGAAGTTCAGGTTTAGTCCTTCCTTAACTGTGGGGAGAAAATGCACATTTCCAAATGTTTCTGGTGGAAGCAATCTACTTTGCTCATGTAAAAATGGCCTTTCATTTCAAAATGTAAGGTGGAGAGTCATAAGACGATTGAAAAAGGGTCAAAACAAAGCAGGATGTCTCCAGATTGTCCAGATGACCACGTGGCAGTCCCCCGCCCCCAACCCAGTTTTTGATCCTCCCAGAATTTTGTGGAATAGACTGATTTTAGCCTGAGGTTTTTTGGGATTTGTGGCCCTGTCCTGTCCACTTGGAAGTACCACTTGGTGGGATTAAGCTGCATGGCTAGGATGGGGACTGGCCACAGCTTTTCCTGTTCTCTGGGATCTCCTTCCACCATAATGAGTTTTCTCTTTCCCCTGCCCATGCAGATGTGCTTACTCCCTTCTGCATTCAGGACACTTCTGCATTCCAAAACTCTGTGTGAAAACATGGTGCCCGTCATAGGCACATGGATGTTTCAACTCCTGGTCCTGTCTCTTCAGTGAGGTGTTTCAGTTAAATGGGTAACACTCTGTTCTGATGTCTTTGGTGCTAGAAAACAGATTCTGCTTTCTTGCTGTTTTAAACAGGAGAGTAGGAGGGCTTTAGTTGCACTGGGTGTCCACACTCAGTCTGTGCACTAGCACAGGCAAAGCACTCTCCCACTTAGCTCTCCACTGTTGCCTTGCTGGTTAAGCCCTGGTGTGAAAAGCCCTCTCTAGGCAAATTTCAGCATTTTAAGTACTGTCCTCACTTGGCAGAAGGATGCTGCCTGCCAAGATTTACCTTTCAATGCAGGATGGAGACCCGGAGGGCTGCTTGTCCTCTGCTCCCAGCTCTGCAAGAGTGGCCCTGCACGGCCAGGGTCAAACTGAAACTGTGTGACTTTGGTGCCACCGTGCACTCAGTGCGACCTTGAATGCAACGTCTCCATCCACCGGCAAGTGACCAGCCGGGCCTGCCACCCACCATGGGAGGAAAAGGGAAACTAATTGAGTCGTACACGACTTAATCACATTAGCCTCCCTAGTGCTGCCATTTCCCCACAAGCTCGTGCCATGTTTGCGGCCACTGGTGCTCCCGCACACCCTGGGGCACCAGGTTTCAGACACGCGTTGAACTGTCGCTTGCAAATTTAGAAATCTATTTTTAAAGCAAACTAAGCAAACAATGGTGCTTTCTCTGCCTGTCAAAAAGATCATTAAAGGAACAGTTGCTGGCGGGGATTTCAGTGGCAAACAGGCCAGGCTTGGCAGGGCAGGACCTTTGCTCCAGCTCACTGCTTTCACGCTGAACTGAAGCGACGGTCCTCGATAGCCCGTCACACCACTGCCTCTTCATCAGGAACCACCGACCAGCAGATCAGCATGGGCTGATCCAGCAGTCCCCAGAAAAACAGTCCAAGATTTTCACCTTTACAGGGAAAAGCCCTCCCCAGGTCAGTTCTGCCATCCCAGAAGGAGAGGGTGAAGCCATTGCCCACTGTGACATTTTGGTACCACCCTGGGACGTGCTTGGTCTTCTCTCTTTGTGTGCAGACTGGAGCCCCACGGCCTCACTGCCGCAGCTCCAGCATCATGCTACAGGCATTGGAGGACTCACCATTTTCCTGAGGTAGCTCTGGCACCCAGAACCACTTGACCACCTGAGGATGGCTGTCCCACTGAACAGCGAGTCTGTGTGATCGTGAACAAAATCTCAAGAGCCGGTGCTAGAAGACAAAGACAAACGCCTTTCAAACATTAAGATATTAAGGACCATCTCGCTTCTCTGCTCCAGACTTTCAAGGATTAAGGACTGCAATGCTGACTACCCACTGCCTACAGCTATGGCATCACCCATCTCTGCTCAGGCTAACATGGTGAGTTACATGTGCCCCTTTCTGGATGCCTCCATAACGCGGTGTCTCAGCCTGGAGATGCAGGAAGCCAGGGCAGCAGGACCACTGCCTGCTCCCACACAAGGGGCTGCAGCAGTTGGGTTTGAAGCCAAGCAGGGACCACCAAGGCAGGGAGCCCTTCCTGGTGCTGCAGAGGCCGGTTAGAGGAGGGAGACAGAGGAGTCCACAACTGCCTGGATGTTGCATTCTCTCTAGTGCGGCTGGGTTGCTCCAGCCGCCCAGCCCGACATTTTCCATTTGGCTGCAGCAATCGCTGCAGTGTAGGGCCCAGCAGAGACGAGCCACCACTGAGATCCCTGTGCCAAACTAGGGAGTGGGAACAGACAGATCCTATGGCTGAGCTACCAGCAAGGAAGTATTTAATCTACCCTGCCTGTAAGGACCAGACCCACATACTTTACTCAACCGAACAATGGAAGTACACACTGGCATATTCCAAACACACTGCACCCCATCGGCATCTTTGAGGGATCTATTAGTTTTAATTATCACTAGACATAGAAGTAACTGAGATAACCTTTCCTTCCGTCTTTCAGCACTAGGGAGGTGGTGTAGAGAGGAGGCTATTTATACATGGAGGAGAAAAGTCTATTTTTTGTTTACTTTGAAAAAGCCTAGTATTGACTTCCATTTATCTTCCAATAAGTCCTTGTCCAATGCAGCTCCGACTATAATCTGTTCCAAGGGCAGGTGCTCCTTAATGAGAGCTGAAATTTCCAGGGTTTTTTACTCCATTCATTAAAAGGGAAAGAGAAGGAGAGAAAAAAAGAAGAGAGTTAGAAAATGGCATGAAAGCATATTATCAGTAAATTGTTTCCACTGTGTTTGTGACTCTTCTTAATGTTTTATGAATATGCTAAAAAATTTGCTCAGGCATTTTTCCTTGGGCACTCTAGTTAATTACTTATTCAGAGAGCTCCTACTCTGTTCCTTGCAAAATGTGTTGTGCATTAATTCTGATTATGTACAAAAACCCACCTGCAAGGAAAAACTCTGAATCAGTAATGCTGATAAAATGAGCAGCTCTCCTGGGGCTTTACTGAGAAACAGGATACTGGACAGAATTAAAATCTTGTAGCTAAGGCTATTCATAATGTCATTAACATAAAGGCAATTAAATGAGTTTTTAACCTACAACCCTTTATTGTTATTAATGAACATTAGAAAAACACAGGAGATAAAATTGGTAATTATCTCTGCACCAAGCTATGCAATAATGTGTTTAAATATAAAAAGAAAACAAATGATTATTGTTAGTATTTTCAGTAGCAGAAGCCCCAAGGAGCAGCTCAGTCACATTTAATCACATGGTACTACACCAAGAGGGTTAATTAAATGAGGGCTTTACCTTCAGCATGCTTGGTTATTCTGTTTAATATGGAATCAACAAACAGAAACGCCAATCTGCAAAATATTCCAGGCAGTGCCTTTATCATCAGGTGAGCCACCTCTACAAAAACCGAGAGGGCTTTCGTTCCCTCCAGGACAAGGAGCTGCAGTCCTCTAGTCAAGTTTTTATTGTCACGTGCTTTAAAAAAAAAACAATTCCTGAAACAACTATATAAACCCTGGTTCATAGCCCAAGCTTACCACTTTGCAAAAAAAAGAATTTGTGGATTCAAAAAAGATGAACATTTGACAGTAGATGGTAGATGTGGTTGCAGCAATACAGTGCAGTGAGAGAGCCTCCAGTTCCATTTTTTTATGCAAACTATTGTACCTTCTACTTAAGCAGTCATAAATTAGAATATCTTCTACAGGGGAAATGCAGTAAAGCTCAGTGAAATAGCCTGTATCTAGACTTGAACTTAATAATTTGATTAAAGTTTTATAATTTAAATCTCCAGAATAACTTTAGCATCTCTCTTTTATAATAGTTCTTTTAATGTATTTACATTGTTTGGGGGGTTCAGAAATCTATTTTCTGGGAAATATGTAACTAAAAAAAATGACAATTATTTTATCTTCCACGTCAGTAGACAAAGCTTTCCTAAGGAACATGTCCCTCCGGACAGAGCTTGGGAAGGAGGAGCTGAAGGCACTTAAAGCCTGCACAGGATCCAGCCCTGGTTTCATGGAGCAGCGTGTGTTACTGCTGCAAGACCCCCATGTCCAGGTGCTGCAAGGACCTGCCCTGTCCAACATCCCTGTGGCTCCCTGCATCCAGGGGGGTGGGATCTATGGAGAACCCTTCCCAGCAGCAGGAGGGAAGATGCAGGAGTGAAGGGGAAAAAAAAGAGAGAAAACTCAAAGAGTAGCTGGTTGATGTGACGAACATAGGGATACCTGAGTGCATTACACCAGCAAGGGCTGCATGCATGGATGCAGAGGAGGCCTGATTAAAATATAGCTGTACAGCTACTTTTCCTCTAGAAGATTTTCTTTCTGGGACTGCTGAAGAGAAGTGAGAAAGTGTAAAGGATTTAGTCGAGAGGAAAAATGACCAAGGTGCTCCCTTGCTGTTTGGGAAATCCGACTAGTGAGACAGCAGAGGAAGCATTAAGAAAAGACAAATATCTAAATGGTGGACAATTAGCAGCACAGTTTACAACAGCAGACACCACCAGATAAACCAGCTGCTTCTTTAAACAGACATGCAGCAAGAAAGTAGATAACCTGGCAACTCAGACATCCTAAAGAGCCTGCAAAACCTCCCTTCCACAGGGAATGATGGCAAAGATCAGAGCTGGATCTCACAAGAAGCAGAATCACTTACCAGGCTTAGACAGGACTCGAGCCTAGGGAAAAAGCCAGATGCACTGAGAAGACAGGAGCAGAGGGGGAGATGGAGGAGGAAGTATCAGAAGTAGTGTTTTGAAATTTAAAAATGAGATGGGACCTATCGAGGGTTGATAGCTGGAAGGGTGCCGAGCCCAAAGCTGGAGGGGAAAAGCTGCTTTATGGAGTCAGGCAACTGGAATGGGGCAAACACACTCATAGGTATTTTTGATGTTACTGTTAAGCTGCTCCCAAACCCTTTTTAAACACACACAGCCTTCTCCACCACCCACCTGCATTGACAACAATGTGTGGGATCACTGGCACCAACACAGCGTGCTGTTAAACAGCAAGCCATGGACAAAGGCGGTATTATAACCAACAACTGCTTCAGACAACTTTACAGCTCTAAATACCTGAAAGGTTTTCCCCAACAACTACAGATTTCTCTTCCTCCTGATGTGGAAGCTGATTTCACTTGCATGTGTAAGCCTGCTATTCACTGGTGGAATAAGAAAAGGCCCAGGCTATTCAAGTGCTGTGCAGATGCAGAAATGATGTGCATACTAACCAGCTCCTCCAAGCCAAATAAGCATAGCTGGTTTAGTTTCTTTTGAACTGGGAGATGTTGCAGGAAGCCATTAAGCTAGGTGAGCTGTGGCAGAGGAGCTGTGGTAGAGGTGAGATGGCCTCCAGTGCTCTGTATGAGAGCATGCAGCCCTGGCAGTGATGCACGGTGGCACCAGGGACAAGCACAGTGTCACTTCTGTCCTCAAGACACCGCATGGGCAATGCTGCAAACACACAGCCGTGTCTCACACATCCCATCACCTGGCAGCCTGTGAGCATACAACAAAGGGCCACCATGCTGGAGCTCTTCTCTCTCTATCCAGGAAGCTGGGTTTGCTTTTATGTTATGTTCACATCACATTTTTCTGTGAAAAATAGACAGACAGCTAAGCAGAAGCACACACTGTTTGTTGCTTTTAGGCATCCTTTCCTAGTATTTTAATTTTAGATCACCAGTTCATGACTTGCTTCTAAACTTTACCCTCTTCCCTTTACCAAGACAAGAATCCCAGGCATTTTTCTATATCCTGATCAAGCCAATGCTCACTTTCATTGAAAGCTGCTTGAGACAGGACCACACTGTGCCATCCTGCTCCAGCCCCACGGGTCTCTGCACCCTCATGCTGGGAGGAGGCAGCGCACACACACGTGACACATGGCACATCAGCAGAACTACCACCCTTCACCTGTACATTAAAGAAAACAACCCAAAACACAAATTAAATATGGTGAGGACAAGAGCAAGATAATGCCTGTTTGAAGACAAATTTCATTACCTGTACCTTGGAGGAGTTTAAAATTGCTGCAACCTCTTGTTGTTTTGGACATCTTCATCCAAGGCAGTCATCCAACACGGCAGTGATCCAAAAATGCAGTGACATCCCAAGAAGGAAAGGAGCACTGCGAAGTGTCCCCAAGTTTCTGACATCAGCAATACCCAGGTCAGTACAAGCATTCCTGCTCTGCCCAGATGAAACTCATAGACCTGGGAATAACCTGCTCACTGGGGGAATCGGCTCACTGGAACCATCCACCAGGGCATCTGGTCACAGTCACCACAGTGAAGGGAGCACGCAAGAAATCAGTCTATTCCAGCATAACAAATCCTATCTTCTTTATAAGCTCAGGCATGAAAGAACTACCAAGCCTATATCTTATTTATAGTATTTTAGTGGATAAATGACACTCTTGCTACTTTTTTTTGCCACCTATCAAGTGTTTACAGTGACAACAGCCTGTTGTCTGTCATTCAGAGGGCTGGCACCTGTCTGGATAATAGCACGACTCAATATTCCTGAAGTACTAGATTTCTGTAAGAGAAGAAAAATCAATAACTGTGACAAGTGCTATCCATTAGAGCCCAAGAGCAGAGAGCAAACGATTACACAATGTCATTTGTTTAATATAACAAGACTGTAAATGAAAACTCTATCAATTGATCTTTGGAGGATAAAACATCCTTTCACAGGCAAGATGACCATGGACCAGATCTACTTGACTTCCCAGGGCCAAAATGGTCAATAGCAGCTGAAGCTCAGGGTTCCCATCCTGTCAGTTGATGATCCCCTTTGAGATCAATAGCTTCTACTACATACAGATCATGGCAACAACAGCCATCAGCATCAGCTCCCCACTCCAGGGAAGAGCCAGAATCGTATTTTTCCACACAGCTCTGCTTTTTCTTCACTGAGTTTCCCAGAGCAGAGCAACACATGCATACAAAATGCATCATATATACTGAGATCTCTATTTCAATATTTATAATGTATGCTTATACTCAACATAACAGCATTTCTAAGCACTCAGTGAATATGGACAGCGGAGGTAAGGAAACTTGGCTGGCTTCAAGAGCACAGCCATCCTCTGCTCTCCAGCTCTCTTCCCACCCCTGGTCTCTTTCATTGTTTGGCTTTATGGCCTTGTGCCACTTGGGCTGATGTTTCACTTCTAAATGGCATTTCAGCTTTGGCCCCCCTCACTGCCCAGCACCCTCTCCCGGATTAGCTCTTGGGTGCCATATGGTACAAATGGCCTGCCACACACTTGCTCAGTCAGCGTTTAAAAACCTGCCAAAATGCTGCCTCTGCTGGCAGCCTGCCTGGTGGCTCCGTGGGCTGCGAAGGGAGCGTGACGCTGCCTGGAAATAATTGAGATGGGGCTCTGCCAGGTCGCGCGCAGCAGCCCTGGGAGCAGCGCTCCCCTTTCCCGTCCACTCCCCCACAGCACGCTCAGACATTCCTGCACATGAATCCCTTTTGCCATTGCGCCGCTTCCCCAGCTGCCTTGCTGATGCAATAAAAAACAGCACTTGTTTATTTTAGCTCTTTTCTGCTTCATTCAGAGTATGGGCCCAGGAGGGTAGCACGCATGTCCACGGGCTGCTCCCCAGACAGTGCCACAGGGAGCTGTCCCCAACTCCTGGCCGCAGTGAGGCACCCAGCTTTGCAAGGATAGCTACGGACTGTGATGTGGAGGACAGGCAGGGCAGCAGGACCACTGGGAACTTGCTGAGGTTTCCTCACCCTGCCATAAACTCCTTTCCTAAGGCATGTGTATTCCTCCTCTCACGGTGGCACATGCATGTCCTTAGCTGCTTGCAGGAGGGTTGATCAGTCCAAGAACATCACCACCAGAGACTTGGTCTGGAGAATCTGCAGAGAAGTGAGCCTTGTGGAAACTCAGTAGAATATTGGCCCCTGGTCTCAGGGGAGACAAAAAGTGCATGAAAAACAGTCAGCTACAGCAGCAGATCCCTTCCAGTGTCTCTCCAACAACAGACATTTTTCCCCTCTTCTTCGACTGTCTTGCAGCCTGACCAAGCCTCTTGTTTTCCCTCATCCTACAGGAGTTCCGACTCCACTTTCTCCTCTACCAATCTGATCTGATTTTTGCTTCACTTTTTTCTCTCCAAGAAAGGAGACTTTCCATTTTCTTGTTATACTAGAAGCAGATTAATTCAAATGTCTGGATCATCTCATATCAAACATCATCTTTTGGGTTTGATCCCTATTAGATCTGTATCGAATTTTGTTTCCAGGTTTTGGCTGAGAGCTTCTCATGGGCCTCTCCAGCTGTAGGAGTGGTCCCCCCCATCCAAAATCTTGCTGCTCATGCTGTGAAGCTGTTTTCCTCCAATGCCCTTTCACAAAAAATGCAATAATCACGGAATAGTCTGAGTTGGAAGGGACCCAGAAGGATCATGGAGTCCAACTCTTAAGTGAATGGCCCATGCTAAGTACCCACACCAGCGCAGGTGACCTACCACCCTGCCCAGGAGCCGTGCAGTGGCCATAGCACAGATGGGCAGTGCGCCAGAAGCTGGTGGCAAGGCTCAGAGGAGGAGCACATGGAGCACATTGGGTCCACCAAGGCCCAGGACCCACCAGCTTCCTGAGTGGTGGAAATTGTGGACATGCCCAGTGGCACCTGGACAAGCTCCCGCCATGGAAAGCCTGAGACAGGCAAGACATTACGTTGGCTGAACCACTCACCTAAAATCCAATCATCCATCTCCTTGGGGCCACTTGTGAAGTGAAGTGCCTCAAGCATCCGCAAACTACCGATAACAAAGGGTCAGGCATCCAGCTTCACTTACAGCAGAAGAGGAGAAAACTTGCAACTCCTCTGTCGCTTTCTATTGGGCAAATAGGTCAGCAGTTTCTAAGATGATGCTGCTCCTTAAAAGACATCATTTTGTGTATTTGTAACTCGTCAACTCCAGATCACCTCCAGTAGAGCATCAAACTTGCAGGAGCCTTCATTCTTCCTAGACTGGACTTCAAAGCTGCAACATTGCCTATACGTATTTGTGCGTTATTTAGCTCTTGTTAGACTAAGCTTTGCCCTTCAGTCGCATTGGGGAGTGGGTAGAAGAAAGGCAATATTAGAATAAAATAACAAAACTATAAAAGGAAACGCAGGATGAAAACCCCTTTGACAATGACTGGTGGCTACATTGGTAACTCCTCTGCAGTGGTGAAGAAAGTAGCAATGCCACGGTTCCAATGCATTCTGGTGAAATATTTGTATGATGTGCCTACACAAAGCTTCAGATGAAACAGTCTCTTTGATAGCTAGGAGGGAAGTGGCTTTGCCATTACCTCTGTTTGTGAAATGAAAGCAATGCTGAGTCTTGGTGTTCCTGGATGGAGGTGCTGATCATCACAGTGACAGCCAAACTAGCTTTGCTTGTTTGTTGTTTACCTTATGCTAAGGGGAAGGAACTCCTTTGTTGTCATTGTATCGTGTGATGTGGTAAAACACAATCCATGCCCAATGTGCAAAGGAATTTCAAGCCAGCAATATTTATTATCCATGCACAGACAGCACATATTGCTGCTTTGCTGTCAGCGCTGCTTGCAGTGCTTTAGTGAAAATAAAAGGGCATTTGTATCTCGAGTGCCACAATATGCTGTGACAACATGAGTATTGAGAGGGCTGTAATACAGTTTGGTATCGTACCACACACACGGAGCTGAGAAGGAAGGTTCCACCACAGTTGCCTAGAAAGACTCAAAGTGCACGAAGAAAAGCCTTACAAGTGACATTTTGTAACCTCCTGCTGCAAGGGAAGCGCTCCCGTGCCCAAATGCTGCCCTGGGCGTTCCCGCTGCTGGCAGCAAGGAGCTGCTGTTCCTGGGAAGCCTCACTGCCTGCACAGGTGGCTGGGGTGCATTCCAGTGGAATTTGGCCCGTACATGAAGCTCACTAAGAAACACCAGGAGCCTGGCATTTCACATGCCGAACAGCTTTTCAACCGGATAAAGGATCCTAGGTGAACAGCACAGCCTGAAACAGTCTGAGGAGATAAAAACCTTTCACAAGCAATCGGCTCTACCAAGCAGGTTTCTAGGGTCTGTTATATATGGTGATGCATAGGATCCTCCATTTCCCTGAAATAAGCCAAGAAATAAACAATACACAACTGCTGGACCAAGCAGCTTTAGAATCACACAGGTTCACTGCAGTTTCCTGGCCTTTAACATGATGACTTACCTACCAAATAGTTATCCTCTCACAAAGTTCAAAATACATGAAATTCCCCATCAAACTCAACAGCTGTTTCAAAACTGGTCCTATGTTCACAGTCAGAACTTGCAAAGAAATAAGAAAAAAACCCACTTGATACATGTCTTCTTTCTTTAGCTTCTGGTCTTGAAGCCGAGGAAGCTGTGAACACAACTGCACTTGGGAATAAGTCCCTGGCAAGGCTAGGGAAAGCATTTGTGTGTCAACATTACATAATTTGCCCTCACCACAACCTCTGTGTCAAAGCCAACTCCCCTGCATGTGGCTGGCCACGCCTGTGCATGGGCAGTGCTGACACTGGAGGGTGGCTCCTGCTCTGCTTCCTGAAATCACAGAACTCCACGTCCAAGGACATTTAGAAGGGAAATATGGCAGAAATACAGGTAGTAGCAGCAGGGTCCCAAACTCTCTGGGGCTCACCACCAAATGTGTGGCGTTTTTTTCCCATGACATTAAGATGTTCCTCCCTGTAGTGGGGCAGAGTACTGGCATGCGTAAGTGACAGAAATGTCTCCAAAGCAGGCACTACCCACCTTTCATTCTCAAGCCTGCAGTCCCTCAGCCCCTGCTCGTGAGAGGCAGGTATGCCCACAGTCACCTTTAAGCTCCCACTCGATGACCTGACTTCAATACTTTTCAGAAGCTGTAAAACACCCTCTTGCAGCTCCCTTGGCTAATGGGCTCGTAGAGAAGGGAAGTTGGATCAGAGCTGTCTCCTCCCACAGAGCAGTCGTCAGAGCTTCAGACACCTGAAAGCTGAGAAGAAAAGGGATTCACATTTAAAAAGACCAAGTCACTTCAGCTACTACTAGTTTATTGATTCCTAAATCAATCAACTCAGCTAAATAAACTGGGACTTACTGAATTCAAGCAGAACACGACACTCTGTGCTCTGAAGCAAAGTGAGAGCTGCTTTCTGTGTTACAGCCAATGCAGGAGCTGCCACCAGCTTTGCACTTTCCCGACTTGTACTATCTCAAGAAGAAAAGCACTTTTTTCCCTTGCCTGCATGTCCATGTTTGTCAATTGGTGACAAGCACAACCAGTCCCCCAGCAGCCCCTCCGAGGTGCAGGGCACAGTGGTGTTCCCACAATATGTTATTCTGGGAGTCAGCCTCGATGGGAAGCATAAACCTGTACCAAGAAAACCTGCTACTGGTAAAGAAGACTTTTCCTGCCCAGTTTGATTCCAGCTACAGGGTGCTACAGAACAACAGCTATTCATATTGCAACTATCTTTTAGACTGCTTCCTTCTCACTGAATATATTCCACAGAGCTGTTCTTTGCAGTCAAAAACACAGACTAACATGGATTACAATGAGAATATTTGAATGGGCTTTGATGAGGCTGTGGAACTAGAAAACACCATTGTAACAGCTGGGATCCCTGCACTGAAAGGACACACTGTTAACTGAAGTAAATATGTTGCTATGAATTTCTGACTTAATTGACAGAACATTTTATAGTGTGAACTTCAAAATCTCATTAGGAATGAATCGGAATGTGGCTATGTGCCTGTAACATTTTCAATGCCAGCATATAGTCAGGCCTGCTTGGAGTTCATATCATGTCTTGATCAAGCAGCTGAGAGATTCCAATGTAATTCAATGCAATCAATTATAATGCTTCATGCCAATATGTAAAAACTGAATTGGATTAAAAGAAATACCATCTCCAAATTGTGGTCTGACAGATAAATCCCAGCGTTTTTAGTGGCTCTTAGTTCACAGCCATCCCCGACATGCCTAAGCTAAAGAAATAAAAGCATTTTCCTGCTAACATTGAGGTGTGAGGTGCCCGAGAGGCCGGCCAGGCTGCACAGGAGGATCTCTCTGTGATTGAAGGGCTCTGTCAGTAACTCCTTCTGCCCCATGAGGACACTACATTTTGGCACTTGACTACATTACCCCTGTCATATTCATTCTTATTAGGGAGGTACGACTTAATTCTCATCAGCTTCACTGATAATATTACAAAACTAAGCATAATTAAAAGATCTTCCAGACATTTAATGCCTGCCTGTTCCTGCTCAGTGTGTGGCCACACATCACTGACACAGCAGCACCCATAAATCTCCCAGCCACGGCACATGGCCCACCCCACACACAAGGTACAGCCACTGCTGACTGCCCAAACTGCCAGCGTGGCTCCCTGCCCTGGCGAAGGCAGGCTGGGCTGTCGAGATGCACAGCCATGGCAGCCTGCTGGGGAGTGTGCTTCGACCTCAGATCAGCCTGCTCTCCTCAGGACAGGGTGGTCTCCTGAGCCAGAACAAACTTGGAAAGCTGCAGTTCCGAGGGACTACCTTTCCAAAAGTCAATTAACTGGGAACACCTAGCACAAGTACCCTCATGCTAAAGTTAGCTACCAGTAGTTTTGACAAGATGGCTGATGAGGGTCTGGTGAATCTTTTGTGAGAGATTTAGGAGGTAAAAAATTCCATCGTATGTGGTTGGTTCTGTCTTTTAGCGAAAGAGTCTAAAGAAATGACTGAATTATTTGAAACAAACCCAAACTGTCTCAGGCTCCCTGCTTAACTAGTTTATTACATTTGGAGAACTAACCTTTTGATGCTTGGGAGACCTGTGAGCTGGCACAGTATCCCAAGAAAGCAGGACTGAGGGCAACAGCAGCAACACGCCAGACATCCCTGCTTTCCCCCTTCCAGGCTGGGGCTTCACAGGTCATGCAACCCTGGCTGGATCTCAAAGTGACCCCCAAAAGCCAAGGGTGCAAAAATATCAGTTCACATCGCCAGGTTTATTCATTCACCGTTTCCTTCTGAGTTAAAGGGATGCCTGGGAGCTGAGGCAATCTGGTAGTATCTGCTTAGCCCACAAGTACACAAATTAAAATATCTGACAGACTGCTAATGAGCTGATGTTGGAATGACTGGATAGTCTGTTACCATTTGGCCGTTCACAGTTTCCTCACAGCCCATCTGCGAGCCAGGCGCAGCTACAGCCTTCCTCCATTTACACCTTTTGCCATTATCGGCCTTTGGGAAAGGCCTTTAGCAATTAAAGTTTGTATCAAACATATTGTCATCTTTCCCACCCTGTTACTAGCCCCTCTGTGCTACTACAAAAGGTCTGCTGAGCAGGAGGCTGGAGCCGTAGCTATTTTGTACACACTTCTGTACCTGAGCCCCATGTTTGTGCTCCAGCCTGGCAGCTTAGCTCACATACCACATCAGCTGCTCAGCACTGCCCTGGCAGCTCACAGCTTTCTGCCTCAGCAAAAACCACCCAACTCAATCCTAACTCACTTGGGCTACTTTCTGAAAGACTTCCTTCCATGTTATAGGGCAGTACTGTATGGGGGCAGCTTGTCTGGCTTCTCTGACTCCGACTTCTCTTTCCTCACACTGGGCAAACAAAGCACGAAAACAAGAGATCAAGCCCTGATGAAAAAACTCCTTTTTTTCCTTCAGCTTAGAAAACTCGGTTGTAGTGGTGGAAGGTGCTTCCAGGCAGCTCCAACTTGCATAAGAGGCAGAGAAGTGCAGACATCCTTGACCTTGTTTGGCAGTATTACGAAAGGTCGTATTTTCAGATGGATGATCTGATCTCAAAATATCCTCCAGTGTAATGAGTACAAACAAGCCTTTCATCTGTCTGTCTCAGCCATGTGTCTATTTGCTTTCTCTGGTTTTTAATGCAGGGAGCAGCCTTGTGATGGCTGCAGAAAGCAGAAGGAAGCTGAGCACCTCTGCACCAATGGGTTGCCAGTATTGCTGGACCAAAACCACAATCCAAAGTGCTCTGCTCAGCCAGACAGCGCAGCAAGAACCACTGCCAGCTCTTCTGTGCACCTCCAACTGTCTGCCTGGTCCATGAGGGTCAGGCATAGCTCCGATGGGAGAGAAGGGTCTGTAACATTGCTCTGACCTGGGAATATGCAGGCTGTGGCCAGCGAAGTTCATTGAGGGAGATGAGAGGGTAAATCCTCTGACATCACAGAGGGCTCCTTAGAGAGGCAAAGCAAGGTTCGTCGCTTTGGCATCTCCTCCAGCTCGCCCAGTAGCCTGAGTACCACACAGCACGCCTGTGGCAGTGCCAGAGCTGCCAGCACTGCCCTGCCTGCAGCCAGGCTCCACTGGGCAGCACCAGTGCTGCTGCAGAGGCAAAAGCAGCCGGTCACACTGGGCTGGGACAGGCTGAGACCCCCAGGAAGGGTGGGCAGTTTCCATCTCCCCCACCACACCTCTGCTGAGGGATGGTGTGCCACCCTGGAGGTGCACAGCCTCTGCTCCACACCTCAACATCCCCAAGCCAAGACACTTCACCAGCTGTTCAGAGCTGGGGCCTTCAACACAGCCAAGAGAAGTGGCTTGGCAGGCAGCTGGGCAGGCAGACCAGTGAGTGGGTGACCCACAGAACCTCCTGGAAACACCTTGTGTCCTCAGCACTCAACAGGGAAACCTCAACAAGCACAAAACATTCATTCCTTATAAGAACACACTGAAATATTCACCTTCCTTGTGATAAATAGATTTTAGGATTTTTCCCTGTCTTCTTTTCTCCCCCCATTATCGTTTAACCAGTTCTCAAATCACAAGGTACCAAGACTCCATTTGAATGTTGCAGTTTTCACGTTGTGAATCTTGGGTTAAACAATTCTTTCTCAAATAAATACTCCTTTTTCAGTTTCCACTGATGCTTTTGTTGTTCACAGTAATCAAGTTCCCAGTTGGCTAACCTCTCACCTAACACAACGTCTTCATCTTTCATTTGAACAAAATTTATCATCCATAAGCAAAGACAGAAAATGTGTGAATGTCTAAAGCTTATGTAAATTAAGAGGCTCTGCACACTGGTCCTAAAAATAGTAGATAATAACAAGCATTTCTTCAGCATACTATAATTATGGGCCTGCTGTCATGTCTTGCATTGTCTATAAGGTCACAGTTGTATTATACAAAATTTACAGTATATTATCAGTTAAAAACACAATAATTAGCAAGCCCACATCTTCCATCTTCAGCACCAGTGATGAATGTTCAGAAAAAGGAGGGGAAAAAAAAAGAAAGAAAGAAAGGCATGTTGTCCGCTTTATGTGGACAATACACACTTAAATTTAATCATCAGTGTCTGCTATCCAGCAGGCAATATTCTTTCGCTATTATAACACTATTTGCCAAGATCAGACTACACCCTTGGGGTGAATTTGTCCTTAATGAAGGGACAAGGAGCCAAATCTCTCACTATCATATCACTAACATACACTTAGACATATTTCTTTAAACTTTATAGTTCTGTATGGCTTATTCTAGGATAATGTCTGGGTGAACATCTCAGACATTATTTTGAGCATTATAATAAACCTTTAAACTTAACATTCCAATTTTTCAACTCATAAATTATGTGTATTGAAAGAATCTCTCCCATAATGTGAGCCATTTTTTGGCTTTCCTGAACAATGGAATTTGAAGAAAGATGAGGGAGATTGCACCCAGACCACAAGTACCACAGCTTCTAGCAAAGGCCCCCAAGAGGTTACTCGGCTTCCACATTGTCCCATCCAGCCACTTTCGATTTCTCTGGTTGTAGCAGCCAACCAGCAGGTGCGGCTGTTCCGCCCTCACCATCCACCATATCACCTGTGGTCATTCACAAAACAGACCATCTAAAAAAAATCCTAGCAAGAGGTCAGAACCAGTGGCCTGTACTCCTTGATGACCAGAACAAAAACCCAAAAACCAAAACAAAAAAACCCCAAACAAATAAACAAAAAACAAAACAAAACAAAAAAAAAACCTTGACTGCTTTTAAGTATTTTCTCAGTGAAACAAAGAAGAGAGGACAGAAAGCTCTCTATTGGAAATGAGCGAATAAAGTGCTTCCAGCCTGTGTATCTTTTTGACTGCTTTTAAGTACCATTAAATATGAAACGTCAAAATGTTTCATTCCAACTTTTTCAGCAAACAAACAAGGTCTAGGAAATTCACAATCAGGAACTGACCAAAACATTATCCAGCACAATTAAGAATTTTGCTATGGATGGAAGAATTTGCTAATTCCACTCACATCCTTTGCCCTGAACCCCTCTGCAGCCACTGTGGCAGGGATTACAAGTGCTGTGGGGAGCCAGCAGCTGCCAGGAGAGCCAGAGGAGACCGAGCTCCAGCAGGCACCAACACCGTCTTTCATGTCGTGCCAGCGAACCCAAGGCCCAGCTTGTAACAACACTGCCTCTGATTTCTAGGCCTGCCCTAAATTGCCTTTCTCCTGCCATATGTCACTCTCCCCAGGTCGTGCTCTGATGGGCTGAGCAGAACTGGGGCTGGCAGCCAGGCAGGCGGCAGAGCCCCGTACCCACACAGGATGGGAGAGGATCCCTGCAGAGCCCTTGGGTACCAGCTGACAGGGCACTCACATCCCAAACAAGACAAACCGCATTCGGACCACGTTAGGAGGAGAGCAGTCAGTGAGACCTCAACCAGTCACCTGGCAGAAGGCTGAAGGAAAACAAAGGTTTGCAACCAAGTGTTTTGTAAGTCATGCCAGCAAGACTGGGGGTGAAGTCAGCACCCAAGAGCCCACAGAGTTGGGACGTGATGTAGAACAGCCAGGCAGCATCATGTCAGCAGTTTTGAAAAAGCATGCACCCTGCATAGGCTTTGGGCTGACACTGAGGCCCAAAGCAATGCTTAAGGACAGAGTAGGTCATGCACAGGAACCTCAGCCAAAACTGGCCTAAGCCTCAACAATAGCCTTCACACAAAAAATACCTTGTTAGCAAAAAAAACAGGCTGGACAGGAAAATGCACATTCTTAAGATTCTTCGAGAATTTCCTCAGTTGTGTATGTCCCATGTGAGATTATTTAAAGGCCAGGTCCATCTGTGCAGCTCTTGGCGCTTCAGGTAGCACAGCCTGCATGCAGAACCCGGTCTGAGCAGACAGAGCACCTCCCTGCACCTCTCCTTCATCCAGCCCTGCCACAAATGCCTGCTCAGGAAGTGCCAGGCTCTGCAAGAAAAGGCACAGCACCACCAGTGCCTCCTGGGACCCCACCAACACTAGGGAGAGTCTGCTTTGGCGCAGCCACAGACATACGGATCTGGAGGCTTACATAAGTCCGAGACGTGGATTTGCACAGCTGATGCCACAAGCAGTTCCCACCACATGCAATAGGCACCAGCACCCCCACGCCAAACCTTACTAGTGCTGCATATATGGTACACACTCACCCTAAACACGAGCCCTCCCTGCTCCTTCCATGTGCCAGGCAGTGCATGAACAGAGAGGTACACAACATGGGATTTGAAGATACGAGTGGTCCTCCAGGCTCTGCCCATGTTGATTCTTCAGCCCTCATGTTTTCACAGGCTGGGACTATTCCTGCTCAGATGGGAAGGCTTTGCCAGATGTGGTCCCCAACACACTCCCCACAGGAGTTTGCTGGCTGCTTGCTGACCAAGGCACTTGTGAAACAGCCACATCAATCTGAAAGCTAGTGATTGTTAATACAAGGAGGGGAAGTGAATCATCCAAGAGAGTAGCAAAAAAATGAACAACAATATAGTGAGCTTCATTGGCAGTTTTGTAACTGGAGTCCAGCCTCAGCGCCCTTAAAATGAAGTATATTTGTGCCATTCTGCTCCATGAAAGGAGATTTGAGTGACTTTTTAAAACTTAATTTGAACATGTTTCAAAGGCACAATAGGAGTAGTATTGAGCAGTAAGAGAAATGGGGTGAGAAATGTTGAGCTTATGGAAAGCACAGAGCTGGTGGGAAGCTGGGAATCCTGTCCACCTCTTCACAGGGGCGAGTCTGCTGCAGCACTGTGGCTTCACCAGAGAACCACACACAAGTTTGGGAGATCAGTCCGTTCACTTTGGGTATTTTGGAACAGGAGATGTGATGTCTTTGGTATGAAGCTGCAAGTTCAGCTTGGAAATATGAAATACTATCCACAAATAGATCTTTTCTTTAGCATTATCACACAAACACTTCAGCCTGCCTAGCTTTACATGGAAACAAAAGCCTGTGCAGTTAAGCAGAAGGCACTGCTCTGTACACAGAGTGGATTTTAAGGCCAAACTTTGAGGAGACAATACCAGACACTGTGAAACCCCTGGCAGCAACCTTGCCATGTTCTCCAGCCCAGATTCCCTTTTCCCCTGATGGGATCATTCCACATGGTCTCAGTCCAGGCGAGCACCAGACTCAAAGGCATTACCCGCAGTCAGGACAGGGTGTCCAAGCAGTGCTGCTTCAGAAGCAAGAACCATGCAAGATCAGCGCTGGAGGAGAGTCAAATGAGCATGCTGTACCCATGTCAACTGCTGGCTGCTGATCCCTCCCTGACACCCTTCCCCAGAGGACTGCATGGATAAACATCCTCTATTTGAACAAGACCAACGACAGCAAAATGGCTTGCTTGTCTCTAAAAAGACTCCAATAATGTGCATCGAGGGAGAGACCCATGGTCTGACCGACTTCTTTTTCCCCCAGAGTGGAACATAAAAACACATTTCAGTAGCAAGGAGGACACCGTTTGAAGTGCATCCCTAGTTAATTATATCCAAAAGAGTAATAATAAAATAAACTATTAAATTTTAGAACTCCCTCCTTAAAGTATTAAGCATTTTGTTACTGTGGTGCAGTTAAACCACACACCGAACAATGCTTTGGCTTGCTTTATAGGAAGGTAAGAGGGGTCATAATGAAATAAGGTATTCTACACAAAACTCACTCTACACAGCCCTCTGTCATTCGACAAAAACCACAACACATTCCTTAGCTTTAGCACAGTATTTGTTTGAAAAATCTGACATTTACAGACTGTTTGTGTGTGAATAGACAGCACTGCTGATCAGCAGCTGCTCAGGAAGGTTCTGCGTACCATGGGAGAGCAGGGAACTCGCTGCTGCTTTTAAGAACAGAGGTTCCATTCCTGGCACAAATACTGAGGCTAGCTTCAAAACTCCAGTGGCTGACAAGATGCTGGATTATGGACTTCACCGTAGCCCAGAGCCATGGAGAGAAACTGCTTTGATGCAGCTCTGGTAAACAGCAATCAAAGGCCAAGTGGGAAGGTTGTTATGAAAAATGAAGGAGGAAAGAAGTGAACAGCGGTTATTACTAAGGAATTTTCTGCTCTTACCATTGGCCAATTAAAATATTTATTTAACATTTGAAATTAACAAAACATTTAGTTTGAATATGGAACATTTTAAAATGCCCCTTCTCACCTAGCAATACACTTCAGCACAGATGCGGGACACCGAGGGTCACAACATATCCTAGTGCTGGGAGCCAGAGACTCCCCCGGGAGCCGTGGCAGGAGGTGAGGGGGCTCGGTGCCCTCTGCCCTGCAGGCACCTGCGCTGGCCCTCGGCCGGGGCTGGCAGCTTCCAGGGGCCGTGCACAGCCCCCCCCACTGCGCTGCTGCCCGGGCTGGCGGGAGGAGCCGTCCATCCCTCTGCCACGGGGCCTGGGGGCTCCGCTCTGACATCAGCCACCAGCTCCTCCTCAACACTCCCTCCTTTCCACAGGCTCTATACTTCTCATCCTATTTCTCTTGCCACATGTTTCTGCTTTCTCTACTACATATTCTTGTTCTTACAAAACCAAAGAGAAACGAAGCAAACTGCAGCAAACCCAAAGGAGATAGCAGACATGTCTGAATTCCAAAAACAGCACACCTTTTTCACTCATTTTTGCTTTCCATGCCCTCTCACGCTCCCGATACAACACCGTGCCCCTGTCACAATTAACCTGCTCAAGACCACACCATAATAAACACAGAGCCCAGATAAACTTGCAGATCACACACTGAAGTCACCCAGGGATTTTTTGAAAGCAGGCACTGGTGAAACAGAGCCATGACTTCAGTGAGAAACCCCAAATGGGTCAGAGTAACCATGCTAGTGCCCATTTCTCTCCAATGAGGGAGACTGGAAAGGAACTTTGCATGCAGCTGTGCACAGTCAGGTGAGCTGAATCCCATCCTTTACCTAAGGGTTTGCCTGAACAGGTCTGTGGACATCCAGGAACTCTGCGATGCTATCCAAGACCAGTAGATGTTGATCCATGCCTGCAGAAGACAAGGAGTGTCAGAGTGGAGGACAGTGAATCTTAGCTCTGCCACTCAAGAAGCAGAACAGACTGACATGTTCAGAGCTTCCAGGCACTCAAGACACTCAGCTCACCTTCCCACTAGAGAAGCACTCAGCACTGCAGGTGCAGAGCGCTCAGCCCAAACATGGCATCAGCAGCTGCGTGACCCCTCTGGACATCTGCTCCCTTCCCTGCACGGTGTGTTGAACTCCACCTCCTCAAAGCATCTGAAGCCTGGGCAATGGACAGGGCTGTGTTCAAAAGGACAAGTGCATCAGAGGACAGTATCAGCAACTAGACTGAAACCTGCTGTGCTGGAGTGTGAAACCCTTATGATACAGAAAAATATAAATGTGATTGAAGACTGACTGGTGACTCAATAGCACAAGAGGGGTTAAATTGCTATCAGCAAATTGGGCTTGGGGTCTCACACCACTCGCTGCTCTGCAGCCCCGACCAAAGGCTTGGAGTCTGTCCTCTCTCTGGGCTCTGGCCCACCTCCGTGCTAACAGGGTGCAGCCAAGCCAGGAGACAGCAGCACTTTGCCTCCCTAGGTACAGGGGACACACACCCCAAATCATTTCTCTTGCCTGGATGCTGCAGTTGCAACAATTCCTTTTTATCCACTACTCTGAAATTGTTAAACAGGATTTGTCCATCCTGGGAAATGCAAGTTATTTTGAACAGTGGGGCCCAAGCCCCAGCAGCTCCTGAAAGCCCAAAGTCACCAAGCTGCTATTAAAAATATCCAGAGGGGCATTTGTGGACTACATGACCCAGCAGGTCTTTCGCATCTAGAAAACAGAAATGTTTTCTGTAGTTTAACAAGTTACTGAAAGGTCAATCCAAAAAGTATCTCGTAATAGAAGTATTCAGACATTTCTATTTCATCTCCTCTGTCGAGGGCAGTGTAGCTCAGCTCGTGGAGACTTACCTCAGGCTATAGCTCATCCTACAAGTGCTCATTCCTGGCTCACTCTTGTTAGTTATGTACCACACTGTGCAACATCAGCTTAGGTATTTTAGAAATACAAGTTTAAAAAAGCATCTGGTCTTCTTTAGATGCAGGCAGGGAGAGCGCTTCCCACCCCTCCCAGCACTCAAGCGATAGATGAAGAACTCTCCATCAGCTGTGCTTTGCAGCTGAAATGAGCAGACCATCCACAGGGGAGGGGAAATCATCTTACTTTGTAGCTTAACACCATGCAGAGACAAGAGGCAATACCTTCTAAAATGCACTTGCTCCACACGCCCAGCATGGTCCCATCCCCAAACACTAACAAAGCTGGAGGTGGTAACCCTACCGTTCCAGTGTGGGCATCTACGAGTCACAGCATCTTTCCACCAAACCTGCCACCAGTGTTACACTTTAATTCATGTGAGGAAGTAACACTTACCTGTGAAAAAAAGGCAAAACTGGACTCTTCTAACACAGATCTCACAGCAGAGGCATGTAGGAACTCTACAACAGTGAAGCAACTAGATTTCTTACTCACTTCTCGTCCCACTCACATTTATTCTCCCCTGCCCTATAGTGCTGCTAGTTTTGAAGATGCTGACACCTGAATGCAATTGTAGTTGATTACCTAAGTAAGAAGAACAGCATCTGATGCCACACCAGAACGGGCTCATGACCTCCAAAGAGTTACAAATACACAGACCACCAGTGAAATCCTGATCCTTTCACTAAATAATAGAGATTTCTTCTAAATTGGCTGTGGTTTTTTTTTCTTTTATCCTCTTTTCTTCCTTGAGGTAAGGCACAGTATTCTGCATTTTGAATGCTGTCCACAGCATTCAGATAGAGGTTATGGTGGCCCTTCTAAACACCAGCACAACCTAGATTTTAAAAATATTCCCCCATCTAGGGAAAAAGCTGTGGGGAAAATACCACAATCGGCAAAACCTGGCAGAAGGCAGTAAAAATACAACAAATGGCTCCCCGGGGTGTCAAATCAAGACCCCAACACACCACAGTAGGAGGGGATGCCTCTCCCAGCAGAGCCCCAGGAATGAGCACAGCTCAGAGTCCCACAGACCCCCAACAGGACTATTGGGGCGAGCGCTGCTGCAGGACTGGGCCGACAATCTCCGACAGAATGAACGGAGCGTTTCTGACTCCTTTCCAAGTCAGTGTTTGTTGGGAAACATCAAAGCCAGTGGAATAGTAGGTGTCCCAAAATGTCTTAATTCAGAGAATTAGTGTTAACCGAGTCTGATTAGCTCCATTTATCTCTAATTAATTACCTTTATCTAATTAGACACCCTGTTTCCAGTAGACATGGAGTCAAGTAGACTAGATTATTAGTGTAGTCATTGTGCCTTTACAAAATCCTGAAATTAATGAAACGTGCAAAAGAATCCACAGCTTTAATTGCACAGGTGTTGCCTTATGGCAAAGCTTTATCATCTGATTACACCAAGGGATTATTAGTGACTTTTTATATAGAGGATGAGCCTGTGAAATGTACCTTAGCAACAGCTCATTAGTTTAGGGTTGTTACTGTATTATTTATTACATTCCGCCTTTCCCATTATCTAGATTGATTCATGGACCTATATTTTCCTCCCCTCTGTGCAGGAAATAAATAAATAAGTGAAGGCTGGCTATTGCTGTCCAGCTGCAATATGAGGGGAAAGCAGAACGTATTCTCCAGCTACCAATATCCACCCTTTAAAATAAAGCTTTAAAGTTGATTTAAATAAAACTCCTTTTTTTTCCCTCCCTCAGAAAAGTAATCAATTCAAGCTTCTGTCAAACTGGAATGCTTCCTACATGCCATCCAAGCAGTTTGGGCCATCTTAAATCTTTTCAGATAAATAAAAATATATTACTGGACTGAAGAATTGAGTGCAATATATTTAATCCAAAATATTTTTTTCTGCTATAACTCATACTTTATGAAATCTATGAGAAATATTTTATTTTGATATTTCTCTTAAGTGTTTGGTTGTTGGCTACTTCTTCAGGTTTGGAGGAATTTGCCAAGTAGAAAAACTGTCTGAATAATAGAATCAAGACTAATAAAGCAAAGCTACAGCCTCTGCATTAAGAACCACTTTCCCCAAAGAGAAGCTACTTGCTGTCAAGGTTGAGAAGCCTTGACCTTACCTTTCTGTGTCCTCCCCATCAACATCCCACTGGACTTGCTAAATATCACCAGTACAACAGCCCTGGTGCCGCCCCATTACAGGAGGCTTAGCCGACCAACCAGCAAGCCAGTAAACAAAAGCAGCCGGTAAACAAAATGATGAGGAATTATTTTCCAAAACCATCCAGAGTACCAGATTCATTGAATACTATGTAAAACCTTGCTGTTCACTTATTACTCAATATAAAATAAAAATGGGGAAAAAATTGGGAACAATTATGATGTAGGGTATGACAACTAATTTGAACAGCAATAATTACTGCCTAATTATAAACATGGCTACACAACTTCTTATGTCTGCATTACAAAAGAATTGAATTCTAATCTCAAAACCATGGCTCTAACAGACAGCAGTTCTGCAGTGTGTTCACATGGCACATATGCAAATGGGGCCACCCTGCAATAAAGGCGCTTGTGATGGCTTGTGGCTGCTCTGCCAAATAGGGACTATTTGTATGGACATGAGCTGTATAAAACAAATGTGATATTCACCTGCTTCATGTCATTTTAGGATTGTTGCTCTTCCGAGACCTCCCCTTGAAAAAATTAGTCACTGTGGTTTCTACAGGGCCAAAACCCCTGCCCTTGCTATGAGATCCTCGTATGGGACTTCCAAGCACTCCATGCTCCACAGGAGCAAAGCAGCTGTAGGGCCTCTGATCCACCAACGGTGTGACAGTGGCAAAGTGTGAGCCACACTCCCCAAACTGCTGCCCAACACAACACATATGTTCACTTTATCAATCTAAAACTTTTCTTTAGTGTTATGTCCCAAAAGAGCCCATCCCTTGATGGCCTTGAAGGGATCCCATTTCCTTCTGCATCCCTGGTGCCCCGAAAAGGACATAAATGATCTCTCACCCTTGATCCCTGGGGACATCCATCCAGCTGCCATCCTCTGAGCAGGCAGCATTAGACCCTAAAACACATATGCATCCACTTCTTCATCCACTGCGAGAGCCCATGGATCAGCACTTACCTGGAGAGCAGGAGGTCCAGGGCTGACCCCTGTCTTTAAAACTCCAGCAGCATAGATAATGAAGGTGGCGAGGGGGAGCAGCAAGTTATCCAAGAGCTGGCAGGTAGGAAAGCACAAGCAGGAGAGAACAGGAGACTCAACATCACCGAGGGCCTCAGATAACTTAGACAGTGTCAAAGACAACACTGGAAGAATGCTGGGAGTCCCAGATCCTCTTACACATGCTCTCAGACTCATAGCTGCTCACTGCTTGGATAAGGCATGGGGATAAAGCCCACCCTCTGCTGTGTACACATACCCCGGAAATATTCACTGGCTGTGGAAAAAATAAAAATCACTTTTGAGGTGTTTGTATGGGCTTTCAAGTAGGATCCCCACTTGCATTTTTATTTTGATTTGTGTTCATACCAAACCTTCCCTCCACACTCCCTGTTGGCTTCCCATCGAGTAGAGTCAGATTCACGAATGTTTTCTGTGCCTTTAGAGCAGCCATAGAGCCATGTCCGGGGCGTACCAGCAATGCTGGAAAAACATTGTCGCTCAGAGCTTCAGAAACATCTCAGTTTCAAGCACATCTGTGCAGAAAACTGTGCTAAGCACTTTCTTAGGAACTAGTCTGCAATACATGGAAGAAATTCCCATGGGATTGATGGTTCACACTCTCTCTCTCCATTTTCTACTCAAAGAACTCTGACCTCACCTTCAATAATGAAAACAAACACGCAGTAGTCAAGAATGAAAAATACTTATTATTTATTTGAAGAACATAAACAAACAATTTTTCCAGTGGGAGGAAGAAAATTATACAAGAGATGTGCCGGTCACATCACTTATTAGGAGGCTGCCTAACAAGCTGTGGGAGGAGTGGGACAGTGCCTCGCGAGGGAAGGGAGCTCCAGAAGCACCTCATGAGCACACAAACCCATGTCCCTGCAAGAACCACTTCTAGAAAGCGAAGAAGCAGCTAAGGGCAGACCCCAAAACAACCACTGATGATACTCTGTGATCATTCATAAGTCTCGAGTGCTTCCCAAAGGCAGGTATCCCACCCGCCAGCCGGGAAAGTGGAGCAGGAAGGGAAGGCCTCTTACCGAAACCACCAGGACCTGTAACAGCTCTTCATCCTCCAGCTTGCTTCCTCTTCCAAAAGGCACACGCCTGTCTTTCCCAAGAGGTGCCATGTCAAGAGGGACTTGCTGTGCTGCTTTTCCCTTTGTCCCACGGTGGCAGCCATGGGTCGGCTGCCGGTCTGTTTGATGAGCAGGCCCTGGCGTGCTCCTCCTGCTGCTGGCACCAGTCCTTGCAGGGCTGGCTGGCACCAGCTGTTGCAGCG
Organism: Mohoua ochrocephala; assembly: GCA_013398855.1. Lineage (NCBI taxonomy): Eukaryota > Metazoa > Chordata > Aves > Passeriformes > Acanthizidae > Mohoua > Mohoua ochrocephala. The sequence goes on from VZTA01016608.1 coordinate 228,688, forward strand.
AGCTTGGACAGGCTGTCTCCCATTATCCGAGTGCCAACTATTTGGCGGAGCCAGACACCAGGCTGGCAGGTCTAATGGCAGCATGCATCTAAAGTCAGATAATGCTGCCCCTGCTCAGGGGACGGATATAAGGCCTAGGTGGCCAATAAGGCCTTAGAAAATGAAAATTGACATACAGGCACCAACTAAGTAAGGATTGCTGGGTCAACAAGAACACACGGGGCAGAAAGTTACAAAAGCCCACTACATGCTGGCTAGGGGCCCACTGTCATGGTCCCAGGCTGAGCCAGACCTTGCATTGTCCATCATTTCTTTGCTGCTAGCTTCAAATTAAAACATCTCTCCAGGACTCCACCCTGGTGAAACAACAGCATTAAGATATGTTCATAACGTCCACTCCCGGCTAGCAGCAGAGCTGGCCCTTCTCCAAGACTGGGAGGCTTAATGGCCCACAGCACGTCCAGAAGATGTGCAGCAGCTGTGGAGCCACCTCCACCCTCTCACCCAGTTCAGGAACTCTCCAGCCTTCGTTCTCCAAGAGTATTTTTCATTTAACAGTACCTTATCACTTCTTTAATCACCCCACGCCTGGGCACCAGCCACTGGCCACAACGAGCGAGCAGACCCGCGGCACCCCCACCTTCTCTGCGAACACAGACTGTGGCTTTTGGGGGGGCTCCTCTCTCCTCCCGCACCCCTGTTTTCAGGGTTGGCAAAAAATGAGCCGCAGGAGCGGGACGAGCCCTGGATGCCCGTGCTGGGTGCCGGCCTAGGCCAGGAGCGGGAGCCGGGCCAGCCCCAGGGGATGCTGCGGCGGCCCCGCCGGCCTCAGCGGCTCCGTGGGGCGGTGACTAATTGCCCCCGTAAATCACCGCCCCGCGCCGCGCTCCGCCGTTTATTTTTCTGACAGTAATTTAGTGCTTGCTCTTTTCCACACTTGTCACCGCGTGTTTTTCCTCACATTAGAAGCCTGTAGAAAAAGGACAGTAATTAGCGGTGCAATACATCCTGGCGGAGGCTCTTTCATCACACTGTGATAATTGCCCCCCGTGTCTGTCAGGGGCGGCCGCCGCCACCCCGGCCCCCCCCGCGCCGCCCCATTTGTCACGTCGCGGCCACAGCTCCTGGTTCCGCACCCGCGCAAGGGCTGCCCGATCCGCGGAGGGACAGGAGGGATCTCCCACACGCGAGGAGAGGGGTCTGGCCGCGGGTTTTGAGAAAAGCGGCCGGGTTTGGGATTTTAAGGGAGTTGAGGGGGGTTTTGTTGTGCGTTGGTTTTTTGCTCGGGGTTTTTTGTCTTGGCTGTAGGAGGAGGGTGGTGGTGGAGTTATTTTGGTGAAACGCTGTTTCTGCGCTTTGGGGGACCCTGCCAGCAAACCCAACCCGGGA